>JASFAT010000310.1:0-334379 GCA_031353405.1 Baronia brevicornis
TTCCTCGAAAAAGAAGGGCTGTATCTGATGAATTCCTTCTTTCAGAAAAAGCCCCAAAGGAAGTGGACATGGCGAAGCCCCGACACTGTGACGAAAAATGAGATTGACTTTATCATGACCGATAAAAGGCACATATTCAGGGATGTCTCAGTGATCAACAGGTTTAACACTGGAAGCGATCACCGACTTGTGAGAGGCACTCTGAATATCGACTTCAAGTTCGAAAGATGCCGTCTGGTAAAGTCCACGCTCCGACCGACTCTGTTCCAAACCGTGGCTGGCTCTCAACGCTTCCAACTGGAACTCAAAAATCGATTCGATGCCCTGGAACCCTCTGTGGATATCGACAAGGACCTCAAAAGTGTGGTAAACATCTTACGGGAGGAAGGGGACAGGTTTTGTGGAAGAAGGCATGCAGGCCGGAAGTCTAAATTCTCCGACGAGACCCTCCAGCTAATGGATATGCGACGTGAAGCAGCCAAACACGAGGAACAGGTGGCCCTCACTTTACGAGGGTCATCACAAATCGACTCGCGCGAAGGCTTGACGACTTTCAACCTCCTGAACAGGCCGGGTTTCGGGGAGGATATGGCACCATAGACCACATCCACACAGTGCGGCAGATTATACAGAAGACTAATGAGTATAATCAGCCCCTGTGCATAGCATTTGTGGACTATAAGAAGGCCTTTGACTCCATCGAGACCTGGGCTGTCATAGATGCCTTGCAGCGGTGCCAGATAGATCATCGATACATCGAGGTGTTGAGATGTCTGCAAAACGCCGCTACGATGTCCGTTCGAGTACAGAACAATCAGACAAAGCAAATCCAGCTGCATCGTGGAGTGAGACAGGGGGATGTCATATCCCCGAAATTGTTCACTAATGCGCTGGAAGATGTCTTCAAAACATTGGACTGGAAAGGACGTGGCATAAACGTAAACGGTGAGCACATCTCACACTTGCGCTTTGCCGATGATATCGTGATCTTGGCAGAATCGCTGCAAGAACTACAAGCAATGCTGAACGGCCTAAATGAGTCCTCCAGACTGGTCGGTCTGGCTATGAATTTGGATAAAACTAAAATAATGGTAAACCAACATATTGAGCCAGAACCGACCACGATCGATGGTGAAGTTCTCGAAGTTGTCCAGGAATATGTCTACCTAGGCCAAATAGTGCGATTAGACGGAGACAACTTCGAGAAAGAAGCCGACAGAAGGATACAGCTGGGCTGGGCAGCGTTCAGGAAATTCCGTCAAGTCTTCTCGTCGCCCATACCACAAAGTCTGAAGACAAAAGTCTTCAACCAGTGCGTCCTGCCCGTACTCTCTTACGGTGCCGAGACGTGGACACTGACAGTCCGTCTCCTTGCCAAGCTCAAAGTCGCTCAGAGGGCTATGGAGAGAGCTATGCTCGGGGTTTCTCTGGTGGACAGAATTCGAAATGAAGAAATTCGCCGGAGAACCAGAGTCACCGACATTGCTCTTCAAGTTAGCAGACTGAAGTGGCAATGGGCTGGACACGTTTGTCGGAGAACCGACAATCGTTGGAGTAGACGAGTGCTGGAGTGGAGACCGCGACTCGGCAAACGTAGTGTGGGACGCCCTCCTGCTAGATGGAGCGACGATCTGCGCAAGGCGGCTGGCAGAGACTGGATGCGTGTAGCCGAAGATCGGGCTAGGTGGCTCGCCTTGGGTGAGGCCTATGTCCAGCAGTGGACTGCCGTGGGCTGATATTGATTGATTGTGCTTCGACAGTTTTAAACTACTGTTATAAAAACATATCAACCCTTATATATAGTATAGTCGTCTGTGTATGTTGCACTACTGGAATGAATTCAAGACAGACCAAGTGTCGATAAAGTCAAGACTCCATACAAATTTATTTATTTGTTTAAATATGTATGAAATTAACATTTCAACGGAATGAAGTTTGGTTCTGAAAGCTGATTCTGAAACTAATCGCAGTTTGTAAATTTTAATATTTATTTCATTGAAAAAAAAAAAATACTGTAAATGCATAGTTCTGTTCTAGTGAAGTCACATTGGTAGAGGCAATGTAGAGAATTTAAAGGGCGCAATCACATTTTGTGGCCTTATTCCTCAGTCTACTAAATACATAAGGCTTGGGGAAAGGCTCAAAGCTGTGACCGATACTGGGTGGTTTGTTTACCATACCTGTTGACGATACATATCTCACAGATCGACAACGTATCTGAAATACCCATGGTGTTACAGATGTTTATGGGCGGGCTTGATTCCTTTCCATAAGGTGATACACTTGGTCAATTGCCACCCTATGTCATAAAAAAACATTTCTTTTCCAAAGACGGGTTATAAAATTATTATACATGAAACTAGGATGACCACTAATGGCAGAATAGGTACTACGAAAATATCCTAACTGTTTAAAGCCAAAGGCTAGTAACGGGCAATAGTGTTACCGGTGTAAGATGGCTTGCTCTCTAATTATCTAGACGTCATCCCAGCAGAAACAGTATGGATAATATTTTTTACTTGTGGAAGCCCATGTCAGCAGTAGATTGTTAATATACGGTAATACCATCCAGCTAGCCACTCAGGTCCACTGTGAGGAACTGCGTATGATAGTGGAAGCTATGTTCCACCAGGGGTGAGCAACCTTTTTAATCAACGGGCTAATTTTTTGGCGGGCCGCACATAAAGTAACACTTATTCATAATTTGTTTCGGTTTAATATGTACTACCATTTTATTATAATTAATTTTATAACAATATATTGATGGAATAATGTCGATAAAATAAATTCAATTTTAGAAAAGCTTGGGCCGCATATACATGTTTAACGGGCCGCGTGTTGCTCATCCCTGTTCTAAACTGTTTTGAAAATACCGTTGATTAGTTTTTTACAATTTGGTAATGAATTATTATGTATGTTAAATTAGCTAAATTAATTGAATTAAAATAACAAGAAAAAGTTAACTTCATAAAAATTATTGACGATTTTTATTCAGAAAGTATATTCAAGCATAAATTTGAGTTAAAGACTTTGTGAAGAAGCTTGCTCAGCAGCCGTTCCTTAATTTTTATTATTAGGTGGGGAAAAAGTCTTTTCGCATATTGTTTGTATACACTTGCAATAAAATTTCTTTCGCAGTACTCTATGGAACTGGCTGGTTTTGGCGTCATTAATAAGGTTACTTTTTAAAAGAAATTAATAAAATGTTTTTCTTTTATTTTTTTTTGATAGCAATTAGTTTTATACCAAATAATGTAAAGTAAAATACAATAACATCAAATCTCTTGAAATGTAGCAAGTTTGCATATCACGTTACGTATTGATAAAATGGTGGCAACTTAACCAGAACCTATGGACTTTTTCAGTCAACTTAAAAGTTACGATCAAACATTTATTTCATATCACTTTATTTATACGCCTTAATCGATAAAATGGATACCGTTTTTAAAAAAGTAGCGTAAGATCGGCATATGAGTAGCTATAACGTAGCTGAAGAATTTGAAGTTAGCCACAAAACAGATATTCTCTATTTGAAAAAAGCTGGGTATACAAAAAGCTTTGGGTGCCACAAGAGTTCACTGAAAAAAACGTAAACCTTAACCGCTGGGCAGAACCATCGATTCGAATCTACTGTCAATAACTGATGAGATTAAAGCAAGAAATTGAGAGAAAAAGGCCGAAACTGATCAATAGAAAGGGCATAGTCTTTCATGATAAAAGTATCATCGACGTCATCATTAGATAACGCTAGACTACACACAGATTGAGCCACTCAGCAAAAGTTAAAAGAATTTGATTGGGAGGTGTCAATGCATCCGCTATACAGCCCTGATCTTGCACCTTCAGATTTCCATCTGGTTCGGTCTCTGCAGAATTCTTTAGTCAGTGTTAGATTAACATTAAGAGAGGACTGCCAAAAAAGTACTTGCGTGTTTTTTGATCAGAAGTCTTAAAATTTCTACAGAAATGGTATCATGACAGTACTTACAAGGTGGCACAAGGATATCGAATAAAACGGTACATACATATATTTAAATTAACATTGAAAGAAAATGTTGAGTTTTTATATAAAATGAAGAAACTTTTTCCCCGACCTGTTAATTTACTAATAGACCCGGCAAACGATGTTTTTGCCATATATTAAGTTTTTTGGGGAGGGTCCCCCCCTATCACCTACGGGTATAAAAGATAGTTTACGACCTATTCTCAGACCTACCAAATATTAAAATACATAATAATAATAATAATGAAGCCTTTATTTCCCGAAAGATTTTGCAGTTACTATATATATAAATATTTCGATTAAATAATGTTTCTTATTTCAGTGTGCCTTACAGCATAGGCCTCCTCCAACTCTTTTCACTGGTTTCTGTCTGCCGCCATTATTATCCAAAAGGGTCCTAATGACGTTTTCAGGTCGTTTTCTCATCTTCTTGCTTTACGACTTCGGCTCCTAGCGCCATCCCTTGGATACCAAACTGATACCTGTTTGTTAAAATACATACATACATACATATCGTCACGCTTATCTCCCGCAGGGGTTGGCAGAGACCACTCCATCTGCTACGATCTCGGCATACTTTCCTTGCTTCCTCCACACTCATTACTCTTCACATGCAAGTCCACCGGTCATCCATAACCGGTGGACTTGCATGTGAAGAGTACTTGACCTGACCTTTTTTATATAGCAATTTGGTCAAAGTATGTTTTCCGTGGTCTTTCCCTACCGACCCTTCCATCCACATTCGCAACATAAATTAAATAAAAATATAAAAATAAAATTTTATAAAAATCTGTTACAGAGGAGTCCAATAAAAAAACACTTTGACACAAGATTTTAATATATTAGATGATTTTTACATATAAATATATACTTACAAGTCATTTTAGTTTAATTTTCATTAGCTTGATGAACAATCAAAATATATCTTATGACATCTTACAATCGGAGTATATCTTATGACTTCTTATGATCGTACTCAGTTAAAGCTTTTTCTGCTTTAGACAGTGCAGCTAAGAACAGCGACCGAGTACTCTTTTTGTATGACTATAGTATTTTTCATAAATAAGATCGATTAATGTATTCCCTTATTGTTATTTAAATTATTATTTGTAAATGGCAAGATATAATAAATCTATGGAAAATATTCATAGATAATCCGTTGTACTTTTAGATTGATTATTATTGTCTATGATGTAACTTTATTTTCTACAGTCATTTCCGCCATATTCGCGCTTTCATATGCTTTACTTCCTGTACATTCAAATACATATGTAAATTGTTAATTATTGTTATTAAGTATTAAAATGAGCCATTTTAGTAACATTACTAAATCTAATATTTCAAATATTTTTAAAAACCTTACATTTACTTAAACTGTGATTGTACTGTGGTATTTCAAAGTACGAATTAGTTTGATATTTTTATGGGATGTTCAGTTAGGTAAATTGAATAATTATGCAAAGATGGTGATGTGGCGTATTTGTATCTCAGTTAACAATAAGTTTAAAGTATATAAATATAGTTACAAAAATAAGTGTTATTACAATACGATATATTCTATTATATAGGGATGGCTAGTTATGTTTAAAGTATTGTAATTATAAGTTTTAATTAATTATAATTAAATTTTTGAGTTGATAGATAAATGGTGCTTTAACAACTTTAAGTTACTATAACAACTTTTTTTTAGCATAACATACCAAGATTTAAAAGTTTGGTTTACAAGAAGCTAAATGAATATTACTCATATTAAAAGTCATTATATGACCACATTAAAAAAATATGTACAAATGTTTTCCCCATGATTTAAAAATTATTGAAATATATAAATTAAGGCGCATGTAGTATTTCAATAAATACAATGCATTCATCAATTTAATGTTTACTGCTCGTATAATTAGCTAATATAAATTTCTTTAAATGTATATATATTAAAACAAAACAAAAAAATAAGATATTAAAAAATAGATGCGAATAATATACCGAAACATTAAACGTTGCGATTGATCAAGCGTCTTTTCAAGTGGTTCTGTGCGTTCGAAACAAAACCGGTCGTTCAACGAAAAATTCAAAAATTCCTTATTAGATTTTTTTATGGCTTCTCAAACGAGGGGAGGAATTTGGAGAACGGCGTCCGCTAGGGGTGGCTTGAACGGCCGCTTCGCGCCTGCGCACGTAGTTCGCGCCACTGCTAGGTCGCTTGCAAGCCAGATGTTCTGAAAAGCTTCCTGTCGTCGTTTCATTGCTCTGCGTTTTTATTTGTTAAATATAAAATGTGGAATAGTACTTTTTTGGATATTTATATTTAGTGTAGTTTTTAAAGAATAATTTAATATGTGAACTACAATTTGTGCTGTTTAATTGACATTTATTGGGCTCGATGTCCACGAGTTCACTACAGACCAACAAAGCGGCGGACATTTTATTTTGAGTACTCGATAATGTAGCGTTTGTGTCGAAAACATTAAATGTCGTTTTATGGTTCTAAATTCGGATATCGTTCGCTCACACCTTTCGTAAGTATTATAGTATTTTATGCGGTATTTAATTAGATTTTTTTGGCTTGTATTTGTCCAGTTCATGCTGCGGTTATACCTACGAATTACCGCTAGGTTGTCGATATTTTTGGGAAAATGTCGTTTGAAAAATGACGTAAGCGGGTCTGGACGTATGCAGACTGCCACAGACCTTCAACATTACATAAAACTTATTAAAATTTCTATCGACCCACTCCGCTTTGGAGGCTTCTTGCTTGTGATTTCCGCGCGCGCGGTGCCTCTAACCTCTCTGTTAATTTAATTGTGATAGATACGTTTTAACATCATGAAAATTTCAAAAAGTCTATACTTACATGTGTATTTTTATTGAAATAACAGCGATGCCGAGGGGGGTGAAGCGAGGGCAAGCGGAGGGAGAAGCAGAGGTGGTGGTGCGCGTCGGGGCGTCTCCGTCGCACACCACGCTACTGGACGACAGCCCCAGCCAACCCATCAGCTACCACCTGCTTGACCATGGCTATGGTGCCACGCCGCAGCACCAAATTAGGCGTGAGGCACCTTCCGCACCGCCAAAGACGTCAGAAGTAAGTTTCCGTACCAACTCTCTATATATTCTAAATGAGTGTCTGTTTACTAGTTACATCTGCATTACAGGTAGATAGGAATGTTGTATTAACATATATATATTACCTATTTATAAATCAAACCAACAAATCAGCTGCTTGAAGTTTTCTCTTTTTATAGTTAAAGCAATACTTTTAGCTGACTGACACAAATTATACAAAAGAATATATTTCTAGTTTTTGAAACATTCTAAATAACCTACAGAATTCTAATTTTAAGACATTCTAATTTATTTGTCTTAGAATGGAGGCATTAATTAGGCATAAGATCAAAAATAAATAGAAAATGATAATGCTTACTTAGTTTAATTTTTTTATTGTTTAACATGTACCTTATTTGAGAAGCTGTATATTCATTACTTTTTAAGTAAGATACATGTTAATAATAATTTTATTTATTTAATATGTTGTTATTGTAACTAAAAAATATGAAGACAAGACCGAAATAACATTCATTTCTACACAATTTAAAAAATTTCACAAATAAGTTGAGCATGTCATATTTATTATAGGTTGTTTACCAAATGTAAAACATGAATAGTATTTTTAAAAATTGTGATGTACTGGTCACATAAAGAATGTTTTGAAAAATTTAGTTATTTGATTTTACTAAAATGTTTGATTATGTAAGTGGACAAATTTTGAGGTCAATGAACTATAAATTTAGGACTTCCAGGTGCCTCTTAATATCTAATTATACAGGAAGCTGTAGTTAAGGGCTACTTGTAAAACAATTTCTGTAATGTTTTTATTATCATGTCTAAATATATATTTTTATCAATTACTGGATGTAGATAAGAAATACATGAAATTTTAAAGAAAGTACAAAACCAGCTCTTTTGAGTAGTTTAACTCAATAGGAGGAGGTTTTTGAGGTTATTAGACTGAAGTTCTTGTAGAAATTTACTTAAAGAAGATAATGTTTTGTATGTTATCAAGATTATGTTTCCATAGCCCTTAGTTATGTTACATCAATTTGGGCAATTACTCCACATTAAAAGTAGATTATTACTCTTCGAACAAATAAATCTACATATATTAATTAGGGTTTAACCAGAATATGGTTTACAAAATAAATATGTAGCAAGCAATGTAGCAAAAAATTTTGATGCAGTAATATGTATACTCTTAATTAATTCTGATATTCAGACATTTTAGATAGACATAAACCAAAATGTTGTTAACAGCTTAAGATTTATATAAATATCATAAATTGAAATGTTTTTTAATTTCATGGGTTTATAGATTTGTTTGATATAAAAGAGAAAATGTTTAAAAAAAAACTTGCTTTGAATTTTATGCTAATGATTATTTTGATACTATATAACTAAGCAATTTGTAATTTTTCCATCTGCAATACACCAGAAACTAACTAAACTTCATGCCTTCTTTCTTATTCTGGATTATCAGCGAGGAATTAACTCCCTGCAAACAAAACCTGAATAGAAAAATGAGACAGTACACATAAAAAGAATCACTGCAAACATCTTCAAAAATGTTCATGTTGGTCTAGGACATTTTCTTTATAATAAATGAAGCATTTAGTCAGTCAAAAAGTATTTTTCACTAAGTACTTACTTTCGAAGTCATTCAGAAGAATCCATAAATGATATACTTTCCCTACAATCTTTAATCACTTATTTAACCCCCTTTGGGGATGACTTTTATTTATATTTTTTTAGAAATTAGGGTAGGAGAGTTAGTATTTAATGTCAGCTTAACATATTGGTCAGATCAGATTCTACAGTTTCACTCAATTACTGCTTGAATTAAATAATTATATGAAATGTGTAGGTTCTTTATTACTTTTGTTATCTTTTTCTATTATTCTATTTTATATATTATTAAAAAATGGAACAGATGTACATATTATAATATATTTTAACAGACTTTTAATAACATTGACTGAGATTAAGTTTTACTTTAATATATGTTATGTAATATATTTTTTAAAATTTTCTTCCTGCTACAGTAGTTATCTATAAAGTTATTGATATGTTTAAGCCTATTATAACTATAATTTGAAATGTGTATGAGGGATAACATAACATCTTTTATAATATAAATGCTGAAATGTGCAATATCATCTTTGTATTATTATTTGATGTATTTATTATACAATTATGTAATTTTATAGAACATTGAACAATGTTATAAATATTGTGGTAATGGTAGCATAGATGATACAATACAATTTGATGCTCATTCATATCTTAGGAGACAATAAGTAGTTTTGATTCACTAATATTGTGTGTAATATAATTAACATGAATAAAATATAATTAAGTAATTTCACTTAACATTTCCTGGTGACAGATGACCTTTCATATTACATGACTTCATATAGTATCAAGAAGTGTTTTAATTAATGGTTTCCTGCATTACAAAATCGTTTCTAGTTGACTGCATTAGGGCACACTTACTGACATCATTATGATCTTGCAGAGTTTATAAGGCATACTCATTTTGTATAGGTATTTTTTATACAAATATGTATGTTCAATATCGATTTTTGATTGAGACAGCTGGAGGTTATAACCTTAAACTTGCTCTTTTCATGTAAACGCACTCTAAATAGCCTGTCGACAAGTGTATCGTGTAGGTTCCCACATGTCGGCAGTTTGTCGCCTGTCGACAATCGCGCGCTGCCATGTGGTCCATTGGTGGGGTCACGTGGCCACGTACCTACACGTTTCCTGCCTCATACGTTGCGCAATTTTGTCAATGCCCCCTTTTATTTTTAACGGTAATTCTAAAGTTGCAACCCCTTTTGTAAACGTATCATATATAACCGTTATATCGTTTCTATTTTTTTAACTCACCATTGATTATTAAAAGTGTATACGGACTAAATTGATTATGTTATGTTAATAACGAATTTGTTTAAAGTAAGGGTCGACGATCTTAGACTCGTAGGCACATCTGCTCCGATTTACTAGCAAACGAGCACACAAAGACATGCGGGACCCAAAGTTTAGTGGATTAACAATAGCTCAGCTTGTTCACTATTAATAATAACAAAAATTTTGAGATAAGAAATTGGCATTCTTTCGCCAGAGGTCCCTTCCGAGAGCTCGTCGGCTTTTGTGTTGATTCTAATTTATGTCGTGCATTGTGCCCGTACGTACCCTCCCCACACACTTCCTTGAGGGGGCTTTGGCCCCGAACTGTTTGAAATTGAATTTGTTGCATCAGCTCATTGACAATGTCTCGCGCATCTATCCCTGCGCTCACTGAATCTATTTTCATTTATTGCTAAATTATTTACAAGGAAATAACATTCGTTAACAATGCAATTGAAATCATTGGAAAAATACGTTGCGATGCGATGTGCATTTATTAATTACAATGCATTCTCAACTTGCTAATAATGTTTTATGTGTTATTTAATTGAATGAGTTTTGTGTTGCAAATAACTATATAATGTTCTGCGGAAATTGGTCACTAAATTCACGTATTTTATGTTAAAAGTGAGTGTAATCATTAAGGTTGTTATTAATGTACCGGGGGAGTCACAGGACATTCAGGTAACATATAAAGAAGAAAGAGTTGTCAGTACATTTTGCTACCTGGTTAATTGTTGTAAACCATTTATTAATTTACTCTTTAATTATATATACAAACTAATGAATGTCTGTTTATCTCTTTGTTCTTTATGCATTAATACAGCGTGTATCCCATCGACATGAAAGTTTGTCAAGTTGTGAAGTATACTTTCTCGAAGGTTTCTCAAATAGTCAATCTATCCTACGATAACTGGCGCGCGCAGATAATAATATAATGCAAATAAATAAATTTATGTTTTTCTGAGATAGCTGCAACGCGTTGCAGTCCTAAAAGGTCTGACCGATTTCGATGAAATTTTGAATTTGAGTGGGTCCCTGGATGATTTACATTCGCAATTGGATCCGGGGAGGTTCTGCAATAGAGTTCTGGTTTTTTTTATTTTCAGGGCAAAGCAACGTGTGCAGGGCACGTATAGATTTTGCTTTTTTTTCACGTATAGATTTTGGGATGTGGATGGAAGGGTCGGTAGGGGAAGACCAAGGAGAAAATATCTTGACTAAATCGCTGGAGTTCTCAAGAAAAGCTAGGTCAAAAGTACCCTTAATAGATGAGTTGTTATGAAGAAAGTGATGATGAAGTAAGGAAAGTGTGTCGGGATCGTAGCAGATGGAGGTTTCTGGTGTCTGCTTACCTCTAAGGGAAATAGGCGTGATTGTATGTATGTATGTTCCGCAGCGTCTATTTGACAAATAAATATTTCTTTGCGGTCCCTTATTCGCCTGCCAAGCGTAGGGATTAGAGCAACACCCCTCAATGTTGAAGGGGGCTAATTTCCAGCAGTAGACTGTTACGGTTGTATTGATAGAGTGAAGTATCAATAGCCTCATTGGGTCTGGCTGCTACGTTCACTATTCCTTGCCATTGGATTATTGACTTTGTAATTTTTGTAACATAGCGATTACGTAGTTCAGTTGTTGTTCCTAACAAGAAATATAGAAATATAACCTTTGCTAGTCTTCTCAAACTAGATTAGCCGGGTGTTGATTAGATTACATATTGCTGCTGTTTAGTATATCAGAATATAATTATATATTTCAAGTTCAAATAACGACATGAGTCAACGAGGTTGAAATACATATAGTGATGTAAATTTACTTTCTTTCATCGGTCAATTTCTCGTCATGAAGAAGTTGGTTATCGTAACATTTGTGTGACTTTAAGCCTTGAACTACTTTTAGAACCATTTATTTGCTAAATAAGATCGTTTTTAAATGAAAACCAGATCCGGGTTGTGTATGGTTACTGATATTTCATTAACGACATACATTTATTTAAATTACACTAAAACTGTATTTGGTGTAGCCATAAATAGATTGATTAATAATTACAATTGCTAATTGTGCATTTCTTTCTTTGAAGCGTTTGAGCGTACAGGAGGCGAACGAGTTATCGGGTCATCTTATTATATATAACACGCGTTGAATGCATATAAAACAAGAAGCACTGCGGATGGATTTTTACATTTGAGAGAGATGTGCAATGATGAGAGGAATTTGACGATAATAGAAATAAGAGAGTAGGCCTTTAACTTTTATCAATCTTGCTGGGTTTTAGTGTATCAAATAATTGCTGGTGGATCAATCAGTAATTCATTCGTCGGTTTTCTACAAGAGTGGTGTTTTGAAGATCCAACTATATTGCTACAAAAATTATCGTACCCCCAGAAGATTTGCCCATCCTCACGCGCCACCGCTAGTAAATGAATAAATGCTTTACTCAGTAGGATTCCTTGTATCTTGGGTCCAATTGCGGACTCATAACCGAGAGAGTCAAATACTCAGAATCAGAAAATATGCTTTAAGGCCTACCTGCCTGTAGGCACGTGTTAGGGGAATCTATTAATAAAGAAAAGGGAAAAACTAGACTTATAACGAATACTGAAAGTATACAAATTTTTATTGTGATTCGGGGATCGCACCAACGACCTTCAGGTTCAGACAGCGAACACGTCGTGACTCCGTTGCTTGGGACGTCAAACATGCGACTATTAACTCTGAAAGCAAGCACTGAATTATTGTGCCATTTGTATTGTGGTTTGATGTAGTAGGACTTAACTTTGATAATTATCTTAAGCTTACGCTTGATAATATTAAATTAACGATGAAAATTAAGTTTTCATCAAAAAACGTTTTATAACTGTTGTCACGACTCTCAAGGAAGTGATTCGTCGAAATAACGTGAGTGCTTATCGTATCCCGGTCGATAAAGTGTTGTTTATCTCAATTTTATGGAATTTAACAAAGATTTGTTTATGGAAATTATGGAGGGCGTTCAAATTTCGCACTCATTTGAAATAGATATTAACAACAAATATTTTTAAATATCATCTGTGTAATAAAATTATTATAGTATATGCCAGACGTTGAAGCGGTATTTAAAAATTTTTTTTAAAATTCATTTTTGTAGATTAATTTATTCTTTGCCGGCGATCGACAAAATGTCATATTAGACCAGACCATTGGTCTTAATTCAGAACTTAATAGTCCGGCTATTAAGGTCGGAAGTATTTGAAGTATTCTTTCCACCAGGTCCAAGCTATTTTTCATAAGTACATATGTTTATACGTTTACTTTTTATACGAGTATGGAAAAGAATGTCTAAATTTGTTAGTGAACATTTATTAATTTTTATTCAAGGTAAAAAAATAACAATATGTTTAAAAGTACATAAGCAAAAATACTATGCCCCTTACATGGCGGCGTTGGTCCGCTAAGGGTTAATTTGACAGAAAGCGGGATAGTTGTCCTTTTTTGCAATGTAATAACATGCATCGAATCGAAAGTTTTATCGAAACCTGACGCCCTTGTAGATGTGCTACAGGAGAATTCAGTTTGGAAGGTGTGTGTGTGTTTATAAATTAGACCCCATCTTATTTACTGTTTCTATTGTCCGCAGGCGGTGAAAAGAAGACTGAATCTGAGTGAGAGCAGTTCAGGCAGTCAAGGGCACGTGGTGCCAATGAAAGCCGATTTTAAAACTCCAAAGCAGAAACGCGTCAAAGTGCTCGCACCCTACAGCCGACCGTCCAGTTCTATGAAAAAATACACAGAACGCTCCAGGTACAATATTTTTGATCGAGGTAGGTAACGTCAATACGTTACAAGTATTCGAAAATATATTTGGCGCGCTATATAACTTTGAATTAATTTTTGGTCTTCTGTAAATCTATTATATCCACATAGTTTAGTAATGGTTAATGATTACAATAAAGTTGAAATACTTCTATTTATGTGTCTATCAATAAATCCATTGCAAAATAAAATCCTTCACCCAAGCGCCATAATATAGGGAGTCTAGTGGCAGAATTATGTTTTGAAACAGTAGAGTAGAAACGATTAGATTCAGTAACTTGTACGAAAAAGAGAAGTGCAGGGTTATTTTTTTAAGTTTTGTCTAAATGTTGACCGCCATTTCGGGCACACTTTTGGAATCTCGCTACAGTATTTTGTACTTGTTGAAGTAGTCACGTTGGTATTCAGTTAAGTTTGCGTAAGATATTTTCTTTTAGGGCTGAGATGGTCGTCGGGTTTGTTTCATAGACTTTACATTTGAGGTAACCTGGGTGGCTAGGGGATATCGCGGAAACGGCTTATTAATTTCGTTAGGGAAAAAATAACGAAAAAGCTCCATGGGCTTTCTTACCAGTGTGAGGCGTACCGCTGCCATCTTGTTAAGAACATGTTCGTGACATGAAGGCAAAATGTTATCTCAATATTGGCAGAAAATAATCTGTAAGCATGCCTTTATTGATTATTCGACCTATAACCTAATTCTGCCACCGGACTCCCTATATTTGCCAGATTATATAAATTGAGAATAGAGAAGTTTTAAATGGAGAATAAATGATATAAATATAAGTGTTTTTGTTTCAGGTTTGATACATCATTGGGTCTACTTACAAAAAAATTCGTTGCGTTGCTGAAGTCATCGGAAAACGGAGTTTTGGACTTGAATATAGCAGCGGAACACCTTTCAGTTCAAAAACGTCGTATTTACGACATAACGAATGTTTTAGAGGGAATAGGAATACTAGAAAAGAGATCAAAAAATAATATACAATGGAAATGCGGTAAGTACCGCACCGTATACACATTTCTTACAAAAGTGAATCCACACGAGAACTATGCAACACTAATAATTATGTATTACATTACGCTGTTAATTACCCGTTCTTAGAGAATTAGACTCTGTGTGCATCTTGTAATACTATAATTGTATAGATATCTTACTATGTAGTGCTGTTGCATAGTTTACTAAAATCAGAATGCAAGAGATAAATGTAGTCTTAAGTTTTTGTTTATCTTTTAAGCAGTGTCGTGATTATAGACCGCTCGGTGCAAACGCCAAATCTACTTAATTAAAACATCTGTTAGTTTAAAGTTGACAAGAAATGAAGCTCGCGAGTGAACATTTTCGCGCCACATTTTATGATAGTTGTTGCTAACAGTTATCTCAGGAAGGTGTTGCTGTACTGAGGTGGCGTCGGTGTATGATGTGATGAATGATGAATGTGTATGGTGATGAAGCATTGGGCTAAACGACAATATGTTGTATATAATTAATATCGTTAATTTATCCTCAGCTTTGATTCTAGTTCCATAACTATATGTTATAGCAAGATGGTCTTATAAACGTTATCATTAGCTATTTTTAAAAATCAAGAAAACTTACCTTTAAATTACTTTCAATGTATATCTTGTAGTTTACGTGTTTTCACATATATGTAAATATAAATATATTATCAAACAAAGTTAATTTCAATCGAGATAAAACGTGAATATGAGATAAACTTTCAATAAATATTAAACTGAGTGAATAATAAAATGTCCATATATTCATTGTTCGACACTACATAACATTTCTTCTATAATATCCAATCTCCGTTTTTAAACTAACTAATATTACATTAACATGAATAATGCAAGTGACTTCAATTTTTTGGGAAGGTACGCAGATACTAGATAATTTACTAATTTACTACTATTATATTAATTTAATTAGATACGAAATTACATTTAATTTGCTAAACCTCTGGACGAAGTGGAAGACAACATGTGTTCTCTTTTTTTCTCTTCTATTCTTCTTTTTTACAATGCAATTATGTGTGGGAATTAAACATTGTAGAAAGCGTGATAGATAATCAGGAAGACTTTGGGTTATGTATCATTATGGTTTAACTAAGAGTGTAAGAGAAAAATATTCAAAATGCAATATAGACCTGGTCTGGCTTCCATTAGCAATACCTGTTTAGAAGTGGACGTGTATGATAACCATCGCCTTCCTCAACCATGTAACCCTTTCGCTCCGTCGGGCGTATGTATACACTCTCAAAGAAAGACCATTCATATACGAAGAATCTATATACACGCACTGTAAAAGTGAGCGCGCGGATACGAAGAGCGTGCATATACGTTCATATCATATACATTTTTTTAACATACTTTTTTTAATCCAGTATCTGGCAACGCTGCATGCCTTAAATATTTAACTATCATGAATGAATATCATAAATGAATCATCAATGTGTTGTCTGCAGTGACGAGGAAAACGACGTGAGTCGAGGTACTATTTATTGTTCACAATAAAGTTAAAAATATATGAACATTATAATATTAAAAAAATGTGATTATATATTTTTTTATTTTAGAAAGTGAGATAATATTACTGAATATAATATCATTGTGAAAATTAGAGAATAAGAAAAGACTTGTAATTACTTCGTAGCATTCCGTACTCTTTAGTGTCACCTATTCAATAATGCGCTCCGTTCACAGCGATATCACATTTTGACGCGAGCGCTCCGTAGCGAAAGGATTGAGTGAAATGAACGCAGTATTTTTGAGATCGACGGTACATTATTTTTTATAATTTCTTGAATATAAATGGTATATTCAGGTTTGGGTGGAGGCACGGGCGAGGAGAACCGTGCGCGACGTCTTCGACGGGAGGTGCGAGCTCTAACGATACGAGAGGCGGGCGTCACCCATGCCGTAGCGGTCGCCGAGCACGCTCTCAGTCAGCTCTCCAACGAGCATGGCGCACTCGCGTACATCACCTACGCCGACCTGCGCTCTATAGACGACTTTAGGAATCAAACCGTTATACCCATTAAGGCGCCACCCGATACCAGGCTCAGTGTAAGTGTTACATGTACAGGCGGAGAAACTATAACACTTTATTCTTTTGGATTTAATAAAAAGACAGTTGTGCCACTCGCAGCTATCAACATAGTGCTTTAGATGTGAACTGAAATAATGACTAATGCAGTTTTACCTCTAGCGACATGCGCTTGCTAAAGATATATGTGGTTTTATAGCTAATTTTATTGTAGGTAGAGTCATCTATATGTCCATATTTGCAATAGTAATATGGTAATTTAATATCAGTAAAGTCATGCTACGCCCACAAGTGGGCCGGCCGAACAGTACTATCATTTCTTATAAAATGTTGACTTCAAGTTGTACCATTTTTCTATATAACTGCAATTCGTGTGGTGAGCGCAGGAATATGGGGGCTTAATTCCTTTTCAATGACATATTATATTCCTCTTTCCAGCTCATTATTGCCAGTACACGGGTATGTTTCCATTTTCGCCTCGTGCTCGAAATTAGTTCCATTTTAACTTTTTTTTCTATTTTCACAGGTACCACATCCCGATGAGAAAGGCTACATGATACATTTGAAGTCAATGTCGGGAGAAATTGAAGTCTTCCTTTGCCCTAAAGAACGACCATCTTCACCCCCTCCATGTAAGATTCAAAAGCTGTTGATATAATTAAGAGAATAGCTTGTTACTAGCGATCTTGTGTGCTGACAATTTTTGTAAATATTTTCGATTTTAAATGATTTCAAAGTCAGACAGAACTACAAAATTGTAGTAAATAACTCGTCAAAAGTGATTTAACTATTTTCACTTAATAAACAAAGAGCTTTTCGAGTTTAAAGTGAAGTCACGTTTGTCGGAGAATTAACAATCGTTAGAGAATACAAGTGCGGAAATGAAAACTGTGTCTTGCTAAAGCGTAGCTTGTAGCTTATAAGTTTGTATTTGCGCAGGGCATTTGGCAGAAGCTGGGTGCATGTAGCCGAAGATTAGGATAGGTGGAGGTGGGGAGGGTTATGTTCAGTTGTGGACTGCCTTTTAAACTGATGATGATCTGGAAACAAAGAATCAGATATAATTTTCTTGAAATAAGTTTTCAATTATGTATGTGTGCTTTTTTATAGAAACGCTTTATTCATTTTAAGTTTATTTCACTAGATAATTTAACCCCTTTCGGTAAGCTCTTTACGATCACGATCGACACTCCTACTATACGAGGTGCTCCGCCGAATACGCGCAAATAGCACATGGTCAGTCACTGTTCATTATATATATATATATATATATATATATATGTATATATATATATGTATATATATGTATATATATATATATGTATATATATATATGTATATATGTATATATATATGTATATATATATGTATATATATGTATATATATATATATATATATATATATATATATATATATATATATATATATATATATATATATATATATGTATATATATATGGTCATTTATCTCGAAAATATTGATTAATGAACGCAGATACGAATGTAGAAAATGATTGCTTAAAATGAATCGAAGACTCCAAGATGTTTTATGAATATGTACCAAATATAGTAATATTTTAACATACAGGTTATCAGATGGACGCCGGAAATATCTAGCACACGTTACCGAAAGGGTTAAATCTGCAGTAAATGTACTGAGGTGTTTCGTCGTATAAGTTCTTTTGCAAACATATAAGGACCCCCTTCGTGTACGACATTCTTCGTCTTTTGTTTTCATTATAACTTAAATATGTTGACACGTTTTCAGCAACAGGTCTGTTACCTCCGGATCCCTTACTGGAGGACAACAAAGCATTGCTTGCACCCCTGATAGCTCAATTGCAGTCATTACCTTCAAGTTCCATTACTGCTGACTTCACGTAAGTACCCTATTCATATTTTATATTATTTTGCCATAAAGCATTCAAATATCTTAGCTTTTACCATTTATGGACATCTGTAACACCATGGACACCACAGATGCGTTGCTTACCCTAGGGTAAGGTGCGAGTAGTAGAAGCGGATGAGGCAAGTATTTTAATGGACGAGGAAAGTAGTTGGGCCAACTGGATTGAATTTGTACGGAATGTGGTAATATAGAAAAATGCTACTACTGTGTGTTACTTTATAACATGGCTCTACCAGTGTTAACTCTGTTAATATTCGATGTTCAAAGTTTTTGTCTTAATACACTTATAAGACCTTCCTAAAATTGTATTTAATTTATTTATAACAGTCAGTTTGTGTTAGTAAGTGGACACTCCGTCCGTTGTATGACCGAACCTCAAACAGATGACGGGGCGGGGCGGCGAAGTATTAGAAAAGTTCCTTCAACTTCAAATTATCGACAGTCAATTATATGTTGCACCCTCTGAATTTGCAGGACGCCGATAAAGCGTGAGGTGGATTCGGACTCGGAAGCGCACACGTCACGGAGTCTGGTGGTGCGCACGCCGTGCGTCACGGACCCCACGCTGTCGCTGGCCACGGCTCTTAACACGCCGGTCCGCTCAACACACACCACCTCTTCGACAACTCCCACGCTACTCTCCACGCACGATAGTAAGTTATTAACCCTTTTGATACGGATGCCGGATATAGCCGGCGTTCATCTGATGACATGTGTGGACAAGCGCCGGATATATCCGGCGTCCATCTGATAACCTGTGTGGACGAGCGCCGGATATATTCGTCGTCCATCTGATGACCTGTGTGGACGAGCACCGGGAATATCCGGCTTCCATCTGATGACATGAAGCATTTTTCTCTATTCTCATTTTTGATTACTTCTAACGGATAATCTGAAAGCGTATCGGGATGGATGGATCTATTTGCCTAAAAAATAAAATCTTTTTTTTTACCTAAAGTAAGAATGGTTTTATAAAAATTCCTCAAACTATGAAAGAAAATCATTTTTGTCAGTTGTTTCTGTAAAGTTTATTCATATGAACATAATTTCAATACTGTCATATATATATGATTATATTTCTTTACGTAAAAATTCCCTATTATTTACCTGTTGTTGGTGATGCATTTGCTTTTATTGTATCTATCTACCTCTATCTATCTACCTATATCATGTTTTTAGTTATCTTGTATTTATCAAATTAGTGAATTGTATTCTTATTGAGTAATAAATTCTTAAAGCATAATTTGTATTAGTAGGCAGGCAGGGAAGGTACAAAAGAATAGCAATCAACTATTTTTTCATGAATTGTCTAAAATAAATTTATTTCAATGCGAGATTATTACACGAATGTGTGTGTGTACCTTTTCGTGTAAAGGAATTATAAGAAGAGGTATACATGAGGCATTTTAATTTATTGAAGCTTTTAGCGAATTCTGGTGGAATTGTTCTCCCACATCTTCTGGTGGAATTGTGCTGTGTTATCACATTTGTCAAACTTATAGGGCACAAGCATTTGCCTTTATTATCATTTATCTTCAATATTTTTCGTATTCTCTTTGAGTAATAAATTCTTAAAGCATAATTTGTATCAGTAGGCAGCGCGCGTGGTCGACTACGCAATGCGCTTATAGCGGACAGCGACGACTTCGCGCCGATCATGGGCGGCGGGCGCTTCCAGATGCAGACTGAAGACCAGGAGTCAGGTACTGTTCTCTGTACTAATGACTGTTTACATATAAAAGTTATTTTGTTTATATTTTTATTATTTTATCTATATACTGGTGACCCGGTATACGTTGTTTTACCAAAAAAATACAAAATTTTTGGGGATAGCCACCCTTATCACCTAGAGGTATAAAAAATAGTTTACGGCCTATTCTCAGACCAACTAAAAATATATTATACAAAAACAAAATCATAAAAATTGGTCAAACCATTTCGAACGAGTTCGATAACAAACACGACACGAAATTTTTATATATATTAGATATAAAACTGTACCCTACTACGTCCCTTGGTCACGTCATAACTTCAGAACGACTTTACGGATTTCATTCATCTTTTTTTATAAGTTTCCTAATACTTTGTAGTAGACTCTTAACGAAAAAATTTTGAAACTGCGCATTTGAAAATTCGCTATGGACTTCACGCGTTGGACAATTCACTTTGAACTTCGCGCGTTTGCTACTTCGCTTTAACTTTGCATACGTTTCACATATATAAACACTATATTTTTTAAATAACTTTTTTTTTAAATAATTAATGTTGTTCGAATTGGTTGTTCATAGCTAAGAGAGGACAAAGTATGTCGGGTCAGCTAGTTTATTTATAGAAATGTTAACAAGTTCATGTTTCAATATCTTCTCTAGATACCCAAGCGACAGGTGCCTGGACTAAAGATTGAATTTGAGTAACTAACATATTTCTAAGTTGTATTATATTGTGTATTTTAATATAAAATCAATAATCTCTCTTTTGCTCCTATATTGCCTTATTCATATTATTTATTTGTAGTGTAAAATTAAGATCATATTTTTGGTGAAGGAATACATTTCATAAAAACATACACACTAATAATTTATCCCACAGACATATTAAGCATCTTATTAACAAGAAGCTATTGTTGTTGGTTACAATACAAAGAAGACTAATATTTCAACTTTATATAGCACAAAGATTTTGTTTTATAAAGGTACAATAGAATAGCAATCAACTATACTTTCACGAATTAACTTACATATATTTATTAATAAGTGAAATTATTACATAAATGTGTGTACCTTTTCGTGTAAAGTAATTACACGAAAAGGTACATAAGTCATTTTATTTTATTAATTCTTTGGCTACAGAGCGCTTTCGTCAAAACGTGGTCGCGGTGAACACAGCGCATTATTCACTAGTTGACACTGAAGTACGGAATGTTTTCCAAATTTTACAATGATATTTTTTATATTCAGTAATATCATCTTACTTTCTGAAATATAATTTATTTTTTAAATATTATATTATTATGTTCATATAATATTTTTTAATACAACGAAATTACTATCTATAGTATTTAAATATGAACATAATATTGATGAATCAATTTTGGTACGAAAAGTTGAAAGCATGGAAACACACAACCTAACATCACATTGTGAACAATAGTATATCGACTCACGTTATTTTCCTCGTTTACGGGAGACGATACATTTTATTTCATGACAGTCAATTGTTCAAGGCATGCAGCGTTACCAGATACTCGATTAACACAAGTATCTCATGTAAAGTATGAAATAAAAGTTTGTGATATGAGGTATATGTTCGCACCCCCGCGCCCATTTTTCCAGAGCGTATATATACGCTCTTCGTATATGAATGGTTATTCTTCGAGGGCGTATATACGCGCCCGTCGGAGCGGGTAAAGGGTTAAAGCTTTCAGCGCACTCTGGTGGTATTGTTCTCCCACAGGTACTCAGTTTCATCACATTCGCCAACGCTTATAGAGAAGATGAGACGCGTGTTTTGTGGCTAGCACTCGGCCTGTGACCTGTGTGTTTTGAGTCACATCACAGTCAGAGTTCTAGCTACACGGCGCGCTCTGCACTCTAACAACGAAGATTATTGACAGTGCCGGCATCACGGAGGAGGATTTTTTCATTGTACAGAACGCTGCTGGTTTTTGCATGCTGTATCATTTTCACACATAGTAAACCCTCCTATAACGCGGTACTCATATAACGCGAATTCATGTCCCTTGTATAACACGTGATTTCCCAAGTCATATATTTGTACTGTGAAATTTATAATGATTTGACAGTTCATAATCAACTTTGTTACGTTTACACATCTTGTTTTTATAAAATTAAATTATTTTATTATGTTTTTGTTTCTAGTTTTTCAGTTTTAGAAACATTGATCATACATAGTAGATTGATTATACATCGTATAACGCGTTTTCCTAAAATGCGGAATCAATCTACCGCGTTATAAGCGGGTTTACTGTATTATCATTTTCATCCAGGCTTTGATACTAACTTGATAGCTGTCCTGTTTTTGGTAAGACAATGCTGGAAATTTTAATATTTTTATTATCCGTATTTCGCGTTTTTTTTATCCGTATTAAAAAAATCCTGGTTGCTCGTGTTAGTATTAAACATTTAAACTTATCGTCTGAGTAGTTTCTTGAGTCCAGTTTACCATATTAAATGGGGTTAAGTGTTCTCCAGTATCTAACTACTAAAGTTTTCAGATTAATTCTTACTTTCATTCTGGTCTTGTGTGTTGTATCAGAGTTGATTTTGTGACTATTTCGTATAATTAGTTTATTTATCATATTAAACGTATCTATTTTAATATCGGACAGTCATTGTGTATCGGATTTTATACATTTGATATAAATTGATAAGAGAGTATTTTTATTAACATTCTCTTTTCAAATCACATCAGAGAAGATTAGAATTTGAAACGATGAAAATAATTTAATATAACACTACGAGTTTCAATAATTTGTAATATAATTTTGTAATGAGCAAGTGTCTAAACTAGGGATGGACAGATCGTACTCTCATTTTTAGGAGTTCCCACATGTGCTCAATGTTAAGATTAAGGCTTCGCGCCGGTCCAATCCAAGCGACGAATATCGACCTCTTGCATATATCTGGTTTTTACGGAATAACTTGGGGGCCTGCGCTGGTCGTAGACTGCGTATCGGCCGCTTAAACCTTCCTCTTCACAGTCCATAGGCTAACTTGTGCACTTCGTACCTCTTCAAGGTTACTTCTATGTAACTATTTGCAGTTCTTCAGTACGTGAATCAATAAAAAGCAGACATATCGTGGTTGTGTGCAACGTTTTCTTTCCAGAACCTTGTCTTCTCTAAACGGAACCTGTCTCTTGGTATCAATCTGTCCAGGTTCTTTGGACGGTTGAACGACTCACGTTTAACCGCTGTGAGACGTAACATTGGCTACACCCCTCTTCCAGCAGCGCTATAATTTTACTAGCTATTATTGCATTATCTGCCATTACAATAGACACAAAGATATGTTTGAAGTCGCAATAAGGCAGGATGATGTGACCAACATAAATTATTCTACTAAAAATAACAATAGGTTAGTTTTAGTTACCCTGATAACCTTTTAACAACAAACCCGCGAAATATTAACGAAAAGTCACACACAAAAAAAGGAATTATTTTTTTATAAAAACAAGCTTCGAATTTGTAATTAACCTTTTTCATACCCAGACACTATTAAGTGCCAGTGACGAAGTTTATCTATTAAAACCTCTTTAGAACTAAATTATTACCAATAATGTAGAAAAATCAAAACCGCCGGTACTTTACTAAATACGGCAATTCAGGTGTTTGCCTGAAAGAATTCCGAATTGCAAATCGACAAATTCTCGACAAATCGAAATATGGTCATGTTACACACTAACGATCATGTAGGCCTATCCGATTTGCAGTTTAGCTATTTAATAATACTTAAATCAATAAATACTTCTTAAATCAATAAGTACTACTTACAACAACATATAATACATTTTACCATTTCAATAAATATTTTTGTTTTCCTCTTGGTATTAGAAACCTCTCAACATTTTGAACTCTTAGTGCTTCGAAGTATTAGAAAGATCCCTCTTCAACTTTGAATTATCGAGAGTCGACTTTAGTAATATAACTCTTTATATTATACTAAATGATTTTAGTCTACCTGTGTGCTATAAATATTTATGTAAATACAAGTGTCCTTTTTGTCCTCCTGGTGTGTGGAGTGGGGGAAAGGGGGTGTGTCGAGAGCTGTCTCCCGTGCGGCTCCAGTGCTTTCGTGTAGCACCATGGGATTCAGCTCACGGCCACCTCCGCTAACAGCAAACTCATCTACTAATACCACGTAACGCCACCATCGACAGTAACAACGCTCTCATTGTCTAACAGCGTTTTGCACCACTGACAGCGCCTATTTCAACATGTTTCGCTATAAAATTTCATCTCCATGTAATTGAAATACTTTTTAGAATCGACACGATGTAATACACAATTACATTATTGTTTAAAACGTATATAATAATAATAAGGTTAACAACTTCACCATTAATTAAAACTCAAATTTACCCATATTTCCAGGTCAAAAACAAAACACGCATATTTTTTATGTTTAAATATGAGGATTTTGAGTTATTAATTTAAAACTTAATTACATTGAGATGAGAATTCAACCTAGTATTAAGGCTTATTTCTTAGCTAAATTTTATAAAATAATTGTGTTTTCCTTTTTTTACATCATTTGCCCAAACAGCTTGCCCCATCATTTTTCTCTGTACATACAGGTTTGTTGTGGGAACGGGTCTTGGTTAGAAATTGTATGTTTATTGTCTGAATATATATATATATATATATACACATATATATATATATATATATATATATATATATATATATATATATATATATATATATATATATATATATATATATATATATATATATATATATATATATACATATACATGTATGTATGTATATATGTGTATGTATATGTGTGTATATGTGTATGTGTGTATATATGTGTAGTATATATATATGTATATATATATATATACATATATAGATATGTATATAGATATAAATATCACAAAAATATTAATGTAAATTTTTAATATGGATGGATAGAAACATTTTTATTTATATTCTTAAAAAGATTTTGTGAAAAATTAGATTATTAATATTATTTTGTATGCTTCATGATGGTGTTAATTTATTTTTCGTCTTCCCTGGTGTTACAGACATTGATACGAAGCAGTGATTACTTTATCTTTTGTGAAGGTGAAGCCTTGATTATACCATATCAATATATAAGGCTGGGCGGTTTTAACAACACATTCCCATCGGGAAACGAGATTTCTCGTTTTCTAAAAAATTACGTAGACATCGGTAAACGAGATTAATAATACTTAATATGTAACACGCAAATTTCAGATAAATAAAAAGTTTTAAGGAAAAAATAATAATGAAAATCCTGATTATTTTCGACTTCAAAAATGATGTATCAATCGTTTTCATCTGTATTGAAATCTTATATGTAAAATGGGCATTAAACGAGCGTGTATACATTTGAAATGTAAAACAGATTAATAACCGCAGTTTTAATTCACACGTCGATATATTTTGATTTCATAAAAATACCTCGATTTATAAGCAAGTTTGAGCAAAAATAGGCCAATGGAAACGTGTTAACATATAAAAAGAATGATTATATGTATATGTAAAGTTGTGTTTACAACTCACGTTTCAGAACCTCTGGAACCCTTCTTAGCGCTAGAGCCACCGATGTCGGGAACAGACTACGGCTTCTGCCTCGACCATGACGAGGGCCTGTCGGAACTTTTCGACTTCGAGTTCTAGTGTGTTGTGAACGAACATCGTGAGTGCTAACAGTGACATTGGAAAATGGTATTTGTTGTGGACTTAATGATGCCTCAAATTGAATGCAGATTAGCCAAAGGTATAGGACCCTGTCTATCTGGGATCATATTATGACACTCAACGTATTATATGTTATATGTATAAGTTTTGGCAACTTTGAGACAGTACATTTTATATTATATTCCGATACGCACTAGCGGAATATAATATACCAACGCAAAAAAACGAAAACGCAGTGAAGCGCAAAATGCCCCCAGAGACAAAAAACTAAGATTTAAAAAAAATGTATCTGATCACTCAGAAACAGTCAGTTTTAACGCTGTACAAAATTTTCTATTGTTCGTATAGCTGTGGGGCTCAGAAAATTCTGTAGTGATTTTTTTTCATTTTGTTTTCGTGTCATTAACAGCGTTTTCGCTTTTTGTATATATAAGTTTTATTTGTATTGCCTGTTATCAAACAGCTTTTTCTAGTTGTGTAAAGATTACCAAAAGATCTCATCGTTTTTGTTCATTTCAGATTGTAGTGAACGCACTCGTATATTTTTTACAAGCATGAATTTGTTCATTGTGAATCTGAAATTGATATTCTGGTGTCATAATATGGGTCCCTTGCAGTAGATATAAGGTGCTGAATTTTAGCATATCTGTAACACCTAAACTATGGGATTCACATACAATTTTGTTTGAATGTATTGCAATATCTGTCTGTATAAAAATCATTATGTTTCGTCCATATATGGAAGAAAATAGTATTCCTCAAATATTTTGTTGTCATATTAATTTGTCATATTGTATTTTTTTTCGAAATTTGTTTTTGTTGGTATTGTGTAAAAGACTACATTTAAACAAAACCACCCATTAAATACTTGCATATATTTAAAATTGGAAGAATTTTTTTGTTTGTTGTAAAAAACACACAGGATTTATTTAGTTTATAATTCTTATCTTCACTTTTATAAGGCTTGAAGAAAAAATACCCATTTGACCCACGTCACTGTCGGTAATGTGTGATAAATTTAATACATCACTCTCTAATAATATTTGCAGAATATTTTTATTGATAACGCATGCCAGTGGAGAAAAAAAATTAAAATATGCATGATTTAGAATTTGCCTACATGACATACATTAAAAGATTTAACAATCAAAGCACCAAAATAATGCTAAACGCATTTTTTTCTTGATGTATTTTTTGTCACAAGATAATCAAATATTGAAAGACATTTTTAATTGCACTAAATTGAAAACATTATTATAACAACAATGTAAAACATTTATATTTTCGAAAATTTTAAGACACGACAGTGGATTAGGGACAATCAAGTCAAATGTGATTTTATTCCATTATGCTACTAAAAGAGTGCACAGAATTCCTAAAATATATTATTTTTAGCTATGAACCACAAGATGTTTAGCATAAATATTTTCGACTTGCAGAATTCACTGACGGTGTTGCCACTAAATACATTTTATAGTCTCACGATATGAGATTGTTTAACATGATGAACACATACGAAACGGTAACTCACGGTATAAACAGTATCTCAAAAATGTTTGCATTATGTAAATAATATTAATTTGTGTAAAATATATGTTTCAAAGAGCATGGATATATGTCCAGGCTGAATATGTAATTTACTTCGACTGAATAATTATATTTGCAGCTTTAAAATTTGAAGATGCATATATGATTGTATATTTCCACTCATAAATGAAGGGATATGGAATAGATGCGTGGGGGTTGGTTCATGCTATATTGAGACCAAATTGTTCTTCAAGCAAGTTTTGTCGTCAAACAAACTTCAACTTTATAGCTGTTTTGCATGTAGGTTGATATTTGTTTTTATTTCCAACGTCTTTTTTGCAAATAAATTGAAATTGTTAGTCCGCAGACACCGCGCCGTTTATAAGTGCGTCGGTAAACTGATTTTCATAACGACATATTTGGAGACTTTGAAATTACTATGAATAATAATATAAAGTCTTCGCGTAGATACCGGATATATCCGGCGCTCGTAGCGAAACTGATAATCATCACTTTTTTATATATTTAATCAACTCTTTAAAATAGGTGGCATGTGCAGCCTTTTCACTGGTCTTTTATAATTTTTTTCTAGCTTTAGTCGCTATTAGGTGTTCGTCTAACTTTGTATGTTACAGTGGGATGTTCCGGGTGCATATGTGATCGACATTTGGAGCCCAAAGCTTTTGATGTAATGTGGATTGGATTCCAATATAAAACAGCAATATGCGATTGGCCTAAAGCAAATGACTATGATGTTGAAGTTGGTTCGGTCTCAGTGTAGCGTATTGAAAAAGTGGTTAGACCATGCCCATGTACATAGATAGATACGTTGCTGGAACGGCCGGGCGTGTTTTGACTTATGTACATATTACGGTGTAATGAACGGTGATATCTTAGCGGCCTTCGATTTACTTGTAAAGCTAGTTTTAGTGTCCCTGACGTATACTTTATGAAACCAAGAAGTATCTTTTGCATGGCGGTACCGAGACTCGCGTGTCGCTTACGTTGCGTTGACTTTAACTGAGAAGAAAGTTAAAAATGTTTTGGTATTTGATTTTATTTATTTAATTTTTTGCACTAAGTGTACAACATGCGGACTTAATTCGGCAAAATTTACCAGTCAACCTGTGGGCGAAACAGAAAATTGGTTTGGAGGTGTTGCAACTTGAAGAAAAATAAACTAAAAATAAGTTTGGCTCCATATAAAATACATAATAATATACACAAACATACACATACATATGTTTTTATATCGGTTTTATTTGTCTTTCTATTGGTCAGTTGGGAATTCGGAGTAATGAATGAGTGCCTTTATTGTTAATGTGAAAATGCATTAAAAAGCGTTATGAGCAATTGATTATTGATATTTTCAATATTTCTTATACCAAGAATTAATAATCACCTCCCCAACACAGGCAAAAGATATCTTACAAATTTGTTTAGGGATTAAAGTTAAAAGTACGTTTTAAAGTGGATATTTAATGTGCCTGTAAAAATATTGAACACCGAAACGATTCAATAGAATATTTCAATAGAACATTTGGATATAACAGATCAATATTCTTTCCATTGGATAATGTGGAGTTTACGTCACCTGTATTCTCTTAGTTTAAGCCCTTAAATGTAAGCTACGCTGCGTAAGTCTCGGTCTAACTGCTTTACTAGGACTATTCGATTAGTCCTCGTCAGATATTTTAAACAGCCATTTTATCCGGTAACAAGACTTGAAACCGACATGCATAGATATTGAACATTGTGCTGAAAATTTTTAAACAAACTTAGTTTGGAAATGGAAATATTAAAAAAAAAAAGGAAGAACACTGAATTTGGAAGGGGCTTTTGTAGTCCAAACAATTATCCTTTGCCAAATATTTAGTTTTTACATGTTGAATTTTGTCTTACTGTTTAGAGTTTGTGTTTGAGTTCGTTTAGTTGTGGTTGTAAATAGCTCCGGGGGACAGGCTCGCAGCGAACGTGGCTTCTCATTTTTTAATCATTGGTATATTTAAGTACAAAGTGCTCAGCCCTCACAGAAACCGTCTATATTGTGCATTACCTCAGCGTTCGCTGTCGCCCGTTCCGCCGGCAGTGTGGCGGCGGTACAGCACAAACGTCATTGTAAAAAGTTATAAATAAGTGCATATCAAAATAAATGTAATGTATGAGTTAATTTAAAGGCACGTGGGGCGGGCGGGGTGGCGTGTACAGTGACACGGGTCGGGCGCGAATTGTAGTTGAGGCGGAACCTGTTTGCAATATATGTATGTACATTGTTTATGCGATAGCAAAATATGCTTTTAAATATATTTATTTAGTTTTTCATTTTTAAATTTGTTTTTGATAAAGTTTTGTGTTTTCTTCAAGATTTCATGTCCCGCCAGATATAAATATATAATAGTATCAAATTTCTATTTCGATTCTATTCGACATAGTTTGGTTGGAATTTCGTTTCATCACTTGATTCTTTTTTTGTTACATTGCTAAAAATATTTTTAATGAAATGAAATTTGATTAATGAATTTTCGTATCCTTATTGATGTGTGTAGTGATTAAGTTTTTTACTTCTTGAATTCAGTAAGTGTATTGTAATTATTTGGTTTAATTTCTGTTTTTGTTAGTCATAATGCAAAATTTTTATGGCCGTTACAGACCATTCAAAATTTGTTTCAGTGTCAACTTTGATTTTACTCCTGTAAAGTAATAAATTATAAATATCCAAAATATATTCTTTAACCTTCATAAGCATTAGTATAGCAAAAAGTTTTGCAGTGCATGTAGCCCATAGTTTAAAAATAATTCTTTTTTTGTATGGTTAAATGAATTCTTTGTGACACAAAGTCTGGGGCCAAACATACGAGAAAAGGAAGTACAAATTATTAAAAAAAATTCTCGTAATTAAGTTTAAGGGATTTATTCTACCTTCGGTAGATACACAATTGTTATTTGATATTTTAATTTGATTTTATCATTTTTATAATTCGTATTTTTTGTGATTTGATTCGTTACAATCATCATAGCTAAATCCTGTACAGACTAAATCTTTGTTTAACTTTTTCACTTTCAATGATATTTTATATTTTTAAACGTTTTCTGGAAGCTATATAATAGAGTATGATTGACAAAGATAAGATATCGAAAAAAGCGTTTATTTTATTTTATTTTCACACACACACACACACACATATATGTATATGTATATGTATATGTATATATATATATATATATATGTATATATATATATATGTATGTATATATATATATATATATATGTATATATATATATATATATATATATATATATATATATATATATATATATATATATATATATATTGTTAAAGGTCGAGTGTTCTTTGGATGTGAATTCTTGTATTAAAGTAGTACTTGTATATATGACTATATTTCTGTACATCTCAATCTAGTACACATAAATTGTCAGCGTCCAAAGGCTTCGGTCTTCTTCCTATAGTGAAGTTCCAAAGGATTAATTGTAACATATGTATAGGCTAAACTTTCCTATCCACGACGCGTTCGAATTTTGATATTGAAATCTAAATTAGCAGGTTGGAAATAAGCTAAGTAACAGATTACTGAAGGCCACACACTGGGGAGCATGTGTTTTGTGCGAATAAAAACATTATGGAATTATGTAGTTAAAGTTTCGAAGTTGTAAAGTGATATATATGTACGAAAGTTGTTTGATAAATAACCACAAAAAACTAAACCATTCATTCACATTCATCCTCTCATGTCTTTAATTGATAAAAAAAGGACACTGCAAATTAAGATCAAGAATGTTGAAAAATATTTGTTTTTTTTTTATTACAGTGGAAAAATTGATTACTAGCCCCATTTAATGCTATATCAATAAGCCCCTTATATGTCTATATAACAATAAGTTTATGAATTTATTTATTCATATTTATTTCCCACTGATATAACTAGAAGAAATTATAACAGATATTTGATTCACCATTGCCGTCCCGTGTGAATGATATACAATTAGTTCATCAATTGAAGTAGTGTTGAGTGCGAAATTAAAACTGGCTTAGATTGTTTCCTGTGATGTTTGATTTTAATTCGAACGTGTCGCGAGCGAGCGTGCGGTTCATTTCGATCGAAAGCTTCAGTTCATTTTTGTATCTTTGTGTAAGCCATAAGTTCCCAAACGTCTATGGACTACCGTCCCTTTTACAAGAAAAAAATGTTTATTTAAGCCATAATAATAAGATATCTGCTGACGAACAATAGGCTCAGTAGCGGAGCCCCAGTAGGGAGGCCCATGATCAGCAGTGATACATATATGGGCTGTAAGAAAAAAAATTTTTGACCGCTACATAAAATATTTTTCATGAAAATTGAGGTATTTCATAACGCCCCTCATTTGCATGAAAAGCTTCAGCGTTCACTAGGGGGTGGAATCATTCCCTTTGGGAACTTATGGTATAAGCAAATCAAAACACTCCCCCGATAAATTGAACGAATGGGAATGAAGAGGCATATATCGATGCCTAATGGAATGTAATGAGCTAATTCGTTCATTGTCCAAACGGTTACAACGATTTCAGTCCGTACACTGTCTGTACGACGGTCCGACGGTGCACAGGGTCCTAATATAGTACACGTTGCGATTCAGACAATATTTGTTACTTTATTATGTCATTTCGATGTTTGTATTGAGCGGCGTATATATATATGTACTTTGGTTAGATGCACAAAAGTATTACTCGAGGTCTGTCGCGGGATAGTTCAAAAGGGTTTTCAATCTCTCATTCTGTAATTTATGTACTTATTTTTGTTATGTTGCCAAATAGCTTGTATGGGTGCGTTTATTTAATTTAAAGGAGCGAACTAAATAGCACGGAAGTGGACATTACGACGATGTTTTTATGTAACGATTTATTCTGATTTAAAAATGTGAAATTTGAAGGTGCAATGTTATATTAGTGTATTTATGGAGTGGTTGCGTTCGAGTGGGCGAGTGGGCTAGTGGGCGAAGGTTCGGGATATAAACGATACGCTTGTTTACGCCATTTGATGTTGGTGTGAAAACTGTTCGGTTCGGTTCGGTTCTGTATTCCTTGTGTTGGAAGACTGAGGTTGATTATTCCAGTTTCGATGAACGTGCAAGTTATTTGTTGATTGAATTTAAATATAAAGTCATTTATATAGTTAGGGTTATATTTTTTAATAAATATAATATTGAGATATGTAACATACATATGCATTTTATTTTTACATAAACGAATATTTCCCTTATCCTATTAGACTAGTTTATTACACCACTTAATTATAACAACACTTAGGTAACAAAATACAATAACAATGTTTTTTAGTCTTGAGCATTTTAACACAACAACTTATTGGCATGCAGATGTAGTTATTCTACTTGTTGATCAGAGTGGGAGTAACATTTGATGACAATACATGAAATCTATCTTTGTAACTAATTGATCAACAGTAGTTAGTGTCTGGTACATATAATTTAAGGATCTGTTCGTATGTGTTATTAATTTTGATTCATTTAACTTACATCAATTTGAGGTATACATCTAAAAATTAATAAGTTTAATATTGTATAATACATCATACGAAGCAATAAAAATTTAACTGCAATGGTTTTAACAACATTGCATAAAAAGACATTTTTCTCATATAGATTAATGATAAAGGGCATATGTGGATTAGTCTTGAATAAATAATTCAAGGGGGAAGCTTTTAAAGGAATTACTAAAAATGTCCGTGAATGCAGTGCTTACAAGGTCATTTATAAGGGGTCGAATCACAGCAAAACCTGGCTTCCACGCTGCATTTATAACTCGGTCTAACATCCCCTCTGAAAAAGGAAGGAAAATATAAAACCACTAGTTACCATCAATATATTTTAATAATTAATATAGATGTTACCTAATGAGCAAAGAGTTTCGAAAGGAAAGTAAAATATAATAATAAATAGAAAATGGTATGATTTAATAGAAGTGATACAATTTTAATGAACATTGAGCCTAGAAGGTGACTTGATGAAATTGTTTGATGCATCCATTGCTTGAATGGATCACCTCGTTCGAAGAAGTACTAAACTAAGAAAAACCATTTCCGAGTAGAAGAATAGAGAGTAGAATAGAATAGATACTGCACTTTGCTTTTTCAGTAAGTGGTGGGAGCATTCAGCGGACGTCCAATTCTTCCCCTTTCATTACTTTTCCTCTTTCAAAATCACTCACTTTTCACCTAAAAATAGACAGTGTCTGCAGTGACCTTGATATTGCAGATGTTTACATGAGGTAGTAGTAAAAAAATAAAAATAGTTTTAAACAATCAAATGAAAACAAAAAACATATGAGTAATTGCCTGGGTGATGACAGTTCATTGTTCGTTTCAATCGAAATGTTCCTGTGGTTTTTTGAACAATAAGGAAAGTGGTGTGTTCAAGAAACGAGCTAGTGTGTTCTAACGTAGCCAACACATTTGTGACGCTTCTGGCGTTGCGGATGTCTATTGCAGTGTAACTTATCATCAGGTGACCCACTTGCTAGTTTGTCTACCCCTTCAAAAATAAATAGAACTACTTAGTGGTTGACACTGAAGTACGGAATGCTATAAAGTAATTAGAAGTAGTTTTTTGTTCTCTAAATATTTTAATGATATTTATTATATTCAGTAATATCATTTTACTATTTAAAATATAAAAATTTATATAATTTTTAAATATTCATATAATGTAACGAAATTACTAAAGTATTTAAAGCCGAGCACAATATAAATAATCAACTTTGGTATGATAAAGTTGAAAGCATGGAACCACACATAACCCAACATCACATGGTGTCCAATAGTACTCGACTCGACGTTTTTTTCATCGTTTACTGCAGACTATACATTTTATTTCATGATAGTCAATTTTTAAAGACATGCAGCGTTGCCAAATACTCGATTAACAAAATTATGTCATGTAAAGTAAGAAATAAAATTATATATGGTATGAACGTATATGTACGCTCTTCGTACGCGCGCGTTCACTTTTTCAGATCGTATATATACGCTCCTCTTTGTATATGAATGGTCATTCTTTTTTTGGGGTTTTCTTGGGTTTTACAATCGTGAAATTGATAGTCACTTTGGAAGTGTGTGTACGTACCCAAAATACTCCTACCACGCAGTAGGTTTCCTACATGGAGATCCATGTCTCCGATATGGTCGATCTCGATATGCACGTCCACGCGGTCTCCGTTGCGTTTAATGCGGGTCGTCTGCGAGTAGTCGCGGAGAGTCATATTCCACCGGCCGGTGCGCAGTACGCCAAGACCGAATGCATCGCCCTGCATAAGGATAATGGTTTTAAGTAAGTATAATGACAAACAAAACAATATATAGATTCATTTATTTCCCTCAGCAACAACAGGCATGAATACTCATTAAATTATTACATAATCAGCAGTTCAGATGGAATGGGCGATAGCTCAGTGAAAACCTCTATTAACTGAGCTGAGAAACTGATTTTCTGTCACCGCTAGACCCTCACGGAGATGCATCGCAGCGCAACTTGAGAAACATGTGTCCCATATACATATACTTGTGATCTATTCCACATATAAACCTACAATCTATAATCAAGCCTTATATACATAAAAATAAAAACAATACGTAACAATACCAATAATAACATAATAAAAAATATATTTTAAATAGCAATAGCCTACTTCGTAAATGGTGCGATTGTGATTTGAGATCGTAGGCTCATATCGTCCATTGGATTACTGATCTATATTTCCCAATGGAATGGTTAGCAAGAATTCTAATAGTATTGAAAAAAAAATAAGTTTAATTATAAATTTATACCTTGAATTCGTAGTCACCGTCTAGCCATTTTTCTGGAAAATATTGTGAGTATATAATTCTTTGATTGGCCCAGTCCGTTCTGTGATAACAGAAAAATACTTTTTGTAATTAAATATGATATAACACTCATACTGCTTCACAATATTTTTATTTGATCCTACTTGCTCATTATTATCAGTCACATGCATAATTCTCCTCTAAGGCGCTCTACTTAGCCCGATGCTCAGCTACATACATCCAGTTTCTGCCAGACGTCCCACGCAAATCATTACACCATCTGTCTCGGGGCGTCGCATACTACGTTCACCAAGACGCGGTCTGCTCCAACGACTGTCGGTTTTCCATCAAATGTGACAAAACTTTGATTCTCCATTGGATTTCTTCATCACGAATCCACTAGAGAAATTTTGCCTTAGAAAAACTTAGCCTAAGCTTAGCTTATCTCTTTGAGCGAATAGTTTGAAAAGTAGACGAACTGTCAATGACCATGTTTTAATATAATAAGAGAGTACGGGTAGGACGTTGAAGATTTGTCTTCAGCCTCTGCGGTATGGCCGACGAAGACTTGACAAAGTTTGCTTCTTCCTATTTAGGAGAGACCAATATCCTGTTTCATTCACCTTCTTATATCATGAATATTGGTTATTATTAAGTAAGACTTTACTTACTTGTACTTAGTGACTGTTGACTGGCTCCATCCCCTTTCGGTCACGTCACGCAGGATGAGTGTGTAACCCATGCCTGCTATGGAGCGGGTTTGTCTTACCTCCTTCGCAAAATGGGGGTCGAAAGGTCGAACTCCCATCTCGGGAATACCTAGAATCCCAGAACGTCATCCATCTTTTATTTGACTTACACATATGATTAGCGTATCTGATAATTAAGTTAAAATGCCAGTAGAAAATTAAAGTGTTTTGATGTACTTCGTATCGATATTTCAATCAGGTGATAGATTATTTAGACGTCTGATTATATAAAAGAAAGCTTAATGTTATTATATATAAGAAATGTTGTGTTTTTACCCCGTTTGAAATACGTTCTTATTTTGTTCAAGGCTCGTTTGACACACGGGTCGAATTCAGAGGAGCTTCGTTTGCATGATGAAAATATTTTTTCTGAAAAGGAAATAATGTATGTTATGGTTTTTGTACGGAAATTAGTAAGCTGCTAAAGTAATTAGAATGGATGTATTTAATCACAAATCTTTTTTATTAAGAACTGGAATACAATGTTGGTCAATTTTGTAAGCATGAGCTGCGCGCGAATTATTAATCTATACCTAATACGTGAAGAGAAAACTGTGTGTTGAGCAGACGGAGTGTGAGACTTGAGACAGTTAAAGTTCATATGGAGAAGGAGTGCAGAAATATAAAAAATAAATAAAAATGCTAAATTAAAAAACCAACAAAAAAGCGCATAGATGGAGAGTGCAAAAGGAGCGCATAAATGAAGAGTGCAGCAAAGCGGAAAAGTCGGAATTATTTTTTTTAATTCTTAGCTAAAATTTTGTGTTTTTCTACTCCCTACTTCTTTATACAATGCAATCTTTTTAATTTGCATTTGCTATCCATATAATAGATGTTTATAAAAAGAAATTCGTGAAATAACAAATGGCAGTTTTCCATACATAATATTTTGAATATACTTAAATTTGAAATACAAGGTTATGCGTGTTGCCTCATTTATGACGAAACTTAACAACTGTTGGAGATGTTTCAACCGTAGCAAACTATCTATTATAATCGTTACCATAGGCCAAACTGGCTGAGCCAATCGTGTTAATTTCACAACCTACACATAAATGAATACTTTCAAAGGTTTAGAATTGGTAAACAAAACGTGTAATGGCATTTATGTGCCGTTATAGAAGAAGTATACTTATTACATTTTACATAAAGTTCATCATCAATTAAGCTGCTGCCCGTTAAGTGTTATTTAATCGTCTCCTACAGAAAGAAATTGGGTATTCTATTCTATCACAGACAACATATGTCCCACTGCTGAACATGGGCCTCCCTATTTTCGTTGGAACGCACATAAACACACCACGCTTGTCCAATGCGAATTTCCGGAGTTATCAGACTCTGAATAAATATCTGTAGGCCATACATATATTTACTTCGATGCGGGGATCGAATCCACGACCATTGACTCCGTGGGCGAGTAGCCTCACCACTACACCTATTGGTTGTCCTTTTTATTCTATTTGTTGCGTTGCATTCTATACCGGTAGCAAAATATATTCAAATGTCTAGAAATTATATTTAACATTAGGTAAGCTTGTTCTTGGGTGATATTGAAGAGATTAAATTATTGGGTAATGTGGTACAAGTACTCAGAAAAGAACATGTCATAGAGGGATTGAATCAAATTGAATTTTTCCTATACATAGTATAAATATAGGAAAATTCTAAATTAGATATTTAAATAACGTAGATAATTTTTTTTTGCTTATATACTAACACACATGAGTACATTTTAATTTATTACATATTACTTCACAGTACATACAGATGGAAATTATAAAAAAAATATTAATTTTTAAGTTTTATGAATTCGATACCTTTGGTCGTTACATAGGGAAATAGAGCATATCATGGAACATCATGGAACAGCCATCGAGACTTTTGAGAAAATATCTCAATTTAGGTCAACATTGCCTGTATAATTTCCGTTTACAAATGAAGAAGCATTGTGAAAGTTGTAACTGGAACGATTTGCGACACTATAGCGTCCAATTTTTACACACATTGAACGTTGATTTATGGCGTGATATGCATAAATATAGCCTCTTTAATCAATTTGGATAACATTCGATTTGATACCAGGTTAAGGCCAGTGTTATAATTATATGCCTACTCATGATATTCTAATTAATTTTATTTCATGATTTTTATCTTTTTTTTCTTGAACCAAGTATCTTGAAATGTTAATTTTAGCTTTTCATGATACCTCTTGGCCGTTCTACTATATTATATAATTTACAATTTACGTTTTCACATGTTTGGCAGTCAATTTTACTTAACCCTTATTAGTCGTAAGTCACTCCTCACGTGACAACAGTACTTTGTCGCTGCGGTCATAAGACACGTGGCAGGTGACAAGACGAGACATGTTGAAACTCAATGTGTGAAATGCAGGCACTATTGCTTTATTAGTTAATTATCCGTAACAGTGTGGACAGTCAAAACTTTTACTTAGCTAAGATCCACGATAAGCAAACAATAACAGAAAATTAATAATGTGTGTTTTCCTGCTGGATGAAGTGGATTTACCTCGAACTTAACTCCGGTCGGTAAGATTTTGTTTAAGTTCGAGGTAAATCCACTTCATCCAGCAGGAAAACACACATTATTAATTTTCTGGTATTGTTTGCTTGTCGCGGATCTTAGCTAAGTCAAAATTTTGACTGTCCACATAATAATGGATTTCCGCAAAGTAACGCCTGACTCCAAATAATTATTCGAAATCTTAATTATCCGTAACAGAGCAATTGACATATCTAGTTATATATCATTGCCTTTTCCAATTATTTTTTAATATATTAAGTCCAAAAATAAATAAAGTCAATGAAAACTGTATCTGTAGCTACAATCTAGCGAGAATCACGTATAAAAAGCTAGCGATCGATAAGGGTATTTTATTCGTTCGAATACGTATTTTATTCGTTCGAATACTTATTTTATTTGTTCGAATTAAAATTCTAAAATGCAAGTACGAGTATTTGACCGAAGCGATTACAACAACGCAAGTATCATTGAACTTGACCGAAATCGGCAGGCGTTGTGTGAAATTGCTCGAAGCAGTCGTCAATAAATGGTTTAACAGTTATTTATAAATACATCTTTGTGAAAATACTGAAATGGATTTCTCACTATAACATCATCGTCCGTGTGTAGAGTCACCCAGATAATGGCGTCTACACATAAACAATATCTTGTTATAAACCAAAATAATGGCCTATAGATGTTTATTCCGATTCTAATCCTGCCAATCTGTATTGAACAAGTGTGGTGACGCCCGTGCTCAGCAGTGGAATATACGTATGTGGTTTGTGAAAAAAATCAGTAATAGTATGTAAATAATCTATCAATCATAGTCATCACCGATACAGCTACAACAGTAAAATTGGAGAGGCAATTTGAGCACAAATACCAGTAGTGGTACTCGTTCCTCTACTGGTATTTGTGCTCAAAGTTGCATCGTACGACGTTCGCGAGTTTTGAAAGGCTGGCTCTATTCTATGCCGGTAAACGCACAGAACTTTGTTATCGTACGTTTAAAACCTACTACTTTTATATTATTTTTTTCACATCCCATACATGCTGCCGGGCCTCCCCATTTTTGAAGGAACGCGGAACTTCAATGCGGTTTGACGGACGTAACCAGACTTAGAATAAATATGTGTAGACTGTAAATATGCAGGTATATTTATGCCAACGCAAGGATCAAATTCGCGACCATTGACTCCGTAGGCGGTCGCCACTGATCCGAATGGTCATGATTTTTTACACTACTGTTGCATGAAAAAAAATTTCAGTTATATCTTAAGAAATTGTTAAATTTATTGCCTGGATCATATTTGATATTTAAAAGGATATAAATTTTGTCGCAATCAATCAACAAGTTGCCAAATACGCCTTTAATTTTGAAAATTTCATCTTTGATCAACCCAATCAATTTTAACCCCTTTCATTACCATACTATGTTAAGAATTTAGAAGTGTGTACGCAAATATACCATCATAACATTTTGGATGTTTTGGGGCTAGGATTATATAAATATAAAACATTTTTAATTTCAATAACAGAAGATATCTTCGGTATAATTATCAGAACTCGTAGTCTAGTTTAGTAAGTCTATAAGAGTACATTTTACAGGAACAAAAAGAACTGTTCATTCAATGATTGAGAAATTATTATACGAATAAGGCCAATTAAAATCTTAAAATTAAAATGTTATTTTGTTGATTTTCAATATTAGTCTATTAACTTAAATGTTAAATTCAAAGTAATTTCATGTAAATTAATTAAATAAATACCTATTTCTAAAAAAAATACTGATATTCACTATAATTGGGGTTTAGAAAGATAATAATGATATTTTATTTATTGTCACGAGAATCATAAAGAATTGCCTTTGCTGATCACGGTTTTACCATTATTTACATTTTAAATCATTCGACAATTACCAAATTACTGATGTATCTTATTAATTTCCTGAAAATTATCATTTGCGGTAAATTATCAGTTGTAAATGTAAGAAGCCCGGCATTGTGGATGTCTATGGGTAGCGATGATCAATTACCACCAGGTGATCGACATACTCGTTTGCCTGCTTTGATATAAATAATTATAAAAGTGATATAAACTATTTTGTATTACTTTTATGTTTTGAGAGTGTGAACCAATAGTAGGAATTGAAAAATAAAGGAATGTAAAAGGAATTGGGTCTCCGGATCCCTGCACTTGCTGTATGAAACACGGTAGCACAGAAAATGCTAAAACTTGATGCCGATATTCTGTGAAAATGTACGGTCGAGCCGCCATATTTATGCTACTGTGACTCTACCACTACAAAAGTAAAAATAATGATGCATTGAGTTGTAATATATTATAATTGAAATATAATAATAAATTATATAATATAATATAATTTGGAAAAGTCATCAAATCTGTATAATTAAAATTGAGTAAAATATTTCTGAAAGTGTATATTTGGTCACCTTAGTAACGATTACGACAATAATAACAAGTGGTTATATAAGGCTGCTCTTATTTGCCAAAAGTTATTTTTTTGTATTTATGTAACATGAACTGGTGATTGCAAACCTGGCCCATTCTTGTGAGGTGAACGTAAATGCTATAAATCGTCCCACAAATATCAAAGAGTTTTGGTTACACGATAATTTTTGCGTAACGGCTTAAATATTGCCACATGTGCATGAGAAGTAAAATTGAAGTTGCTGAGGTTTTGGAATGGTACCTACTCAAAAATGTATTCATACTTCTACACATGTATATAATGTATTTAATAGAACTAATAATGATCGTCCTGTGGTCGAAATTCTATCATAATTCATTAAAATTTATATATTTTTTATTTTATCCTTCCACTCCTCTGTAATCCTCTTAGGGCATTAAATAGGATATTAAAGAATTTCGTCACAAGACTAAAATAAACATGTTTATACATTAAAAAACATTCGGGGAATACGTAAGATAAAGTCATATCTCCAAATCCTCATTTTTACCTGTCAAATATTTCGCGAAAATTACTCAACAGATTTTAATGCAGTTTTCATTATTCGTAAGTTATTTAAACATAAATATTTCTGTATCTTTATGTTATTATACTTTGTTTTTATTACAAGATACCGCTTTCGGACTCAATGATTTGCGGTTCAATTCCAGCCCTGGAATAAATAAATGTATGGCCTATATGTATTTATAACAGTAACCCAGTAGGACATAGATACATATAGGCTGTAAGAAATATATAAGACTATTTTAAGTTTTAGTGGAAATTATTAATTTAGAATATTAAATCTTGAAACAAAAGAAAACACTCTTAAAATGATATTCTGAGATTTTAATATAATAATAAATTTGAAAGGTTCTTACGTATATCTTCTACTTCCCCTTCTGTTTTCGTTACATGTAAACAACTTATAAAAATGGCACATACACTTAACACAATGCTATATGGATGCATTTTCAACTACACTTAGATTCTCAATACTAAATAAAAAAATATCCGCTAAAAGTAATGAAATTAAAAAAACAACAATTTGTTTTAATAGAGCAGTTTCAACTTAAAAAAAAAACAAAAGCTTTATTAATAGCTTAGAAATGTTACTCGGGTCGAACAAACATTTAGTCTGCGGCTGCTCGCAGCAGTTAAAATCCGTATGTCATGAGAATTCCCCTACCAAACAGTTGCGACAGTATCTCAATGCAGCCACGACCCATTCTATTGAGACTGACTTCAGACGGTTTATCGTAGCGTTTCCTCAGTTATAGTATCCTCATAATAAGTACAAATACTTTTTAAACATTATAATAAAATATACTTTATATGTTTTGTCGCCATAATTGACTGAATGGTGAAGTTACCGTTTTCGAAATCAATGCTCGCGGAATTGGGAGGCCCCGAGCCCCGTACTGGGTGGGACATATGTACATATATGACATAAAAATATACGAATGTATGAAACGCTTCCATGGGAAATGATCTGCCATCATGAATTTATTTATTTTATGTCAAGTCACGGAAAACATTAGAAAAATAATCATGTAGATTATATATAACTTCCATTCTATTCCATTGTTACCCCGACCGCACCGTTCAATCTCATAAGTATCCTATGCATTCTATTCCTTCCTTATCTCAACCGCGCTGATTAATTTCCATTGTGTCTTCTGCCTTCTACGTGATATTGGCGAAATCATCCGTGCTATTTTGGCACTATTGAAAGCCATTAGTTCAAAAGAATAAATGAATGAATGATTATATATAACTTACTAACTTACATTGAACATAGTTAATGGATTAGGGTTGTTAACTTTTTTCTCGGGAAAGTGATTAAAACATTTCATATTATTTTTTATACAACTAATACTTTAATATTTATGTATTTTAAATTCCAGCTCCAAAATGCTGGTCACGTGCTATTTTAGTAAATGATGTATTGCCAGTTTCATCACAGTACTTGAGAGTGATATAATCACATTTGGATTATGTAATAACAATTAAATGGTTTAAAAATACAGAAAAGTATTGTTTTTAATATTTCTATAATGAAAACTAGCGTTTAGTGGGAAAAATTATATTTTTGTTTGAATACAGTAAACATTCTTATTTATTGTTCATTTTAGAAGCTTAACCGGAAGGCATTACTCGTATTATTAGTGAGTAGGTTTTGAGGTTATGTTACACAGATACATCTGGGGTTAATGAAGCTTTAATTGTGCAACAGTTACGCAGCGTTTCTCTCTGTTAGATAATGGAATAAAGAATCTAATTGTGGTATTTATGTGAGTTAGGTGTACGGCAAAATAAATTCTTACTCTAATTACCATGGTTAAATTGAAGAAGAATGTAAAGAATATTTTTATCGAGTAGTAAGGTAAACTGTAGAACCCTGATGACTTAAAAAATGTTTAGGCTTGTTACATAAAACTTAAAATGATAAGAAAGCTTTTTGGATTTCGGTAGAGCAATGAATATCTCTATAATTTTTATATCTATTATGTTATATGTTTGTATCAAATATATTATAATGTACTGCTTTTTCATTTGCAATTTTTTTCTACTGTTTAACGATTAATATCGTAACTAATGTTCCCCACATAATCTTATAAACATAATATATACACATGTAAATATACTATTTCGTTATGTATTATATCGTATTTTTATGTATCACATTTATGAAAATGATTGATTTTGTAATTGTCGACAAAAGGTTGAGGAAGCAAGTAATAGATACAAGGGTGTACCGTGGAACAGGCGTTGATTCAGACCACTACCTGGTAATAAGCCGCATTAATGGTCTGTTCAGGGGATGGAGACACCGGCCACGAGAAACCAAGAAAGTGTTAGAGAGAATTAAAGTGGAAGAATTACAAAAAGAAGATGTGAGGGAGGAGTATCTGAGTAAACTGAATGTAAAGTTTGAAAAGTTGAATGATGTTAAAGTGGTTGAGGAGTTCTGGAAGGTGTTTAGGGAAGGAGTGGTCAGTGTGGCCACTGAAGTTTGTGGTGTTGCCAAACGCAAAGGAAAAAGATGAAGAATGTTTGGATGGATAATGAAGTGCAAGAAGCAGTGAATGCTAAAAAGAAAGCATGGCGTGATTGGTTGGCTAAAAAAGTTGACGAAAGAATGAAGAAAGTTTCAAATAACGATGTCAATGATGCGCGAGAAAAATACAAGAAAGTGAAAAAGATAGTTAAGAATGTATTATAGTAAATAGAAAGAAAGAGTATCAGAAGAATGAGTTTGACAGGAAGTTGTCTAAGGATTTCCGAGCAAATATAAAGCTGTTCTGGAAATCCATTAGATCAGCAAGAGGCCGAACATCTACCTCAGAGCTGACTACAGTTAGAGATGACAATGGAAGTATTGTAAAGGGAGAGAAAAACATTTTGAAGAGGTGGAAAGAATATTTCGAAAGTCTTTTTGATAGAACAGAAGTACACAGTGAGTCATGTACGACATATGAAAATGAGGATGAAGATATAATTAGCATGGATGAGATTGTAAAAGCCCTAAATGGAATGAAATTGGGTAAGGCTGCTGGGTATGATAGGATTTCTGTCGAAATGTTGAGGTCAGGTGATGAGGTAATAGTCAGTCAGCTGTACTACCTTTTCAATTTATGCTGGAGTACTGCCAAAGTACCGGACAATTGGTGCAAAGCCGTTATAGTACCGATGTATAAGGGAAAAGGGTCGCAGCAAGATTGTAAAAATTACCGGGGCATCAGCCTACTAAGTGTCGTCGGAAAACTGTATGCAAAAGTGTTGATTGAACGTGTAATGAAAGAGACGGAAAGCAGGATATGGAATGTGCAAGCAGGGTTTAGAAAGGGGATGGGATGTACGGATCAGGTCTTTTCCTTAAGGTGCATAACTGAGAAGTTTCTGGCGAAAAACCAGAAGGTATTCTGCGCCTTCATAGACTTGGAAAAGGCCTACGATAGAGTGATAAGGAATGAACTGTGGTCGGCACTATCCACGTTTGGGGTGGGTAGGAAGATGATTCATGCGCTGAAGTCTCTCTACGAGAAGTCCAGTGCGTGTATCAGAATAAACGGGGCTTACACAGATTGGTTTGATATCTATAAAGGTGTTAGACAGGGATGTGTAGCGTCACCGTGACTTTTCAACCTCTTCATGGATAGTTGCCTGACAGACCTGAAAGAGAGTCAGTGTGGCTTAAGAATGAATGGAGTACTCATCAAATGCCTCTTATATGCTGACGATCAGGTGCTGCTAGCTTCGTCGGAAAAAGAGTTGCAGGAGATGATGAACATAATGCATGGAGCGTTAGAAAGGAAAGGAATGAAGATGAATGTTAGCAAGACGAAAGTGATGGTTTTTGAAAGGGAGGACACTTCGACGCAGTGTGAGGTGCTGATTGCAGGAGAAAAAGTTGAGCAAGTGAATGAGTTTATATATTTGGGGTCACTGTTTACAAGAGATGGAAAATGTGAAGGAGACATTGAAAGACGAGTGAAAGTTGGTAATCAGGTTAACGGAGCCCTGCACTCCTTTATGAAAAGTCAGAATGTGTCAAAAACGGCCCGACTGGTGGTTCATCAGGGGGTGCTTGTTCCGACGCTTATATACGGTAGTGAAAGTTGGGTTTGGCAGAAGAAGCATGAAAGCAGACTGAATGCGGTGGAAATGAGAGCATTAAGAAGTATGTGTGGTGTAACCCTGAATGATAGAATAAGAAATGAAGATATAAGAGAGCGATGTGGAGTAAAAGAAGGTGTTGTGACAAAAGTAGAAAAAGGGATGCTTAGATGGTTTGGACATATAGAGAGGATGGATGAAAGACGACTGGCAAAAGAAATTTACCTTGCGAATGTGGATGGAAGGGCCGGAAGAGGAAGACCACGAAAAACGTACCTTGACCAGATTGCTGAACTTTTTAAGAAAGGCCAGGTCAAGAGTACCCTCAACCGGCGGGCTTGCATGAGGAGAATAATGAGTGTGGAGGAAGCAAGGGAAGTATGCCGAGATCGTAGCAGATGGAGATCTGTGGTCTCTGCCTACCCTTACGGGAGACGGGCGTGACGATATGTATGTATGTTTATGAAAAACTTGTGTTAATTATATAGTATAAGTGTTAATCTTTTGTTTACTAATTAAGAAAGCTATTAGATTAGTAAATTGTTATATATCTGGCTTGTTTCATTCTAATTTATTTTGCGCGCATTACTGCAGACATAATTATTTCTTAGAACTACCCACATATATAAAATAAATAAATAATCGTACTTTTATGTCTGTGTTGTGGTAGATAATCTCTCATGAAAGTATAAGTGAAGATTTTAAACAGCTTTAATGCAATATAATTTTATATAAGCGGACAAAGCCATGGTTGAGTGGTTAATATATTTATATGTTAATTAATGAGTGGGATCGAATTCAGTTGTGGTAATAATTATCTACTTTAAGATACCAACTTGTAAAATATGATAATATTGTATTATCTATAAGCTTTTAATGTTTTGGGATTGCGCGATTGAATTTTGTAAGATAATGGTTGCCGATTGGTTAGCTAAACGATTGACTGTAATCATTTCGGGATCTACGATTTTTCTGGAACTTGCTGTTGGTTGTCCCAATGCTGAGCACGGGCCACTCCATTTCATAACAGTCCACTTTCAGACGAAGATTTTTGCGAAGTTTGGTTGACTTGTTCTCAGTCGCCAAGTAGAATAGACGGATTGTCGATTTTTCAGGTGTCCCCACGAATTACCATTTAAATTGGTTTAACCCTATTTAAGATAAACGTCGGCCTAATTATTAGAATGTCAATTCTCACTTTTATGCCCTCTAACGGATATTAAAGCGTTTCTGACATTCGTATTCATCTCAACACTTCTTTTTTTACCTAAAGTAAGAATGATTATATGAAAATTTCTCAAACTATGAAAAGAAATCATTTTTATATTGTTCTCGAAAATTTACTCATATGAACTTGGGAATTCATCAGAATTCCAGAAGTAAATTTTGAGCTATCTCACCTATATCGTCGGCCTAATTATTAGGCCGACGATATAGGTGTGATAGTCAAAGTCATAAAGTAAAAACGTGCATTCGATTTGTTTAAATTATATGTTGCGTAACACATGAAAAATCATTTTTTTTATGAAACGTTTTAAATCTCATTTTGAAATGAAACCAAAATCCTGGTCAAGCAAGCCATTACAACTTTTAAAAGTAAGGGGTTTTTATTTTTTTACTCGTTTTTTTTAGTATGAATCTAACAAGTATTGTACCATTTTACAATCCTGATTAAATGCGCCAACTTTTAATGGCACTTGCCAAGGCACTCTAGTACTTTTTTTTTAAAGGAGGGCCTTTCAAAGTCAACAAATTTTGAAAATTTTGAATTCATAGTTTAACAAATAGCCTTAATTCTATGAAACTTGGGGCAATTGTGTCATTATTTTTTACTGTGATTCTAGAAATGTTATTTAGGGTTACGGTTCCAAAGTTTCAATGAACAAAAATAATAAAAATTAACAACAATAACCAAAAATGGTTATAGTTTGACCAAATTTCTAGGTTTTTCGTAGGTACTGAATGGGATAGATTTCTTTTCTGATTTTTCTCATGATGGTTACAATTAATCCTGTCACCCAGTTTCGGCTTGACGTTGAGGTCTGGGACACCATGTATAAAGATGCGATGGTGCGTCTAAGGGAGAGTTTAAAAGTTTAATACGGAAGAAAATAGTAGAAGAGAAGTGGAAGTAATGTCAAACGAAATGAAACTTAAAGTGAAGAGAAGTGAAACTAGTGGACGATTTAATTTTTCCGATCCCCAAACCCCAGCTTGTAACATTAACATAAGAGCGATGAATTAATGGAGCATTATTGTAATTACTTTTTGATTTCACTTAAGATTATATACTGGCTATACAATAAAATTAAATAAAAACTATAAAATTTAGTGTTGTATTTTATTTATTACCATTCTATTAAAAAATTCACAAAACTTGTTTTGTACCTTACGTAAATTATTCTATCGAACTAAATATATTCCTATTTTGCCACAAGCAAATTTGTAATAATAAATAACTTATGAGTACCATTGCAAGCGTTGCAAGCGTTATTCTACAAAATAAAATTAAAACATATGTACGTTTAGAATTTACAATTTCACGATGACTTAATAATAAGTAGTTTAGGATAAAAAAAAAACACTTCGATTAAATTTAAAGAGAGTTACCAGAAAAAATAATGGAATTATGTTATTTTTAAATTTTAAGTAATTCTGTTTGATATCACAAATATTTTTTTAGATAAATATAGGCAGATTCAAATAAATGTATTTCCGTAGTTCAAACGCTTGATACCGGGTCGTAATCGGATACGTCTGTATGTGTTGGGATTTAACGTATTGTTCTTTGGAGTTGTGTCGAAAAATTTTTTTAAAGGAAATATGCACCCGTTTTAGGTCACTTCACCACTATCTATTGCATAAGTCTGTCTCTCTTTTATTATCATATTATAGCAGTGTATTGTTAAGGCTATTATTATGAATAACTGGAACAGTCAATTTTAATCTGAAATCCATTCATCGTAGGGTATTTTGTCGAGGATTCTTTCTAAGAAGCGCGACATCTTCTCAGCCAAGTCTTTCTTTAATTCTGGCTTCATTTCTTTTAATAGTTCTTGTGCATTGGTATTGATGAACAGGTTCAATGCGGCTTCTGTGTAGCAAAAAAAATTTTAAAAAATTTGTTATTTGTGGCAATTAAAACCTAGGCATATGGCATAAGCTAAAAGAATATATACATTGGTATGCACTTAAAGAAAATTAACAAACGTGTAGAATACATGTGTTCAAAAGATACTTTAATAACGCGAATTCAACCGTTTTCTTTCTAACATTCTAAAACAATAGATGTTTTATTGTCAACATAACCTTTTCCCGTTAATAAATCAACTACCTTCCTTATTATTCATAATGATGTGGATAATGTTTGATATGAATTACTACAACAATCGTTTCAAGCATATCATATAACTAATGTTTTATGGATTAAATATTGACATTGAATGCGAAATGATAGTGATCACTTACTTTAGTGTACTGTGATGTGATCACAATTAACATAATGCATTTTTATATATTTTTAAAATTTTATCAATATATATCATCTGATAAGGCAAATTATGCGCGACTGGGGAAATAGTAAAATTTCTTCATTTACATGTATATATATTTAATTAAAGCGGGCCCATTTTAATCTAGCTCATCTTAACAAATTAGGCCTGAAATTCTCATTATAAAATATAATTTTTGTTGAGCTTACTTGAATATTTATAAGTCTATTAGAGCTGCTAATGATTTTTAATTTGTAATTTTTTTTGACTGAACTTTTTCACTTTTAATACGTTTTGTTGTAAAAAGTACCAACTTACGTAACACTGCGTTACTGTTCTGTAAGTTTTCGACGCCCATTTGTATGTCCTTCACGGAGAAGTCCAGCTTGAGTTGCTGAAGTTTCAGGTAGGTGCGTTTGTTACGGGTGTAGGGGGTTCCTCGGAAATATACTTTCGCTTTCACACCATCTGCACAGAGATAAGAATTTTGGTTTTCTATTCAGTTCATTATTACTTCAGGAATACCGCAGGCGCTAGATCGTTCAGTTTCGATAGTTTCACCATTCAAATCTTAATGTTAATAGCATAATCCTACAGGCTGTCCTCACACATTGACAGGGTAATAATATTATTATTGTTGACATATTTGCGTTGTTTTAAGTTTGATGACGATTATTTTAATATTAATATATATGATTGAGATATGTACACTGAAATATGGAAGTATTGTTTTTTCAAATTTTATAAATAGATATAGTATGTAAGTATATAATAATAATGCAAGCTGTTACCTGTTATGTAAATAATAGTGTATAAGCATATAAATTTTGTAATATAGGTTTAATGTCAAATAAACGATGAAAAATAGGAAGTTAAAATGGGTAAGCAAGTCAAGTTATTTATTCAAACATCGATATATGGAATGACATAGTCTTGAAGAAATATGGAATAATTTTCAATAATTGGTCGCGGTAAAACTCAAGTGAGGTGGCGATACTTTAAGCAATTATTTGATCTTCAACAAATTATATTTTTTAAATTACAATTTGCCTGATATTTAAAAGTATGATCTGTGGTCGTGTAAAATAAAGTAATTATGTATTTAAACAGTACATGCGGAAGTGAGAAATGTTGTTTGTATTACAAAGTAACTGTAAAACAGCAAATATTTAAGTATATCGATATTTAAATATTTGCTTTTTTTACTGGACATATAGACACAGACACAGGAACTTTTTGAGTTATGTGGAACTGTTATCTTTAGAATGTTTAATGACTCAGTTTTTGTGAAGAAGATGTAGTTTATGTGAAATTGATTGATATTATTATTTCTCAATATGTTAATTTATATATTTATATATAAAAAATTATATATTTTTGCTTTCAAATATGCCTTTTTCCATTTCAAAATTATGACTTATATTCACATTCTTAATTTTTTCGACGTAGTGAAATACAATTCCTCCCGTTATTAAAGAATTTATTAATACGCGACCAATTGAGGAATACCCTTTGGTAATTATTGCGTTCTTTTGAGAAACAGAGTTAAAATGTTTTAGGTTTGGAACTCTAATTTTCTCTCAAAAGAAGCGGCTAACTTAATGTTTTTTTTAAGATAGGAAGGTAAAGGAGCAGGCGTTTCACCTGATGGAAAGCTATCGTGCGGGAGTGTGGTACTTCCCTGGGCGAGCCGGCCCATTCATGCTACAGACAAATATGCCATCCTTGACAAAGTATTTGTCTGTAGCGTGGCTCTAACACGATATACGGTTTTCAGAATATTTCGATGTTCTTTCCCAATTCACTGCTTTGCTTTCACTAAATTATCACCTATTTAAAAATAAAAGATAGACTAAAACTTTATTCCTCAGAAAAAAAATCGTCAGAAATGAAGGCTACGTTTTTTCAATGCTAAAGTATGAATGTTATTAAGTTGTTTAGTTACCGTATTCTCCCCAGTAGTCACCGCCTCCAGAAGCGCGCACCAGCAATAAGACTCCAGAAGAGCGGTAGCGGGCACGAGTGCTGATATGAGGACCGAACAGCGTCAGCTGGAACTGGTGTGTGTCTAGGTCTGACCTGAATAGTAAATGTTAGATTTTAGTTATAATTTTATTATTAATCTATCAGACCAGTTCAATGTTAAATTTTAGCCTTAAGTTAGAAGTTGAAAAGAGTTTATATTCTTTACTCAGTAGTCAGCTTGACTGGGGAAGTACCACACCGTCACAAAATATCACAGTCGAGTAGTAGTATTTTACTGTGTTTGGGTAATTGCAGGAATTCGGAGGCGTTATTCCTTTCCTCTACCTTTATTTCCTACTTTCACTCGCTTTCCTTCCTTCTTTCAGAGACGCGTCGCTACTACGCTTAATGGGAGGAGAAGAAATAAGGAAGGTAATCGAGTGGGTTAGGTGATAAGAGCGGAGTTGGGATTCTAGCTCTCATCGGTAACGGAACAAAGCACAGTACACACAAAGTGTCAGTAGTTAGTCCTTTGTTCGCGTCTAGTATTTTCTTAGACAAGTCGGCCCGATCACACTGTAGATGAAAATCACAACTTTGACACTTTGGATAGTTTTTTGTGTATTGAAGGCGAAGGGAAAAGGACTAATAATTACCCAAGAGTGAAAACGAGATCTCGTCTTGACTCTCTATCGGAATTATGATTAATGGAGTCAGGCGTTACTTTGCGGAAATCCATTACTATATGTATAGTCAAAAGTTTTACTTAGCTAAGATCCGCGACAAGTAAACAATAACAGAAAATTAATAATGTGTGTGAAAAGACTTTTCGGTTGTCTTCCGTAGAGTCTACTATACCTGAAGATGCCTCGTGTTGGCGCGAAACACTTATCGTTTACAAGGTGGAAAAGCGGTAGTGTGTGTTTGGTGTTGTGTATAGTGGTTGGTGGGTGGAGAATTGCTGGTCGTTTTTCGGTAAGTTTTTGGTTTGAGTTGCAAATAAATCAACTTCATCCAGCGGGAAAACACACTTTATTAATTTTCTGTTATTGTTTGCTTGTCGCGGATCTTAGCTAAGTAAAACTTTTGGCTGTCCACATAGGGATCGAATTAATCTAAAAGAGCGGTGAAACCTCAGGTAGAGTGAAGGATGTAAAACTATAAATTATTGAATATCTAAACTAAGTAAATATTTTGTATATAGCTGCGGGAAAATCCGTCATTTAAATCGACAACGGATTAGCAAGTACCATGTCGAAAATACAATAAAGTACCAAGCGCTCTCTTCAAGACAAAGTTTCCTTGATTCTCTTTGTCCATTGCAAATATTACCCCGTGTCCAATATTTTATGACTCGTTTCCTTTGTATGACGGCGTTCGTAAACGGAGAATGAAGATTCATTCGGACATTTGACCTGTGTGTCACTCATCGTGCATAGAATTTATTAACGAGTGAAATAATTTATTATGGACAGGTTCCAATGTGTAGATATATTCACGTTTTTCTCTTTCAAAGTATCGTAGTTACAAAAAACTTTTTAATGTTATCATTTCTATATCATGATATACTTATTAACTTACTATTATTTTTACTATGTATAAGTAATTAACTTGATTAACTTGATAAAATTAAAAAAGTAAATAATTGAATAAAAGGTTTAGACTGAACGAAGGGCGCATTTAATTTTTTCTTCTTCGTCTAAGAGTGCCTCTCCGACTTGAGAAGATTGGCATCAATTCAGCACAACTTTTCTCCTCCTTCGCGAGGTGCAGCAGTTCTAGATTACTCGCTATCCCAGTCCACTCCCTAATATTACGTAGCCAAGACTTTTTTTGGACCAACTTGTCTTTTGCCCGCGTTTTTTCCCATCATGATCCGTTGCAGCATTTTGTACCTGTCATGTCTCATGATATGACCCAGGTAAGCAACTTTTCTACCTTTGACGGTCTGCAAAAGTTCATTGGCCACCCTTTAAGTCCTGCTGATAGCAAGCATCCGTCTATATGCCCACATTTCGAACGCTTCTATACGTTCTTTGAGCGTCCAAGCCTCACATCTGTATAGAAGAACGGGCCAGATGTAACAGTGGAGCATTCTAATGCGCAAGGAAAGTTTGAGGCTGCGATTACAAAGGACATGTTTCATCTTGTTTTATCTTTAAATTAATTCTTAAAATAATAAAAAGTTTCATAGTTATATAAGTCTAACTATGATTATTTTTTTATTTTTATTTTTTTATATATTCACGTCTATTCCCCGCAGGGGTTGGTAGAGACCATAGAGCTCCATCCGCTACCATTCATCGCAGCAAAACAGCTCTCTTGGTCTCTATTGGTCGCTTTACTATGATTCTTTTTAAAAAATAATATAAAATAAATGAAGAAGATGGTAATATATATTTTTATAACAGTATGGCCTTACCTGACGTTAGTGATGGTCATGTTGTTGACGCCGCTTGCGTGAATGTCCTTGAAGGTGGCCCGATATCCGTCGGGACCGCTGCCCAAAGCAATTGACAATTCGTCGATCACTATGCTGTCTGACTGCGAACATTCGATTGATATAATCAGACATTCCTTTGAACAACTCTGTTGCATAATTGGTGGACAAAATTATTTTCTTTTTGTATATTCGGAGACGTTTATCCATAATAGTGGTAGAGCCAAGCGTGAAATCGCTGTATCGGAGAGCTACTACACTCGATAGAAATCGACATAAAGTGATTGCATTTTTATGTAACCGCGTTTTGTATGTTGAGTGCAGTGATCTATTACGTCTTTTTCCTTCTTTTACCTTCTTCTTCCTCTCCCATTATATCTTTACTCTGAGGTAATCAAGATATCTGCAGTGTAGTATTGCCACTCACGGAAAGTTTATTATGAGCATTACTTACCATGAGGTAACCCTATTGCTATTCTAAAGGAATAATTGGGAGGGGGAGGAGGAAGTAAAGGATGAGGAAAGAAGTTGGGCTCCTGGATTTCTGCGCTCATCGTAAAAATGGGGTAAAACAAAAAAACGATAATTTATTGCCGATATTTTCTGGGTGTGTTGATGGAGGATGTGATTTTCAAGTTAACCGCTGCACCTTCGATTTCCCCATCGTGATAAATATATTTATGACCTGCAGGAACTGTATTTGTTGGGAGTTTGGGTACTTCGCCAATCCACCTTGGAAAAGCATTGTGGGTAAAATTTCCCAAAAAAGGTGCAGGCCATTTTTAGAATTATGTTATTGTTACCTCTTCCATTCCCATTTCGGGCGCGCCACCTTTCAAGTAGTCTATCAGCGAGTTAAAACTCCTCAACAAACACGCGTCCACATTTGGGTCTTCGCGGGAGCAACGCTCGCCGAACATACCTGAAAAACATTGCTGACATTAATCGATAATCATCATAAAAATCAAATATAATATTCGATAGTCACATAAGTCGTTCATATTTTGGCGTGCTATATAACACGCTATATAGCAGATATAACGCTATATAACGCTCGCCGAACATACCTGAAAGACATTGCTGGCATTAATCGATAATTATAATGAAAATCAATAATCATAATATTCGGTAGTCACATAAGTCATTCATATTTTGGCGCGCTATATAACGCGCTATATAGCAGATATAACGCTATATAACGCTCGCCGAACATACCTAAAAGACATTAATCGATAATCATAATGGAAATCAATAATCATAATATTCGGTTGTCACATATGTCGTTCATATCTTGGCGCGCAGATACTGACGCTTATTGGACGGAAAATATTTAGGAGGATATTTTCGTAACATCAGTTATAGCGTACACTTTCTTTCAGGCGACAGACCTCCTGATGCAAAGCATGTCAACGCCGCTCGTTTACCTTCCTATCCCATAAATAAGTTAAAAAAATATTTGTGAGATATTATTTTAAAGTGTATTGAATATTAAGAAAAAAAAATTAAACTTTGTGAAAGTAATTTCTAAAATTAAAAAACCATACCTATGCAATTATATAAAGTGAATATTGTGAGATTAATGAATTCCTAAACGAGTAATACAAAGCAATTATTCCTCAGCTGTATGTATGATCGTAAAGCTTTCATCGCGTACGATTACAATTTTACTGCACATCAGTATGCAAGACGGTATAGGCTAACGGTAGATGGTCGATCGTCAAGCCGTCGACGGTAGTAGTCGAAACAATAAAGGTCGATGGATAGTGATTAAACAATGGAGCTATCGGGAAGTGTTGTGGACCCATCACTTTATGTGGGAACGTTACCTACAATAAACAATACGGTGATTAACACTATCTGAGATACGATGAGTGATTGTATTGAAATTCCGCGAAAGAGCTGATGATTGCTTTGTTCAGCGCTTTATGATTATAAGTCCTGTCTATAATAATTTATTCACTTGATTTACGGTGACCTAAATGGCGATTCGACCGACCGATTGACTCAGTGACGGTGCCTCCTGCCCACGGAGTCAATGGTCGCGGGTTCGATTCCCGCATCGGGACATATATGGGCTGTGAAAAAAAGGGTGATTTTACTGCTTTTGATGTTAACGATTGCCCGTTCGATTTCTTCATCGAGATAAATATGTCTGGGTGTCCCGCCAATCAGCTTTGATGATGATGATGATAATAATATCAGTGTATTGATGTTTTAAAATAGATGTTTATTTATATAATTTAGTAGAAATAATATTTTAATTAAAATTATTAATAATATAACCTATGTATTTAGAAAATATTTTATTATGTATAAAATGGTGGGTTAGCATTTTGGGAGGCGGGGTTTAAGTGTCAACAACGCTTACGACCTATGACCTTACAATATAAAAAATTCAAAAGAACCCAATAAAAATGGCTCAGCTAAGGCGGTTTTAAAATAACTAGTTTAGTTTATTTATCTAATATCTAAAGAAAACAGGTTTAGGACAGCAAAAACTGTGGGAATAGCAAAGGTCGTTGACCGGTTATACGGGGACCTCGTCCGCGAAACCAGCACCGATCGCGAAGATACCGTTCCCAGTTCGTGTGTGTACACACACACATACTGTGTCTGTTACATTACATAGTTTTAAATGCTCTCTTTTTCTCGACTATTTATCGACTTATTAAATCATTTCCTTACATGTTATCTTTTTAATTCAATTGTCAAATAGATTATTGTAAACTTGATTGCCATTCGGTCGAAAACTTTTTATCTTTCCTATAATATGACAACTTTTATTATCATGATTAGTCGCAAAAATTTGACAAGAAAAGTTAATCAGAGAAGAAAGTATTGGCTACATTATATTGGAGAGTGGACCGGGTAGCGAGTGCTGCAGAACTGCATCGCCTCGCAAAAGACGAGGAGAGCTGTGCTGAAATGGCTGCTAACCTTCTCTAATCGGAGAGGCACTCTCAGAAGAAAATGACAGTACGACCGAAGATGTGCGAAAACATAAGGTTATATTCCCTCGGGTGACATGGTTGTTTGTTTGCATTGCTTTCTATCCTATAAAAAAATTCATGTTGTTACAGGTATTTATTTCGAGTCTGGATGTCCCATCAATCTAACTTGGATAAGCGTGGTATGTTAATGTTTATTGCTTCAGAAATTGGGAGGCTCCGAGCTTAAAAGTGGGACATATATGGGTTATTTAATAAAACGATTGCAATTAGTCTGAAAATATTTTTAAAATTTTCCCGATTTGTATGCGTACTTCTCGCGAGTTCGTTCCACGAAGTTGCAAAAGCTTTAGGACCAACAACTTCATTTCACATAAAAAAATTATATTTAATGGCATTCAAGAAACGATCGCATGTGTTAACAAAAGGCTGGCAACGTGTTTGTGGTCACTTATTAATAGGTGATCCCGCACGTTCTTTTGCTGCTCTACTATAAAAAAAAACACTTTTTCATGTTTAAAATCTTATGTTCATATAAACAATATCCATATATTGTTGAACCCGCTTTAAAAAGATCGCAGTTCTCTCTGCTCTATCTACAAGTACGAAGACAACGGCTAAGACGATTGTACAAAGTTGCATATATGTATGTCATCACCAGTGTTACCCAACGTCGGCATAAACACATTTCTACTTTCCTCATTCATCCGACATAATGACGTCGTTGTGTAATAAATAGTTTATTTCTAGTGATATGCGATGTTTTATGCTGTGTGAAGATAAAATATTATGGAGCTGTGATGACATGCTTTCTATAACTAATGTTATTATTTTTTAATTATCGTTGTTTCTCACAACTTTATTTGAAATTGATAAGTGTACACTATCGGAAACTTGTAAAAAAGGCTTTATTTTAAAAACTTTTTTAATATCCAGGAAGTTGGTAGGGATAGCGAGTGCTGCTAAACAGTTTTGCCAACGTTGCCAACCAATGCTAGTGGAAAGCCACTAAAAAAGAAAAATAATTTTAATATTCTTTGCATTAATGTTGGAAAATCTTAGAAAGAGACAACGTTATTTTCATTGTACGGTCATTTACATTTATATTGTAGGTACGGACGCCCAAAACTTTTATTCAGGACACGTTCGTACATGGTGTATTTTTGAAAAGAATTTATATCGTTATCGCAGCAGGGAAGTAGCAGGTAAAGGTAAAAATGTTATCCAATAAAGTTTGGGTCGTTTGGAATGTGTATGCGAAAAAGCACTATTTGTTAACTCTGCAACAATTTTTGTTAATCATTTTAACTAAGTCAATAAGTATTGGGGTACGAAAATTTGTCAACGTACAGTAGTCCTATGGTGGGTGAAATCGAAGACAGGACGTTACATCATAAGCTTAAAATCTAAGTAAATAGGTTATTGGCGCTTAGGACATTCCTTCCAACATTATTCGTTATTAAAAGCTCGCGACAGTCCATTGCTGGACTAAGCCTTCTCCAAGATGCGATTCGGTTCACATTAGTCCTATGGTGGGCGAAATCGAAGCGAAGATGTTACATCATAAGTTTAAAATATAAGTAAATAGGTTATTGGCGCTTAGGATACTCATTACTATATAATTCGTTATTAAAAGCTCGCGACAGTCCACTGCTGGACTTAGCTTCCTCCAAGATGCGCCACCTTACCCGATCTTCGGCTTCACGCATCCAGCTTCTGCAGCCTTGCGCAGTACATCACACCATCAAGTCGAGTCTCACGATGTAAGATGAATATACGAATGTAATCATTGGTGGGTTTAGGGATTAAAAGGGTTTTATGAACTTTTTTGTTCTTGCTGTACTTCGTAATTCGTAGGGTTTGCGTTTCCGTTAAAAATATGTTTGATTCTGGACATCTACATTAGGTTAAGTACTGAATGTTATCTACGTGACGATGGTATGAGATTCTCAGTGACGAAAACTTTTTGGTCATCTCTCAGAGATTATTAATCATCATACAAGCTTTGTGCATAATTATGGCATAGTACTAAAGACACTAAAGTTAATAATTTTTTTATTTATATTAACATCATATAGTTTTTGGCAAAAAATTATTTGAAAATAAGCCTTAGTACAATATGAGTACTAAGGCTTATTTATGTACTAAGGCTTGATATTAAGGATTTATGTACTAAGGCTTGTCACATGAAATGAACTTTGGTGAAACCTCATCGCCAAATTTACGTTGTATGTCAAAAGGATAGATCCTTTTCTGGAACTACTTTATTAACTTCAACGTCTTTAGCATAATGTCATAATTATTCACAAAGCTTATGTGATGATTAATTATTTCATTTAGTAATGTTGATTTTAATATCATCATATTTTTTTTAAAAATTTTCTTTTTAAAAGAATAGACAATATGAGCACTAAGGCTTATTTTCAAATAATTTTTTGCCAAAGAATATATGTAAAATAATGTAAAATAATAAATACATATATAATGGAGATTAAGTTAAAGAAATAGGCGAAAAATGGCAGGCTATTTTTAGTGATTTACATATTGAAGTTTAATAATTCGGTCTGAATACCTGTTGTATAATTAGGACTACTACTTAGCTGGTTTGTAGGATTTTATGTCTGCGCTATGTCTATGTCTAAAGCTTCATTTATTCTTTTTAAATTTACAACATACCAGTATTTTTTTTACAAAAGGTACAGTTACAAACTACAGATTAAATAAAATATAAGATAACGAACATGCAAAAGAATTTTAGGTAAACCTGAAGTCCAGTTACAACTATACACAACAATTGCAATGAATATTTAACAATAACAATGTGAGGGACTTACGATTCCCTTTATATGTATAATTAGGTAGACAAACACTAAAAAACAAGAAAATTAAGACAGAAACAAAAGTTAAGATAAATATGTAAGATCATAAAGATAAGTTTTAAAAGTATTTAAACTAATAATATAAATATCTGTATGAGCACATATACAATTATAGCTTCTACACATTCTGCTTATCGGACTATTTTGTGTGATATTATTGTTGGAGTCGGGCAAATTACAGATTTGTGGAGTGCGCATGGATCTCGTCGTCACCTTAATTTATAGAAAAACCAAAAAATATTTCAAAAGATACACATTTTTTTAAAAACAGAGATTTATAAAATATTAAATATCGCAACGATACTTATTCAAATATGTATATATCTTATTTTATGTACTAGGTCACATAAAGAAAGTGCTAAAATTGCCGCTGACTATTAGCCTTTCACGATCGCTTTCTTTAAGGAAAAAATTGTGTTAATATCTAAAATATAAAGTGTTAAAAAGTAAGATGTTGAAATCAGTTTTTAGCACATCGATAGTAGTTACTCGTTAATTGTTTTTTATTGATTATTGAAGTTAGTATGTATCGTAACATTTTGCTCTATGACAGAAGTAACTTCTATCTCTTTTTACAGCGCTTGTGATACAATAAAATATATTTTTTATTTATATACCTATCGTGCAGTGACAAATTTACCGCTTTCTCAATCTAAGGTCACGAGTTCGAGTACGCATCAGGATACATTTATCAGGATAGATTATTTAGGGAAGGAGCTGAGCCTCCCGATTTCTGTACTCATCTTACAAAACGTGAAAACAAAAAAATTCTATCAGTTCACGCTCATATCCCCCGGTCAAGCCAAATCATTCGCCCTGTAGCATGGCTTAGCCACTTTTTTTTTGGTGATGTGTGTAGGTTCTATACACATACAAATATGGAACTTGAAAATATGCAATTTATGCATAATTTGAAAATGGTTGAAATTTTAACACACGAATTATATAGTATCGTATCAGTATTTATTTATTTTATTTTATTCTTAACATTCAATATAATTGGCTTTGATTGGCTCAGCGGCAAGGAACATATATGGGCTGTATGACAAAAATATTATAAAAACAAACATTTATCGTAATCGTTAAGATACCGAAATTGTATATTTACTTTGTAATAAAACTTTTCAGGTTATATATCGTCATCAGTGATACATACGTATCAATGATGATAATTACACAAATGTATTTTTGGATTAAATCCTAGCTTTGAGTCTTTAAAATTTTATATTTTCGAACAGAGATACCTAAACATAACACAGAGTGTATTTTGCAAATATAACTCTATTTCCAGATTGCAGAATAAAATTATATAATAAAATTATATGTATTTGTTTTACTATTTTTGTACATTTATTCTTATAGAAAATATTATAAGACAATTTATTCATCAATTAGTTACTTCATTACAAAATAATAACCTGAACAAACTGTTATTTCTAATTTAAGGCATTTGTTTGTAATTCGTAAAGTATAAATTAAAAAGATTATTTGATTTGTGTTTTTTTAAGTAATAAATCATAAGTAAATATATTTTTACATAAATTAAAAATCAACTTGTTGTTGTTTTTATTCGATATATATCACCAAATTTTTAATTACTTAAGATTATGATACGAATAGCTTTTATATGTGTGTTTAAAACGACAACGTACTTCAAGATATAAAAGTAAAAATAACTGTATAAAGATATATAAGTAAAATATAATAGCAATAATGAAAGGAAAATGTTAGCATTATTGTCATATATATATTTGACACAAATATTACCTGTCTGTCTACTTTCTTCTAAAGATAACCACTTACTTGTGTTTGTCGTGCCCGATGTAATCATGGCAGCGAAAATAAGAAGTAAAGCTTGACACCGTTCCATTTTTGAAAATTTTTACACACTCATTAAAATAAACGCGAAGCGCGCTTAATTTTTTTTATAGAAGCAAACGTGCAGCGCTTGCTGCCTTAGCGGTAGCAATGGTTCACAACCCGTATGGACTTTCCATCGAGCGTAATGCGACGATCGACGACGCTAGTCAAAGCCTGTTTGTGATTTTTTATTGTTTAAAGTTATTTTTTAATTATCTGGCTTTTAGTTGGCAAATATTAGTTATGGCAAATGTACAATTCAAAATATTTATTTATGATAAACTTGAAGGACTTTCGATCTCTTAAATATTCTTAAAAGTGATAAATATTTGTTTTAATAATAATGGTAATTTTAAAGGCTAGGCTAGGCTCATAATATTTGGTTTCCTTGAACGAATATTTGAAAAACATTAATGTAAATAAGTGTTATATTTGGTACCTATTACATTAATTTTCTGTAGTTAGATTTGTATTATTACAGTTATATGTTTTTATAAGAAAAATATAGAATTAAATATAATTGCAATACTTATATATATATATATATATATATATATATATATATATATATATATATATATATATATATATATATATATATATATATATATATATATATATATATATATTTTTTTTTTTTTTTGCAGATATATATAAATAATTTTGCAGTATTACTTTATATCAGTAGATTAGGTAAAATTTATTGATTCCACTTAATATAGAAAGTTAGTGACTGCAGTGCAGCCCATATTATGGTCCCCGCATGTTTTATCACTTGAACATGAGAATAATTGTTAACAACTAGCACAATCATTATCAGTGTGGTTCGACACTGGGCCAATAAATACAAAAATTACAAGGACCAACACTCAAATTCGGAATAAATATTGATGGGCCATATTAATCTTTAGTCCGATGCGGAAATCGAATTTGTAACCTATTGACTTTTAAAAAGTATTAACCGCTTTTTTATTTTTTTATTGAAAGTTGAAATAAAAAGTTTGTGCGCCAAAAAAGCAAAATGACAGTGATGAAAGTGCAGTTATACCGACTCCCTTGTTCGATTTCAAATCTGGAATAAACCGTTAAGTACCGGTTCATCTGCAGTCAAGTTTTTATCGCCATCCATGGCTCCATGTTACAAATATGTTTGCCTTTTAAACTGAAAAAAGACGTTTACTTACTTTTTAAACGGTTTAATTTCGTTCGTAAATTTATATAATAAGATCTTTATCTTTGTTAACTTTTCCCGCCAATTTACACAATTGAAGTTGCATTTTTATTTCATTTTCATTATATCATGTTATTATCAGATAACTGTATAGTTTTGGTGGCGTATTGTATAATATAGTTCAATTAAGGTTAGTTGAGTCGAATCGATATTAAATAAATACATATATTATGCATTCTTTTATTGGTAAAAGGGCAACCATTTTATTAGGGTTCACATAATTAGCTGAGTAGTAAATATCAGCAGAGTTCATATTTTTTTATTTGACACGAGCGTAATAATGTAAATGCCAGTATCTGTCTCTTTGCAAAACTTTCAATTACTTAGACAGCAAATTGCAAATTGTGATCATTTCCCGGTGAAACCAGTAATATATGAACAGTTTTCGTTAAATAAAATGTTGATAAATATGACGACCGATTGGCTCAGTGGCGGGGCCCTCCGCCCGCGGAGTCAATGGTCGCGGGTTCGATTCCCGCATCGGAATAAATATTTATATGGATTTATAAATGTTTATTCTGAGTCTGGTAACCCCCCCAATCCGCATTTCCTTTCCTGCCCATCCTTTCTTCTCTGTCCTTTCCTTTCCTCTCCGCCAATCCACGGTCTGCCGTGCCACTGGATGCGTGGCTAGGAGCGAGCCTAGTCGCAAGCGTGCCGATCGTCCCGGGGTCGGGCTCCCCTGGGGACTATGGTGCTTTACCTCAGCATGCAGGGCTCTGCTGGGGCTGACCTCCATCCTCCCTTGCGGCTCGTGGGATTCACTAAGACGAATTTAATATACCTAATTTGTCGAAAAATGACGGCGACGTAGTTCGCCACCCGTCACGTCCTGATTCTCACGAGGGCGAAAAGCGACCAATGACGAGCCGTTTCGCTGCGATGAATGGCAGCGGATGGAGCTCTGTGGTCTCTGCCAACCCCTGCGGGGGATAGGCGTGAATATATAAAAAAAAAATTAAAAAAAATAAATATAAATATATACATAAAATCAGTGTACTTTTCGATTGAAATACACTAATCAATATGGCCTTAATATCAAAATATATGTTGTAAAAATGAATTTTATTAATATGTTATAATATTGAAACAAATATAATACTAGAAAGAACTAAAAGTTGAAGAACTCGTCTTCATCATACGGTTCTTCTTGATTGTTTGTTACTCGTAGTGCAGATAGCTTAAACCCTTCGTCCTGCATTTTATCTATTTTGGGTAATTCTTGTTTGATCATGTCTTCTACATTTAATTTATTTAGTTCTTGTTGAATTTTTTCTTTGATGGGACCTTCTAGACCGTCCATTATTTGGTACCTTAATAGATTCGGCAATACATTCACTGCAAATTCTATTGCATAATCTATAGTTCCTGCACCATTAAAACGTACTTGAATGTTACCAATTTCAAGATTCAAATCTCTGAATTCTGGCTTTTTTCTTGTATCCAAGGATTGCGCTAGCACTATTCGACCACTAACATATTCAACGGAAAAAGAAGCTGTTCCCGACCTTGACATTAAACCCCCGACTGCAGAAATTTCCCATTGAGTGATTCCTTGAAGTTTCTGTGTACCTATTTCGAAATCTGCTACTGCAGTATTATTTTCCATTTTGAGAGTTATATTTCTAACACGTTGGAAAGAAGATATACCCATGAGCCATGTATGATCTAGAGTTATTGTAAATATGCTCGCAGTTGTATTGTAATCTTTAATTTTATATGGATCTAAGTTCATTTCTCTTACTTTTTTCCTCGCGTCAGCGATGACCATATCTAATGGAGAAATAGAGTTAGGAAACTGCATGTCTCCAGCGAATTCTTCCAATTTCTCATTGATTGCAACTCTCGCTTTTGTATAAGCCTCCTTAAGAACATATGGTTTGATAGAATCAAACAAAAAAGTACCAACAGAGTTTACTACTCCTTGGAACATAGAACCAAAGAATCCTAGATTTTCGAAGTTTACCGCTATATTGCTAAAGCTCAGATCTATATTTATATTCTGAGCCTGCAGTTTCCCATCACGTTCTACACCGAGACTTGCTTTTGCTATAATCTTGAGACCCGTGACGTCGACAGTAAAAGGTCCCTGAGCCTTATTCAACCAGGTCCATAAAGTGTAGTTGCCGCGTGCTTGCAATTTGTCAATGGCCAGCGCTGCATTTACCTGAAAAAAAATAGTCAATAAATGAGGTTAGTACGCATACTAAGCATATAGTAGATTGTAGAACTGATGAAGAGCAATTAAATAAAGCCCATAGATATTTACAGCATTTTAGACACTACCTATAGATTACTTAAAATATATTTTAGATGTCACAAGACGATGATCAGTACAACAGATTTATTGTTATCTGCCAAAAGGAATGCAATGGTAATGAGATGAATTTGCTGACGCTTCCTACGTTTGAAAGATATATTAAGATTAACATTTTTTAATATATTTATAATGTGGAAACGACGGTTTAATTGGTTCAGTGGCTCGAAGCGAATAAATATATTTAACTTACGGGCCTACACGTAACACTAACGGATTACAGGTATTTTTTACGAGACTAGATGCTCCGACAATTTGCCTTCGACAAGCGTTGTAGTTATACATTCCTCCAGGTATTGGAAGACCCGTAACCAGTAATGGGATATGTCGCATATCATCGCATGTGAACGATGAACCAATGATTTGATGAAATAAAACAATGTATACCTCCATATCCGCAATTTCCGCGTTGATGTATAATATTCGGAATTTGCTAATGCCGTAGACAGCGGTGTCCTTAAAATATAAAGTGCCCAGAGATAGTGCTTGTTTCATGTCTGGAACTCCATACGGGTCGGGTACTTCTGCTCCTGGTATACCAACAGGATTGGGTTTCTTAAAGTGTTCCAATGTTTCCAGGATATACTCGCTCATTTTTTTCTCTCCCTCAGCAAGCTTGGACTCCGTAATCGTTTCTTGAGGAACATCTGTAAAATCAATCAAACGAAAATTAGTCGTTACTGAACAAAATAGTTTTTATCGCGAAGGAAATACTGGTGGTAAATAAAAAATGGTTTAGGATTAAACTAATATATTAACGACGTTAGAATTTGGAAATGTTAGTTGCACAAAATATTCTTAAGTATATTAAAAAAGCTACAGCTTTGAACACAGGAGGCTTTCTCCGTTCGACAAGGATTTCTGAAGAAATACCATTTTCTTACTTATATTTTTTCAGCTTTTAATTATAAATAATGGGCATGTTAAAAACAATTGTATCCTACATGTTTTAATTTTGACAACGATTCTTGTTTATGTTATAAATTTACTGTAAATGTACAAGGCTATGACTATATAATACATATGCTTGATTACAAGACTAATCTAAAATATCAATCTGAATTCAAAGTGATATCTAATTTTCATAAATAAGCCTTATAAAAATAATAAACCAAAGATAGTTATCGAATTTTAAAAAAAGTGTACTTAAAATAACAATTCAAGGTATATATTATTTCAAATCACGGATCATTTACCGTCTGTTATGTACCTAATATAAAAAAGAATTTGTGAAAACAATTACTTAATTAGATCAATTATTTTTACGTCCTACAATGATTAATGAAGAACTATGACAAATTTATACATCAATAAAACTGAATACACACCTTGTGCAAGTCCAAAGAGAAATAATGAGAACAATACCACAATCCACTTTGCAAACATTTGAATGATTGGTACCCAAGTGTTGTGAACAAGGGGGCTACAATGGAACTGGAAGTTATCCCGATCGTTGCGATGGGTCACAGTTCATTGCTTATCGGTGACTGATACGTCACACTCGTCACTGCACTAACGATAATTAGAAGAAAAAATACCCATCGATTTTGATATTTTCGTACTGTACAAAATATTATTATTTAAAACCTATTATTGTAAACCTTTAAAGATTTACAACTAACCGCTTTCACACAATGTCGGTAAACAAACCCATTAATAAAATATTTGGAATACAAATAGTTTTGTGCCATCATCATTTACGTTTTACATCTTTTAAGTTCGTTTCAAGTTTTTATTTTTTTTTTGCATATAAGTCCTACGGCTGCGCTCGGGGCCTCCCCTTTTCTAAAGGATGGACATTGATCCAACACGCTTAGCCAAAGCGAAATAAACATAAAATGGACATTATATAATATTTTCTTCTCAGTTAGAAGCTTTTGCTGTAATCGCTACTTTAATGAAAAGTGAACATACAAACATCGTTGTTGGTATAATATACGCTTATGTACGCTAATGACAATATTAGCTACATTCATAACATTCATAAATTAAAAAATAAGTCTACATTATCGGTTGTCATGATGATGATGCAACTGCTTCGATCTTAATCTATTAGTTTTAGAATCTAAAACTATTAGATCAGGTCAAACGGGCCTTCCATATTGATCAAATCATTGGCTGAGCTGGTATAGGATCAGGTCTCGGGTCTTAACGTTGTTACTCGGACTTTCTCACAGGGGGTTGGTGATCCATGATTAGCGCTATGTGGTATTTAAAGAAGGTTGAGATTATTATCTTTTTGGATTAAGTATAATCTTTTTTCAGTATGAGCCTACCACTCATCCCCCCTCCCCCTTCTGGCATAGGTGGCGACTTTAGTTCTTGTGGAATTAGCTGCCCATCTTGTGAGTATTAATTTACATTAAAACGAAACATTTTCCAAAAGCGCCATCTATTAAAATATCTAGGCGCAATTTTGTGTTTGTCTCATATATTCGTATTATCGTTTTACTTATTCAGTTTCTTAAGTACACCAAAAGATGTCGCAAGTAGCTAAATCTCTGTTATATTGTAACCGTGAATAAAAATATAGCAAATACACAAGTTATGTACAAGTTATTTACTATTGTTATTATATGAAGTTATAATAATTTAACTATGTAAATAGCTCACACAGCATAGCGGAAATTTCTACCATCTGGGATAGATGTACAGAGTTGACCATAGTAGGGTAGTAATTGGCATTAAAATTTTGATACGTACGATTAAAATTTACCTTTTTGCTGTTATCTCAACGCTTTAGCAAGCGGATTGGATTGCAGATTGGATTTTTAATCAAGTAGACGCTACTATATCTATCTATACTTCCATAGTCAAATCTTACGCCATACATGGAAAAAATGGGGTGCTCTAATCTATGCAGGTACGCACACAGCAAACTTGAATAACTAACTTAAATATGTATCAAAATTTAAATGAACAGTATCAATTTTCAGACTTGCTGGAAATATTGTATAAGAATTAATTAAAATCACACTTTATTTGAGCTCGATAATATAAACATAAACTTTGATTATGTTATTATTTGTTTTGATTCACTTTATGAATGTTTAGTTTTGATTATCTTATAATTCACTTTATAAAATATATAAAGGGTTAAGTTGGGCTGGGCAGCATTTTGGAAGTTCTGCCAACCTCAAAGCCTGAAGGCAAAAGTCTCCGACCAGTAGGTTCTGCCTGTACGCTCTTATGGTGCCGAATTGCGGACACTGATTCACCATCTGCTCGACAAGCTCAGACTTGCCCAGAGAACTATGGAAAGAGCAATGGTTGGAGATTCTCTGATGGATATGATTCGGAATAAAGAAATCCGCCGGAGAACAAAATTTACCAAAATACAACTCGGAATTAGACAACTGAAGTAGAAATGGACTGTCACGTTTGTTACAGCGCCGACAACCGCTGGAGTGTTGGAGTGGAGACCGCGTCTTCATAAACGAAGTCTGGCACGGCGTGGCTTAATGACAAATGAGGGCTGGTAACTCTTAAATAGAAAATAAAACAGGCTAGGTAGTGCGTCTTGGGGACTTTTGTGTCCAGCTGCGAATCGCAGGCTGTCGATGCTAATGATGATAATGATATAAAAAATCAATATTTACAATATATTAAATATATAACCTATATTAAGAACAAGGAAGGAAAAATTATATTTAAAAACACATTCACACATATTGATACTCGTGCATATATGCAAAACAAGTGCTTGCTTAAGTGTAACATTGATTGATAGCACCGGTTCCAGGTTGGAAGTAGTGTTGAAAAGGATTTTGATTCATCTTGCTTGCTTTTGAAAAATATATCAGTCAAGGTGAATTTCTTATCTTTAGTTTTATTTTAGTAATACATTATACTTTTTACTATTACTATTTCACTAATTCACTGATAAATTGTTACTTTAAATTTATTTTGACAAAGAAATATCACAAATTTTCCCACAGCAGTGGTTAATAAAATTCGTACAACATTAAAAATTCTTGAAGATTGATTTTTTAAGCTATGTTCAAGAATTGACGCATTCGAACTAAATACAAACTTTTAATAATAATAATAACGTATTAAGATTATCTGTTAGACGGCATTAAAATGGGGAAGAGAAACATTTTTTTTGGAATTTCTACGAATTCTCTATATTTGGCCCTGATTGCTTATTATAAAGCGGCACGATTTGCTTGTTTTGCCTTCCTATCCAATAAAAAAAATTGTTATTAATTTTTCCAACTTTCTGCCTAGAAGTATTCCAGATTGCTTATTCATAAATTTAACGTCATTATACTGTATTGCCCTAATTGTGTTATACGTGTGAAGTCCAAAAAGGCGTAAGCGGAGACCTTTGTCCAGCTGTGGACTGCCGAAGGCTGATGATTAATGATGTAATATTATAATAACAATTGTAAGGGATTGTGTGACTGTATAAACAAATCAAAATGTCTATTATTTAATGTCATTTGTAGTAAATATCATATTAGCTTATTATAAAAGAAAACACTAAATACATATGTGGACAGTCAAAACTTCTACTTAGCTAAGATAAACAGCTGTCAGCAACTTTCCACCCACCAATCACTAAACACAACACCAAACACACAATACCACTTCTCCACCTTGTAAACGACACGTATTTCGCCTCGACACGAGGCACCTTCAGACATAGCAGACTCACAGAAGTTTTTCGGTAAGTTTTGGTTTAAGCTCCAAGTAAATCCACTTCACTCAGCAGGAAAACACACATTATTAATTTTCTGTTATTGTTTGCTTGTCGCGGATCTTAGCTAAGTAAAACTTTTGACTGTCCACATAGTGATGGATTTCCGCTAAGTAACGCCTGACTCTCATTAATCAACTAAATACATACATTGAATAATTAAATGAATAGTGGAAATTGCCTTGCTAATAAACTTGTAACATGATAATGTTTAAATATTTAGTAGATGAATATATGAATATTGATATTATGAAAAACACTTAACATAAGAGATAGATATATTAATATTTTAAAATACAGTTGAAATAGTTAACGGATTAAATAAAAAATAATACTTTATTTTAATTCAGAAAAACTCATGTTAATAATGGAATTTATTTGTGCAGATCTCATTTATTAGTCACCTTAATAATTGCTTAGTAGTTCTTAAATGAAAGATTTGATGAGAAAATAAATAGTGCTCAAACCAAACATGAATCAACTTCCGAGCTGTCGAAATAAATCATGTTACAAGCAACATATATGTTGTATACCAAAAACTATGTTGAATGCATCTATGTTGAATAGCAAAGACGTTATACTTGTTATGTGTGTTGCTCTGCAATTGGTAACTTATTAATGCTTTTAGTATTTCAAGAATGAGCGTTCATCCGAAAGACCCCACACCCACCCCACAATTGAACATACGCATAATGTGCTGTGAAGGTGTAAAATTGTCCATTTGGTAGGTTCTTTTATATTTCATACTTCGTAGAAATGTGTCAGTGATGATTTAGGTAGTTTTTTATTGCGGTTTTTCTAGGATTTTTTATCTCCGCAGTGAGTGAATAGCGTATGTTCGTAATGATAAAGTTATTATTGTTAGCATCTGCGTAAATTGGTTTATGTGTTGCAAAACGACGTGTTAAATTAATAATTTACTTAATGTCATGTATCTACAATGACCTTAATACAAGATGGTGCATGGCCAATGTTATAAGGTTAATAAGAAAAGGATAAACCTTTATTACATCATATTTATTTGTAGTTTATTACACTTATATATCATATATCGTTTTGATAGGGTAAAATGTAATATGCAAATTTTATATACTGGATATAATATTAAAAGTAAACCAAGAAACATAAATGTAAAAGAGGTATAATATAAACAATTTGGAAATTAGGACTCAGCTTTTTTCTTCAGTAGAAGTTGCGTTAAGATAGTAAAGCTATTTCGTCTTCTAGAGCGATGGGGGGGGGGGGGTATCGTAATACACTTCGAGGACGATTTCACGAGTTATTCTACAAACAAAGATTCTCGATTTCCAGTTACTTTAATAAAAATTAATTGTGAAGCCAAAACATTTAAATAGAAATACATATGCAACTCAACTTCAAGTTCAAACTTCAAGTTAGCAGACTGAAGTGGCAATGGGCTGGACACGTTTGTCGGAGAACCGATAATCGTTGGAGTGGACGAGTGCTGGAGCGGAGACCGGGACTCAGCAAACGTAGTGTGGGACGCCCTCCTGCTAGATGGAGCGACGAACTGTGCAAGGAGGCTGGCAGAGACTGGATGCGTGTAGCCGAAGATTGGGCTAGGTGGCGCACCTTGGGTGAGGCCTATGTCCAGCAGTGGACTGCCGCTTGATATTGATGCAAGTCAAACCAATACTTCCACTGCAATAATAACTTAAAAATTATAATTTAAAGATTTAAGTACTATAATTATGTAAATGATAATTAATAAAAATAACACTCAATTAAAATTATGCATTTTTAAATAAGGTCACCTTTAATAAAAAATTAATAACAAACCCGTAAAAAGTTGTATTGTCGTAATTAATAAAATGAAATTATCTCCAGTTAAGTATGTATGTACATAGATAGATGTATCGTCAGTTTTCCGCCAGTGGCCTCTTTTCTGTAAACTGGAGGTTTCGTCTGAAAGTGAAGACGATCGTTCAGTTTACGACAGTCTACTTCTAGATATATGCTTTTTCCAAGGGGCACCAGGTTGTCCGATCTTATGGTTCACGTATCCAGTTTCTGCCAGCTACCCATGCTGTTTCTGCGCATATCGTCGCTCTTTCTGGCTCGGAGCATCCTACATCATCTTTGCAAAGGCACGGTCACCACTACAGCGTTCATCTACTTCACATGTTGTCGGTTCTTCGATTAACGCGAGGAGTCCATTGCCACTTACTTTTAAGGCTTTGCATCTTGTAATAATTTGATACAGAATAAGTCAACTAAACTTTTAATTAGCATTAACTAAATTGGTTTAGGCCGGGATTAAATTTTACCATTGGATTACTGAACCGAACCATATTTTCTTAACACAAGCTAAGTTGGAATCGTTAATATGTTTTAGTTAAATCAAAATATCGTCCTCTTTAAAAAAAAAGAACTCATCAGCACGCAATATAAAAAGCTTAGATATTTTTTGGGTACCACTCATTACAGCGGCTGAGAAACCTCTCGAAGCAATTAGTACCTAATTCTCCCATTTTTTGTGTTATTAATTTATTTGTTTAATATTAAACTCCATGTTTGCATGAATTTAAATTTGTTTTATGTTTCTACTGAAGTCCCTTGTGACCGTTTGTGTGAATGACCGGTAAATTAAGAGGATTAAATTAATTTCCGTGGATATCGTACGAGGCAAGTATGAGAGCACATAGCAGAGATGGGTAGCAGCGTCCATCTAAGATACGAAAACAAACCTGCAATGCTCTATCCGTTCGCCAATTGTGGGAACTATTTTTTTTAAAGAAGCAATGCTTTTTACATATTACTAGAAATCTTTTAACCATTCCAACACTGCTTATAATGCGTATGCGATAAACTCCAACCAAGCTCATAATGACTGTGCGACAAACTATAACTAAGCTTATAATGCTTGTGCGACAAACTTCAACTAAGCTTATAATGCTTGTGCGACGAACTCTAACCAAGCTTATAATACTTGTGCGACAAACTTCAAATAAGCTTATAATGCTTGTGCGACAAATTCTAACCAACCTTATAAAGCTTGTGCGACAAACTCCAACTAAGCTTATAATGCTTGAGCGACAAACTTTAACCAAGCTTATAATGATTATGCGACAAACTCTGAACAAGCTTCTAATACTTGTGCGACAAACTTCAAATAAGCTTATAATGCTTGTGCGACAAATTCTAACCAAGCTTATAATGCTTGTGCGACAAACTTTAATCAAGCTTATAATGCTTGTGCGACAAATTCCAACTAAGCTTGTAATGCTTTTGCGACAAACTCCAACTAAGCTTATAATGCGTGTGCGATAAACTCTAACCAAGCTTATAATGGTTTTGCGATAAACTCCAACCAAGCTTATAATGCTTGTGCAACATACCAACCTTGTCAAGGAGCTATTGATGTGGTTATTGCTGCAACACCCTTCGATTTTCAGAGGCCTATGGGTATTTACTTATAGGTTGTATTGATGGTTATAATTATGATGACGTAAATATGGTTAAAATATATTTCTATAATAACCAGCGATGTGTTACACACACACACACACACACAAGTATATGGGGAAAGGAACGAATAAGTTTGCATATAATCTTTGCACCATTATTTAACACCATTTGTATAAATAAAATAAAATTGTTCAGCAAAATCTGAAATACACAGCGATTGCTGTTCATTTTTTCGGATGCGTTCATTATTTTGTACGTTAGCCTTGATATTATAATATGTTTTAAACGACGCGGTATATAATACTCTTGGTTTGCGGAAAGCCACATAGTGTTCAGACAGTTATTGTCTAAGTCAGTAATATTAACTCATATTGTTGTAATAATATTATAATACTAGTTTGCTTTATTTAGAATTATGTTCACTGCGAGTAAGTTTTGTCTCTGCCTTATAGTATTATTTTGTGTCACCAACGATCGATGCTATTCTAAAATACGTAAGTTAAATAAATATTATTTTTATATTTATCTAGTGAAGCGACAATAGTTATAAAAATTTTCCTTGGGTTTTTTCACTGTGTTGTTTTTTATTGAGATTAAGCGATTTAATGAGACGCTATATTCATACACACATATGTATAAGTCACATGGAAAGGTAGATATATTCCATTTTTAAAAAATAAAATTAAGAAAAATAATTTCATAAGATCACCGTCAAATAGATGCCCAAACTTTATATAGCATTATTAAATCGCTTAAATTTTAGAGTTTTATTTAATTAAGATATGTAATAATATGAAGAAAATGTATATGTATAAATAAGGTCGGAGAAAAGGTCTTTTCGCATATATTATATATAAACTTGCAGTAAAATTACCTTGGTTGTATTCTATGCAACTGGCTGCTTTTGATATCATTAAAAAAGTTACTTTTTAAAAAAAATAAACAGATCAGTAAAATGTTATATCCAGCTATTTTCATTTGTTTCTATAAAATTGAGTGAATGAAAAAAATTCGCAATACTTTTTAATTTTATTATAAAAAAGGAAAAATGCAACGCAATTTTTGTTTTTGCGACTTGGAAAAAAAAAATTACGATGTTTATGGACGTAGTACAGTTTCATTAAGAGTAGCGCAAAGTTGGTTTAAGCGTTTTCAATCTGGGAATTTTGATGTCAAAGATGCACCTCGCTTTAATCGCCCTGTTACGGATAAAATGGACGCTATTTTTGAAAAAGTAGAGCAAGAACGGCATATCGGTAGTTTTGACATAGTTGAAGAATTGGAAATTGACCACAAAACAGTTTTGACCTATTTGAAAAAAGATAGGTATACAAAAAAGCTCAATATTTGTGTACCACACGAGCTCTCTGAATGAAACCCAATGAACCGTGTACTCATTTGCGATTCTTTATTGAGACGTAATGGAAACAAACCGTTTTTAAAGTGATCATGAAAACTGGTGGTCGATCATGTACGACAAGAACATGCGATAAAGGTCGTGGTCAAAGGTCGACCAGGCTCCAGGTGTAGCAAAACAGGTTTAACTCACAATGAGGCGATGCAGTGTGTATAGTGGGATTGGAAGGGTATTATTCATTATGAGCTTTTATTGCTGGGCAAAACCATCGATTTGGATCTCTACTGCCAACAACCGATGAGATTAAAGAAAGAAATTTAGAGAAAGAGGCCCGAACTTCACACACATCTGTAGCCATTCAGCACAAATTAAGAGAGTTTGACTGGGAGGTGTTAATGCATCTGCTATATAGCTCTGTCCTGCTTCTCTCAGATTTCCATCTGTTTTGTAGAATTCTTTAGTCAGTGTCAGATTAACATCAAGAAAGGACTGCCAAAACTTATAATAAATACTTGTAGGCCATATACATATTTATTCTGAAATGTGAATCGGATCCACAACTTTTGGGCTAGAATTTTTGCGCAATTTAAGTTCTTAATGGAATCAAGTAACATTTAATTAATTATTTTGATGTGCAGTATAACTATGGTGAATTTATTATAATAAAGGTACTAAACTATATGGCGAACTTCCACATAAAGTTTTATTCCACAAAAGTTACATCTCCTTTTCAACCCTAATCTTTTTTTTGTACTCATTTACGTTATGTAAGAAATTTCTGTGCAAAACGTCATGTTTATAGGGAAACATGAACTTTCTTAAACTGTTTGCTGCATCAGTTAGTATTAAAAATTTTATTAAATGCGGATGAGGCTTAAAATAGGTAAGTTGCTAAAATAACAGATAAAATTAATGAAATATTTATAAACAAAGCATAAATTTAGACTTTAAAACACATTTAAATATGTGCATATATCCATTAAGAGGGTTTATTTTGAAATGTCACTCGATGTTCAAAAATGCCAACATTTTAATTTTAAAATTTTAGTACAAATTTATCAACTGAGCTACACTAAAATTCTGGCTAAAAATAAATTGCGCTTATAATCTAAAATCCTGGGTTCAATTGTTTTATTGATGTGAACGCTATTTTTTCTTAGCAAAAGTAAGACGTTAGTATATTCGTTAATAAGTTTTGTTTTTATACACCAAACATTTTTTAAACAGTTACCCAAATGTTCGCTGATTCGACTCTAGCTACTACTATTTGGAAAATTCCAGAATTGTTAACTACACAGGATATATTTCAAGTGTCAACCACAGAATATACTCTTCCATTTGAATGCTTCTTTATCCATTTGAAAGATTTTTTGAATACGATAGGCGAAAAAAGTGGATGCAGTTTCTTCAAAAAAAAAAAATAAAAACTAATTTAAGTGTTTTAAAACAAGTTTAGTTTAATCCCAGTAGGATTTGAATACAGAACCCGTGCATAGAAGTCAGGTAAATAGCACTGAAAAAAGCAATTTTCAAAATTAGAGCACTTTAAAATATATATATGTATAAAAGAAGCCTGTTAGAATAATAAGGCGGTTGTAATCGAGGACGATGGTTCGCTTAATAAATACAAAGCAGAAGAATACAACGAGGTCAGGAAGTTCTTCAGAATTATGTATAGATATCGATAATTGTTGTCAAAGCATTATGCAAATTATTAAAACTAGCTTGATGGAAAAACACTATGTTATAGATGTATATGATATGAAGGATATATTATTAGATTAATAGGTTAATAGATTAATCGATTAATCATCGATTCCAATACTATTGCAGTGTTATTAAATTTGTCCGTAGCGAATACTATTAAGATAGATAGATAGATATTGACACGCCAGTTTCCCGTAGGAGTAGGCAGAGACCACAGATCTCCATCCGCTACATTTCCGGCACACGTTCCTTCTTTCTTTCACACTCATCCAACCTTCCTCTCACACTTATCGTAGCGAAACAGCTCTCTATTAGTCGCTTCTCTCCCTCGTGGAAATCAGGATGTGATGGGTGGCGAACCACGTCGCCGTCATTTTTAACAATTTAGGTTTATTATAATTTGTCATAGTGAATCCCTTGATCTGAATACTGTTAATAGATAACGTTATAAGTTTTGACCGTCCGCCAAGCGTGGGGATTATGGGAATACCTCTAATTTTTGAGTGAGACTAAAGTTCAGCAATGGTCTATTACAGCTCCATTGATAATTAAGTAATAAAATATTTTTTTGTAATTTATAATTATATTTATTTTCAGCGGATTACGTTCAGGTGTGCAAGCGGGATCCAAATACTATCAACAGATGTCTCTTAGACTCTTTAGAGAAGCTGCGACCAAAACTAGTAATGGGCATTCCCGAACTAAATGTGCCTAGTATAGACCCTTATTACATTAATGAGGTGAGTCGTTTTATTTTTTATAATTTAGGAATCGATTCTTTGGGTTAACTATTTTATTTATTTACTTTTTATTGTACATATTTATTTTTACAAAACTATGGTATATATAAATTAAGTAGAATACGCGGTCTTATTACTAAAAGGCTGAGGCTTCTAGAAAACTATCTTTCTTGTTAGTGCACCTGTGTCAAATTGTTGAATATATATTACTAAGGGTAGTCGAACTTTATTACTTTAGAAATGAACGTGAAGTCCAATAACTTTGTAACTGCGAATAGTTATCGATATAGTCAAGCTGTACAACTAAATGAACGGTTTCTTAACTGTTGAAGTAATGCAGTAACACTAGAATTGAGAGAAATCACACTGTAGGACTGAACGTAGTTACACTGAAGGACTAACCTCATAGGGCGTTTTTTAAAATAATTTTTTAATATTCAAAAATGTGCCTAGTTTGAAGAGGTCCATATTGAGTTTTATCTCATCTTCAACGAGCCATTTTGACAGCAGCATACCAATTTGCTCAATAACTGAAAGCGCTATTGACTGAATCCTCTTGATCCAAACCGTTCCAAAAGCCTTGCTAGTGTATCTGATTGTTTTGTAAAAGCTAATGAACTTTTTTATATCCGTTGTAGTTTTTTATTATGTTTGAAACCTTATTCTGCAATAGGACTACTTATACTTATTTAATAGAAGACGACCGAGACGGGGCCCTGCGCCCACGTAGTCAATGGTCGCGGGTTCGATTCCTGCATTGGGATAAATATATATATGGATTTATAAATGTTTATTCCGAGTCTGGTAACCCCCCAATCCTCATTTCCTTTCCTTCCCTTTCCTTTCTTCTTTATCCTTTCCCTTCCTCTCCGCCAATCAACGGTCTGTCGTGCCAATGGATGCATGGCTAGGGGCGAGCGTAGCCCCAAGTCGACCATTCCGGGATCGGGCTCCCCCGGGTATTATGGTGCCTTACTTCAGCATGCAGGGCTCTGCTGAGGCTGACTTCCATCCTCCCTTGCGGCTCGCGGGATTCACTAAGACGAATTTAATATACCAAATTTTTTCAAAATGACGGCGACGTGGTTCGCCACCCGTCACGTCCTGATTCTCACGAGGTCGAAAACCGACTAATGGAGAGCCGTTTCGCTGAGATGAATGATGGTGGATGGAGCTGGTGGTGGTCCCTGCCAAACCCTGCGGGGGATAGGCGTGAATATATATAAAAAAAATAGAAGACACCTTAATGCATAGGGGCCGCCAGTGTCATTTGGCCCCTGACCTCGTAAGCTATTTGCCAAAAATATTCTAATAATAGTTCAAGTTTATATTTTAAGCCATTAATTTATAGAAATGTTCTTATACTATATATTCAAATCCTACACAACACTATATATACAACAAAGTAATAGTGGTAGAGCCACGCTGCAGTAGAATACTTTGTCAAGAATGGCATAATATTTGTCTATAGCATGAATGGGCCGACTCGCCCGGGGAAGTATCACACTCCCATAGAAAACCGGCGTCTCAGTGGTATTTTACTTATCGTGCTTCGTACGGTGAGCGGCCGAGTTCAGGAGGCCCAACACCCTCCCCTCCTTCTACCCTCCCCCTCCCATTCCTATTCCCATAATGACACTTTCCTAAAAGGTCGACAACGCTTCCGCACTGCCTATGGCGCTGCGGAAGTCTATGAGCGGCGTTGATTCTTTTTCATCAGGTGACACGCTTGCTCGTTTGCCTTCCTATCCCATAAAAAAAAGTTTTATTAATTATTCAGTTCTGCTGTATGATAAAACTAAATGTTTCGTTTTTATTTTTTATTCTGTGTATAAATTGTATTTAATAGGTATATCACAGTGTGGGGCTGTTAACCTTTAATTTATTATTATTTTTCATTTATAAAATGACAACTTACACAATTTGTAATATTTTTAATAGTAATAGAACGTGAAATAAGAGTTATATTTTTAACAATAATTTCGTGATTGTTATTCGGCTTCAGTTAATTTTTAGATTAAAATATATTTTTTTTCTTTCAGTTGAAGCCATTTATGGGCGACAGCAAGTATCCTTTTAAAGCGTTAGGTAAAGATATTAAAATCACTGGAGCCAGTGATTTCGTCGTGAAAAACTTATCGTGAGTTTTTTGGGATTTTTTTTGTAATGCAATAAATGGACGACCGATCGCATGATCACAAAGCCTACGCTTTATTTATTTATAAAAAAACGAACGACAATAAATTAAAAACTAACGAATTCTTTGAACAGCTGAAAAATCTTTAGACAATTGATGTGAAAATGAATTTCACTTTATTTAAATTTGTGAATTCAAAATAACTCATATGAATGATTATAAATTGCATCACAATTAAAAATAATATATTTTTCACTAAGAAAGAAATAAGAAGGATTTAATTTACTATTTTATTAGTGCTAAAAAGTTGCTGCACTTTTGGAATTTTAATGTTACGAATCAAAAGAAAAATGTAAAATACAATTCAAAATGGAAATAATAATACAAAAGTATTATTGAAATGTTATCAACTTTTTTCTGAAATATTTCAATAGCAATATTTGTAACTGAGATTAACTATTTCTATAAAGGGAATTGCTAATAATAATAGGTTAATATGAAATCTCAAGACTTTATTTTTAAAGTTTATTTACATTTCATATATATATATATATATATATATATATATATATATATATATATATATATATATATATATATATATATATATATATATATATATATATATATATATATATATATATATATATATATATATATATATATATATGTTTATGAGAGTTTCGCTACGATGAATGTGAGAGAAAGGATGGATGAAAATATGGATGAGTGTGGAGAAAACAAGGAAGGTGTGCCGGGATCGTAGCGGATGGAGATCTGTGGTCTCTGCCTGACGTGACGTGAACTGACGTGACGATATGTATGTATGTACCAATAAACCCAATATGAGAAGCAAAGAAAGTCCACGTGTGTAGATAAGTATGTTTGTTAATTCCCTTATCTACCATGTACAAAAAAAATTACGACTAATCCGCTATTCTAAATATCAGAGCGAACTGTTTGTAAACTTATTGTAATTTTTGGTTTCAGTGTCGATTTTGATAAATTAACTTTACGTCTTAGCTTGTATTTCCCTAAACTTCACTTTGAGGGCAAGTATAAAGTGGACGTGCAGATAATATTACCGGTTCTTGGAGAAGGCACACTTCAAGCAGACGCCTGTAAGTAAAATGATACTATTAAGTACTTCCTATAAAGTAAAAGTGAAAGATTTCTTATAAAGTAAAAGAGTGAAAGTAGTTTTGAGTGAACCAGTAAATAATTTAGGGTTCTAAACATTAATTTTATAATCATTAACGGATTATACGAGTATGTTGCCTTAACTGGCAACCCCAAATACAACTTTGTTTATGTTATACGCAATGATAGTATAACACTTATGTAATGTCTCATGGTATGATTCAAGTAGACAAATTTTCTGCTTTTGAATATCTCCAAAAGTTTACGGTTTGGCTTGAGTTGTTGGAAAATCTCTTTATTAAGTCCAGCTATAGTGAGCAAACGGATGCTCACTATAGCTGGACTTAATAAAGAGATTTATTTTTAGATATGCCCACATTTCAAACACCTCTACACGTTTTATCTATTAATAATTATTCTGTAACAAAAAAACTATCACAGACCAATGAGATACTGCAGAATTAATAATACACGGCATTTAGCTTTAGGACACTCCATTACTTTTTCAAGCGCTATGGACAAACTTCGGGTTTCACAGCCAACGTTGCTATAAGCAGAATAAACAAAAATCACAAGGCGGTTAACGATTATTTATGGTAGTTTGCTATTTCCTATATTAATACCCGCCAAATATATAAAATAATACCCGCCAATCCACGGTTTGCCGTGCCAAAGGATGCATGGCTAAAGGCGAGCTTAGTTGCAAGCGTGCCGTCCGTCCCGGGATCGGGCTCCCCCGGGTACTATAGTGCCTTACCAGCATGCAGGGCTCTGCTGGGGCTGACCTCCATCCTCCCTTGCGACTCGTGGGATTCACTAAGACAAATTTAATATACCTAATTTGTTGAAAAATGACGGCGACGTGGTTCGCCACCCGTCACGTCCTGATTCTCACGAGGGCGAGAAGAGACCAACGGAGAGACGTTTGGCTGCGATGATAGTAGCGGATAGAGCTCTGTGGTCTCTGCCAACCCCTGTGGGGGAGAGGCGTGAATAAAAAAAAGAATATATAATATGTGTAATAGTTTCATTTTAAACACCTGACGTGCTTAGCCTCCATATTTGTTTTTATGTAGAATGAAGTTGTAGACCTATTTAGAAGATATTTTATCGTAAGGATTTCAGAGCAGAAAGCCCGCAAGTTGTTCAGTAAAAACAGCAACGACGAATTACGCTGCTAAATCGTGAAATTCCATGAAACGATAAAAGCTGAAAAGGGACTTGTACTTATCCAAGCAGATCATTGATGTTAAGTTGATATTAATTTTTCTTTACAGTGAAGTGCAACGTGAATCTTATGATGAAAATGAAAAAAGTAAATCGTAATGGAATCGAATATCTCGATTTCACTGATTCTGATATAGATGTCAATATCGAGGACTACAACATTAAACTCAATGGTCTCTTCAACGGAGACAAGAATTTAGGTAATGTAACAATTTGTAATAATGGGCAAGCATAAATGGTGGCCAATGTTGATGATTGATGAGATGATTCTTCTTTGATGCTTTTTGCTCCCTTGATTTAGCTAGAGTGACCTTTTAGCAACATTTTAGAAGTATGAACTGCGCATAGCTAAATGTAAAAGTGCCTTGAGTGTATTACACTTTCGCTTCCGAAATTTCGTTAAATTGAAAACGTTATGATTAGAGGATACTTCGAATATAAACCCGAACTAGAAACTAATAATTGTGTTAAACAAATTTACTATTCGAAAGGGTTTATACTTAGAAACCTCGGCTTTAAGTATGTTAATTACCGAGCTAAGCAGCTCATGTATATCGTTTATTACCCTAAGCATGAACTGTACTGGATATGCTTCCAAAGTGAGACTTTGGAACTAGAATTCAATAATGTCATTGAAAATTTTGAGTGAGATTATTATTTTTGACTGCATCAACTATTATAAAAATATCTATGATATCAATGATTATAATATCTATAGATAACTATCGATGTTTGATGTTTTATAGAACTCGAACATCAATATTGAGTTACATCAATGATTCATTCATGATCACTGGTACAACTCTAGTTGCTGTCATTTTCATATTGTTTCTTTATTTGCGCAGTATATAAATATATTTAATGTAATGTACAGTGTAATACATTGTTAACGTAAAAAAATAATCGATTTTGAAATTTGCAGATACATATTTAAAAAAATATTCACCAAGTTTATAATTTATTCAATATACTCTACTACTCAATAACAATATATAAATAAATATATTTATGAGGTTGTGGATTTTTATGAGGATGTTAATTTTTTCACAGAGGATGCAACTAACGCCGCACTCAACCAAAATAAGGCTGAATTACTAAAAACAGCAAAACCCCTTGCTGAAAAAACAATCTCTAAAATTATTCTGGATGCAGCTAATAATATAACCCAATCAATGTCTTTTGATGAGTTGTTTCCGATTTCTTAAAAACTGCGGAGGAGAAATTGTATGATACCTACCGTATTTTATGACTATTTATATCATTCAATAGGCATAAAATACGGAATTTCTTCAATAAAACAGTCGTTTATAAGATTGATTGCCTATATTTATTTGTGACCCACATTATAGACTGATAAATTAAATATCAGTTCTTTTTCTGAAAAAAGTATGGTTTTAAAAATACTACAGCTACAGATTTTTATGTTTTATAAGTCACACAAAATGTGTTCATTTTGTTTTTTATTCTGTGACCTTCGTTACAGAAATGCTATTAAAATTTAATACACTACTAATTTTAACAATGCGTTACTTAAAATGTAACAATCATCGGCTATCACTGTGGGTCCATTGTACTACAATTTTGAGTTCGATAGATTGCTTTGGAATGCGTTACTATCATGTACCTTACCTTATTATGTAAGATGCAGGTTATAGTTTCTAATAGCATAATAATTTCGATATTTTATAAAGTATGTTATATTTCAAATTATATTTCGTTCAAATCAACCTCTTGGTTATCCTCTAAGGTTTGTCAGGAATATTTATGTATATCAATTCTATGTAATATCAGAACCTCAGAGTTCTTCTTCGTCTTTGATGGCAATAAGCTATAACTATTATGCCAGTATCAAGTTAAACAATATCAAGTATCTTGAAATGTGAATTGAGTCTGTTGGAAACGATATGTTTGACTTGATAAAATGGTGTCCGTTCTACTAAAACTTGTACGAGCTTTTGCAGTTAAGTTAAAAAGACAAGATAAACACATTTATTTACATTTCATTTCACTTCTGCACTTCAACTAAATTGAGTAATACGTCAAAATCAAAATTAACATAAACTGAAACATAAACTGATAAAACCATGAGATTATAAAAACGAAATAAAAATGTAACGTCACTGAAGTTACTTGGCGGGAAAAGCCTTCACAAATATATAAAAAGGGACAATAGATGTGTGCAATATGATAACATTAAAACAGTGGCTATTTTGACACGCATCAATATCAATATCAGCCCGCGGCAGTCCACTGCTGGACATAGGCCTTACCCAAGGCGCGCCGCCTAGCCCGATCTTCGGCTACACGCATCCAGTCTCTGCCAGCCGCCTTGCGCAGATCGTCGCTCCATCTAGCAGGAGGGCGTCCCACACTACGTTTACCGAGTCGCGGTCTCCACTCCAGCACTCGTCTACTTCAACGACTGTCGGTTCTCCGACAAACGTGTCCAGCCCATTGCCACTTCAGTCTGCTAACTTGAAGAGCAATGTCGGTGACTCTGGTTCTCCGGCGAATTTCTTCATTTCGAATTCTGTCCACCAGAGAAACCCCGAGCATATCTCTCTCCATAGCCCTCTGAGTGACTTTGAGCTTGGCGAGGAGACGGACTGTCAGTGTCCACGTCTCGGCACCGTAAGAGAGTACGGGCAGGACGCACTGGTTGAAGACTTTTATCTTCAGGCTTTTTTGACACGCATATTTCTTTGAAATTTAAGAAAGCGTCTTTAATATGATTATATAAAATTTGTTTGCTTTAAGAAATTCGAAGTTGTCAAGTTAATTTTTATAACAAAAAATATTTTTGATAAGAGATGCATGGTTTAAAGGCAATTGATAACCTAGTGACCATTTTTTTTTAAGTTTATTCTTAATTGAAAAAGATTAATGTTGTTGTTTGTTTGTTGTTTGTTTATGATTATGAAATCATAAACAAACATTATTCTTAATGTATAAATCGCAGCGGTAAAGTTAGAAAATATATTGACATTTTCAAATATTTCTACGAAAACGATTTGTAATTGAATTTACAGGTGTTGCTTAGCTATACAATCGATTTACTTTGCCTTTAAAATCGATATATCTAATACTTCAATAATATTTATGAAAGTTTTCTTAGTTTCTATACATCCATTTGATTTAAAATTGTTTTAGTTATATAATTTGTTGAGTGAATAAAATATGTGAGGAAGTAACTATAATATTTTATTGGATATAAAAAGAGCAATTATGTCTATTTTTCTGGACTATTTTTATAACGTTAGTGTTATATCATAGGAACGTAAAATTTCGTTTTCCATTTCGATAAAATCGAGTTGACGTTATTAATTATATTTTTTCTTTATGGCAACTATCATTGAATTCTGCCAGTGTCAAGTGAGTTATGAAAGAAAGACGAGATGAAAGAAAGAAAAGAGGAGATGTATTCAACGACTGAAAAAATGATTCTATCTCTAGTATTCCCTAAATTTGAAAATGTTCCAGCAATGTGTAGTCGTTTCTAGACATCGTTCTTTCTATTTTCTGCGCGCAGCTATTTTCTATTAACTGTTCTTGTCACACATTAACGGACGTCTTATCAATTTATTTTTAAAAGTTGTAAATTTGAGGTGATTCGCTTGCTCGTTTATTTATCTGTTCGAAAATAAAGATAAAAATATTCAAAAAAATAGTATTATAATATTTTTTGATCATGGAATTATAATAAAATTGACAAAAAGTACTCTTATCTGTTTTATTCATGCCGTTTATATAGGTTAAGGAGTTGCTTATGTCACTAGTGGTTCATTGAAACATTTTACTGTTATAATTATTAATAACTTGGAGAGGTAAAATTTAAGGGTTCCGGTAAACAAGTCGTGGTTTAACGTTTTCAATACGAGCAAAACTTAATAGGTTATTATTAATAGAGTCAGGCTTTACTTTGCGGAAATCCATCACTATATGGACAGTCAAAAGTTTTACTTAGCTAAGATCCGCGACAAGAAAAAAAAACAGAAAATTAACAATGTGTGTTTTTCTGTTGGGTTAAGTGGATTTATTTGGAACTTAAACCAAAAACTTACCGAAAATCGGCCATCAATTCTCCACCACCAACCACTATACACAACACGAAACACAGATTATCACTTTTCCATCTTGTAAACGATACGTATTTCGCCCCAACACGAGGACTCTACAGAAGACAACCGAAAAGTGAAACACTTTTCGGTTGTCTTCCGTAGAGTCTACCTGAATCTAATGAAAGGCCAGGTCAAAATTAAACTTAAACGGTCAATGAAGAGAGTGATGAGTGTGCACGAAGCAAATAAAGTGTGCCGATGGAGAACTGCGGTCTCTAAACAGATATGTACATACATACATATGATACATATATGTACATACATACATATGATACATACATACATATGATACATACATACATATGATACATATGATATGTACATACATACATATGATACATATGTACGGAGAACACATGTCACCTAACCGTTTCAATTGTCAAAGTTTTTCATTTAATGAACTAGGCTTAATCAACAGAGCTTCGTGTGAAATAACAGTATGCATCACATGCAGGTGAGGTTGACAATGGGAGAAGCGAGACACCCCCACCAACGACATGGGCTATCATACAAGTGATATATGGCAAAAATAATCTAATTGGTTCAGTGGCGAAGTTACCACTTTCGGAATCAATGGTTGTGGATCGGCATAAATATATATATATATATATATATACATATATACCTACTCGTATGACGTTATTTAATATTTATTCCTACAGATATGGGGTGGCATACATATATGGTTTGTAAAAAAATGTATAATATTTAATATTAAACGGTGTCAAGTTAAATAGTGCCCCCTCGTTGGCAAATTTCATAACAGTATTTCATGTTTCTTAAGCCGTAGCTTGAATATGTTTCGCTAGGAGCAAATCTTGTAACTCTCATCCGCTGTTGTGTAGATAGACGGGTATTTCAAAATACAATTGAGGTTGCATTTATCATTTATTTTCGAACCCATCTTAGTACGTTCGACTTTATACTCAAGCTAATTTAATCATACGTTGGCGTACAAAAATTTTAGTATATGTACTGCCGAAGCAAGTTGGTGTACAAAAATAACAGTAAAAAACGGCATTGTATATTCATTAACAATTATGTTTTAATTTTGTACGGTAATAAATCGTTTCACACATAACCTTAAATTTCACACACTATATCCAGGGTTCAACACTCACAATATTTTCATAAATTGACAAAATTCGCTCATGAGTAGTAGCTTAATTTTTAGATATGGCCGGCTCTGTTATCACCCATCCGCTTGTTCAGTATAGTGGTTATGGGCAAATCCTCCTTTCTTGGTAGCAGCCAATATACTTCAATAGATGTATCTATGCAATGCAGGAGAGATTAACTGCTTTATAATTTATATATTTACTTAGTTTTAGTTTTAATAAAATTTATATTCAAATTAAAAAAAATCCTTGAAACCTGGCACTTCATTAAAACTTTGCTTTGACATCATAAATTATACACTCCTTTGCAAACAAAATGCGCGGTTTTGATTTTTCATGAAAATGGGCGGTTCTTAAGAGTTTTAAGTAACCAAACTATGTTACTGGCACTTCCTAAAGAGTTTGGGTATGAAAAAAGTTAATTCAAAATTCGAGGCTTTTTTTAAAAAAATAAAGCCATTTTTAGTTTGTGATTTTTTAATAACTTTTCGCAGGTTTATTGTTAGAAGGTTATCAGGCAACTAAAACTAACTTCGTGTTATTTTTAATAGAATAATGTTTGTCGCGTTATCCTGCCATATTGTGACTTAGAACAGATATCTTTGTGTCAGATATCAGCGGTTGAACGTGAGTCGTTTAACCGTACAAAGAACTTAAACTCGATACCAAAACACTGGTTTCATTAAGAGAAGGCGAGGTTCTTGGAGACAACTTTGCACACAACAACGAGATGACCGCTTTTTAGTGACTGGGGCGCTGAGGAACCGCAAATGTAGTTACATAGACCTCAAAAGAAACCTTGAAGAGGTACGAGGAGCACAAGTTAGCTTGTGGACTGTGAGGAGGAGGCTTTAAGCGGATGATATACGCAGTGAACGACGAGCAAGGGCCTCCTAGTTACTCTGTGACCATCGCATTGCTCGATTAAGGTTTGCTAGAAATTGTCTATCGTTGACACGAGGTAACTGTAGTAACGTAGCGAATTTGTCTGCATGGTGAGGACCGACGTCGGTGAGTATTACGAAGACCAGGGAAATGCTGTGCCGTTGTGTGTTTTGAAGAAATCACCCATTATGGTGGAGGATTTGTTATGTTTTGGGCGGGCGTAACTTTCAGCTGTCGTACCAAGATAGCATTCAGTGAAAATGGCTCACTAAATGATCTCAGCTGAGTGGGAACACATTCCACGGGACATCATTAAAGACCTGGTGGAAAGTATACCAAGGCGATTACATGTCGTAATTTCTACAAGGGAAAGTTATAGTTATTATTATGTTTTATTTTTTTAAGGGTTTTTATTAAAGTACCATAACAATACTATTAGCCTTAATTTCACTATACCCATAAAAATGTCCATTTTCACACGGATTTCTGTTTACATGAACTAAAACACCGATTTTAAGGTATAAGTGTTAATAAAATTCTATAAAAGAAAAAAGAAATTTCTAGTCATCTAAACCAATGACTGTTAGGTGCCCGTTTTTTTGCAAAGGAGTTTATTATAACATTGCAAAGCAATAAAAATTTCGTACTTAATCAAAAATATAACTGAGAGGAGAGTTCTTGGCATCGTGTTGGCAATATTTCGCGAGGCAGGTCAATGCTTGAGCTGATCGCCTTGACCACACGGTTTCTTCATCGCCACTCGCCCGCCCGCTGAACAGTTCCGTAGGAAATTGAACCATTAAGCTATGCCCAACATTCCAAATGCCTTCGTACTTTAGCTAATTGGGTACTCCAAGTTCGTTCACTCCATATTTAATTTTAAATTTATATCTTTTTAAGATTACCCGTTGCACTTAATCGTATATAGGGATGAAGTATTGATATGAAATAAAACTTAGATCGTTGATATGAATTCATTTATGAATATTAATTGCATTAATGTTGGACATAGAGAATTAAATTATTGTAAAAATATTTTTAATGAGGTTGCTTTTATTGTAAAAGGAGCCTAAGAATTTAATGTTTATCATTAAGACACAATACACATGAAATTGTATAATTGTCTAGTTATTTCGAATATACAAGTAATATGAATACATTTCTCTAATCACAAATCTGATTACGAGTATGTCATACTTTTGCGAAAATATTTACGTAAAGGCCAGTTCTTTATTTGAGGTCATGGATGTTTCAATCGAGAGAGTGTTTTAACTTGATGAAGAAACAAAAATAAGGTGCTTCGTTAAATATATAACCAGTTCAATTTTTTTTAATAATGTTTATTGAACAAATAAAAGTTAGATATTTATTCGGAATAATAAAAACCGATTGGCTCAGTGGCGGGGCCCTCCGTTCATGGAGTCAATGGTCGCGGGTTCGATTCCCGCATCGGAATAAATATATATATATATATATATATATATATATATATATATATATATATATATATATATATATATATATATATATATATATATATATATATATATATATATATATATATATATATATATATATATATATATATATATATATATATATATATATATATATATATATATATATATATATATATATATATATATATATATATATATATATATATATATATATATATATATATATATATATATATATATATATATATATATATATATATATATATATATATATATATATATATATATATATATATATATATATATATATATATATATATATATATATATATATATATATATATATGGATTTATAAATTGTTCTTCCGAGGCTGGTAACCCCCCAATCCGCATCTCCATTCCTGCCCTTTCATCCGTTCTTCTTTATCCTTTCCCTTCCTCTCCGCCAATCCACGGTCTGTCGTGCCAATGGATGCGTGGCTAGGGGCGAGCCTAGTCACAAGCGTGCCGACTGTACCGAGATCGGGCTCCCCCAGATACTATGGTACTTTATCTCAGCATACAGGGCTTTGTTGGGGCTGACCTCCATCCTCCCTTGCGGCTCACTCCTAGGGATTCACTAAAGACGAATTTAATATACCTAATTTGTTGAAAATGACGGCGATGAGGTTCGTCACCTGTCACGTCCTGAATCTCACGAGGGCGAAAAGCGAACATTGGAGAACCGTTATATATATATATATATATATATATATATATATATATATATATATATATATATATATATATATATATATATATATATATATATATATATATATATATATATATATATATATATATATATAGGTTAGAAATTTATTCGGAATAATAAAAACCTAAACCCCTTCATACTTATATAACTATCTTTAACAAATAAAGGTAATCTCGTGCGGATCACTTAATCTGCCCTAGGCATCGTACGGCTTGTTTTTAAGGAAGTTTTAAGTACCATGTCACAGTGTTCGAATAATCAGCCACCACCTCTTTAAAACATTAACAAAACATATAGTATATAAGTTTTATATAATAATTTTACTCACAAACAAAAAAATGAATTTGTTTCATTTCTAATTATTAATTTATTTCACCATATGCGTGATATATTATCAGCCGCGTATTATTTCCGGGACATAATATTCCTACTTCCTACCGCAACGAGAAACTACTCAATCAGTTTTCCAATCGGTTAATCAATAATCAGCCTCAACCGGAATGTTCGTCCACATCACAACTATAATCACAAAACGAAAATGTAGTCATTATTTTATCTATATCGCAATTTCTTCAGTAATAAAAGTTATATTTGAATACGGTAGTAATATAAAATACAAATTTAGGATTACTTAAAATATAAAATAATGATAAACAACTATAAAATTAATGTAATGGTATAGTATACTATAAGAACAAATGTGTATAGAAAAAAAGTTACATATTTAATTTTTTTACAAGTATGTCAATACAAACCTTTACATTCTTTAAAGGCCGGTAAAATTCTGTAATACCTATTGTGTTGTGGATATCTATGAGTGGCGTGAATTTTCGTGCCATCAGGTGGCACGTTTGCTCGTTTGCCCTATTCTATATAAAAAAATTCTATTCTATATAAAAAAAATCTATTCTATATAAAAATTCCTATCTTATATATAATGAAAAAGTTGAACTCCTCGGTACATGTCCATTCGGTCTATTTCTGGAGGATATAAGCCCACTACACTGGTGGATTGGCGGGATATCCAGACTCTGAATAAATACTCTAACTTGGAATAGGTACTTGTTAAACCCATATAAAAATATACATATTAAACCCTATGCGGGAATTGAAGTCGCCACTTGTCAAATGTATGATAGATTATATGTATTTATTGCGGATCTTGATGTCTTATTAATCCGCTGTGAAAAACCACGGTGGGTTGATGTCCAATCCTTCAGAAATTGGGAGGCCCTGTGGCCAGCAGTAGGACATGAATAGGATGTAAATTAAATAGAGTATACTCCCGTTTATCCGAAATGACCCGGAAGTCGGTCGGTTCGGATAAAGAAAATTTCGGATAAATCGATGTCCCCTGTTTTCCCGCATGAACGATCGGAAATTTCGTCCATACCGCAATATGATCGTAAAACGTACGTATATAGAATGCTATTGTTATGGTTTTGAATAAGCCTGCATGTTTGTTGCGTGTTAAAAAGTATGTGCCTACATATATGAAGAGGTGTCACGAGCGAATAAGTAATGGGTCGCGATGGTATACGGTGGGTGGGGGTGGAGTATGTGTATAAGTTCGGCTGTTTAACATCTATTAGACGTTGTTTTTTACGTACATATTTTTAAAGTTATGAACAAAAAGGAAGGATAATCAGAAAAGTTCTTTGGATAAAACGGATTTCCGATAAACGCGATTCAGATAAACGGAAGTTTACTGTACTGCTTTTATTAAGTTATATTGCAAAAAAAGCGTATGTCAAAGCTGCGTGCGCGGTGCGGTCCATACATTGCTATCGTAATCGATAAGATGTACTATCGTTTTTAATCCCGAATAGAAGGGCTGGCGGACATTCACATGCGTCCTTAGCCGGTGGTGGAGAGTGGATGGCGTGCGGCTATTTCGCGACAGTGCCCGCCGACCACGCGAGCCGGCTGGGCGATACCACGCTTTTCACCAACTTCAATACCAGTGCGTTTTGCGAAATATTTGTACGTGAATTGTGCAACAACTATACATAGACATGCTGACCAACGCTGTCCTCCTGGTAGCGCTACATTTTGCTGCAGCTGAAATTCGTAAGTTATGGAGAAAAATTGCAACCAAATTTATTTTGATATTAAATTGTCTCAAGCATTCTTTTTTAATTTAATTTTATTTTCAACATCGATCAAAATACTGTTAAGCCAGTAAAAAAGACTGGCCACAAATACAATAAATATTATTTTTTATGCTTTACATTTTAACTGTTAACCTAAAAATTGCTAATTTTTTTACATATATTTGCCAAAAGAAACAAATGTTTACAAATCGGAATTAAAATAATAATTCATTTAAAAATAAGAATATTTAGAATAATTTAACATTACTAGAATTCTTGTTAATATTTCCAGCTAAGCTGTGTTATCAAAATCGAACTCATGACCGTAAATCGCAAAGTTAACATTTTTTTATGGGTAATGAAGGCAAACGAGCAAGCGTATTGCCTAATGAAACGCAATCGACGCCGCCCAATAGACATCTGCAAAACCCTACATTTTATCAATTGCACTATTACCGCTTAAAGAACTTTGATATCAATAAGCTTTATATAGAAACAAAGTAAGGAATTGAATATAAAATATTTTATCAATTAACAAAGCAGTGATAAGATAACACCATATAAAATTAATTAATATTTTTGCAATGTATTAAATATTGCAAAAATATTAAAAAAGCGTTACCTGATGTTATGCCTGCATAAGTAAAAAATATTTTAAAAAAATTTTGAATATACTCTATTATTTTACAAGAAATATAAATATACATATGTAAAATATGGAAACAGTGCTTTTGGACATACACTGATAGGAAGATTTAGTGAAGAGTGATTAAGTTTGTTTTTACTTCAACAATATTGAGTGTCTTTGCGCAAATAATGTACAAAATAAGTTTATAATTATATTTCACTATAATAAATAAAATTGTCTTATTATTTTTTATATGTATCTTATATATTATATATTCCATGATAATTTTTACCAGAACGAAAAATAAAAATGTAGTACGATTTAATTCAAACTATTTTTGGAGATCACGTACAGAACTATTATACATAATTTAGTAGGTATAAGTGGTCATTTGGCTCAGTGGCGGGGCCCCCGCCTACGGACTCAATAATCACGGGTTCGATCTCCGAATCGGAATAAATATATATATGGCTTACAGACATTTATTCTGAGTCTGGTAACTTTGCCAATCCACACTGGAAAAGCTCGGTGGGTCTGCCTGTCCCCAGCAATGGGACACATGTAGGTATATGGGTTGTGGAAAAAAAGCGGCCATTACTAATTGAATAATGTTTTTCCTGCTATTCATTTAGTTCGACAATCGAAACTATAGACTGTTTTTAAAAGTTTGTAGAACATCGAATGTGTGTTGGACATTGCAACATTAACTGAAGTAACTGAAGTATTTAAGTATAGAAAGGAAACATTAGCTATAATTTTAATTGGGTTTGACTATTAAAATGGATATCTATTGCTTGCTTACAAAATGTTGATAATCAGTGTTAATTAATACGAGTTTGTCTAATTGTTCTTGCAAATATAGACTATATGAATGGCTAATAGATGCTAATATTTATAATATTATTAACGCTGATTGTTCTATGAGCGGCGGATACACGTATTTCATAAATTGAGTGGAATCTCAATTCCACAAATGATAATCAAAATATGGTATACGATTGTACTTTTTTAATTAGTGGCATTAATAAGAACTTCATATTTTAAGTAACACCTGAAGCGATAATTCTCAAAGATTATTCTACTGAACTCAATGGGAAATCAGAAGGTGTTGTGGCGTTGAGGTTGCATTTTTACATGCCTAACAATAGGATTATTTATTCATACTTATATTATTTATACTTATTCATACGTATATTTAATTTTAGGGTTATTTATTAATACTTATATTATTATGATATATAATAAAATTAAATAGGTAAAATAAAAAAGAAGAATAACACTAATCTCTTGATCTATAGGATGCCATAGATATTTCGCAGCGGTCGCTTTTAATGGTGAATTTTAATATCGAAAATATCAAATGTTTTTATACTGTGGTTAGTCATATATTATTGTATAGGTGACAAATGCGTACCATGGAATTATAATGTGATATATTATTTGGATAATATTTAATACTAAAAATTTTATGTTTGTTATTTTATATTATATGTTTTCTTACATAGTCAATGAAATAAATATTTATGATATTTAAAATAATCGTTCAAATATTGACTTCTAAATAATGCGAATTCACAAAATATTTTAGAATAATAAGAACAGAAAATAAAGGATAAAAAATGCAGAAGATGTTTATTTCTTCTTAAATTATCGTATAGTTGAGGTTAGTGTTAACCATTTAATCATTTATTATACTAGGAGATCTAATCGTTTATATCTAGAGTATTTTTTTTAAATACTTATATACATGTAAATTACAAACGAATAAATAAAATATAATTGATTTAATTATTAATATAAATCTTTATAATGGAAGCAAATTTAAATTATCAAATTATTATATTGTAGTAAATAAAGTGCATATAATATACAATATTATTTGTATACTAAAATAAACCATCGAGTATTACTAATAATGGAGCTTCTGAGAGACTCGTTTGTGTAGTTGACGAAACCGTCCATATTGCTGATTTGGAAATATACATGGTATGTCACTAGGAATATTTCGGTCGTTATAATTCGGTAAAGATATCTTTCATAACTTGACACTTTAGATGAATGAAAACTTCATAATTTTTTGTTTTGAAGTGTTTATTATTGGTTTCTATAAATGTTCTAGGCGGGAATTCATCATGGATGACATATTAATTAAATAATATAAACCTACCCTAAGACGCTTATAGAATTACACTTTTTCTTATTATTTTGTATGATTTTTATAATAAACATTGAACCAGCATTTATTATATATATTGACAGAAAATTTATTAGAATTCTTGATCACAACAAGAACAATAAAACTGATGAATACTTGTGTTAGAAATGTCTCGCTTCAATAGTCCAACGTCCAAAAATGATCGGAGAGATGTCAAATTATAAATATCTATGTGTAATTATAATTCATAATTTATATCAGTATATTATAAAATATAGCAAAATTGTCTAAGATGCCACACTTACACCAAAGAATATGCAATGTGAGGTTTTCTTGCCATTTTGGCATTTAAGGTAATTTCGTTATAGAAAGACGGGTTTTGTTATAAAATCATTAAATAAACGAAGATCAGGCGATATCACTATATCACCTGATTTGTGTTGATATTGCTACCTTTTCAGGTAGAAAGTGCCGGATGTAGGTGAAGTTGAAAATTTAAAGCCATCATGCTCATTACTAGTGTATAAACCATTTTTACTTTTCTTGAAATTACATAGCTACCTCTGTTTATCTTATGATCGCGCCTCACGCCCCGTTCTTATACATCTTGACGTGTAATAGTAAATAATAATTTACTTTTCATTCTATCGTCATATGAGTAGAAAAAGTAAACAAGTTCATATTAACGAGTAATGGGAAGAGAAGAAGTTAGCTCACATCTTACGTAATGTTTTCTAACCCACCAGATCTCGCCTACAAAATATTTGTTCATACTGTTTCATTATAATCCTATAAACTGAGACTTACTCTACTGCATTCTCGTAAAAATTAAACTATTGCAATGCTACGTTTCTTATGTTACAACACATTATTGCAAGAAACTATTGACTCAGGCAACCACAAAGTGACCTAACAAAACAGGATCACTTTTATTAAATTATTAGAGATAAAAAACATGCCTACTAAAAAGTCACCTGCACCAAAAAATAAAAGTCATGTTACCTTTTATTTTTCTGGACCAAATAGTTTTTATCTATATAAAAAATTCATTTTATATAAAGTGGTTTTGTATAAACTACTTATTTAATTAAAAATTGAAATTTAATAATAAAAGCGAAATAAACGATAGTGTTTATTTTATAAATTCCGAAAAAAAAGATATTTAGTATATTTTATATTATTTAGTATATTCAAAGTATGTCATTGCGTTTGCCACAATTTCCTTCAACTTATAACCTTAAGCTCCATCGGACTAACTCCACTTCTAGCTAAACTTAGCTCATCTGATTGGCCGCAAACCTAGTCCCGTGTATACCTTGTTGACAGCTCAAGTTTTTCGCACCTTCCCTAAGTAACTGAGCCAACGAAGTCTATGTGTCTTTATTACTTCTAATATATTCGGTCCCATAATCGAACTCAATATTACAAGGCACAATTCAGGCCATACATGGAATACTGTTCTCACCTCTAGGCCGGGGCTCCTCAGTATCAACTTCTTCCACTTGTCCGCATACGAAGTCGTGCGATCCGAATCGTCGATGACCAAGATCTCACCAATCGGCTTGATTCTCTAGCGCTGCGGAGGGTTGTCTCATCTCTCAGCATTTTTTACCACTTTTATCATGGGGAGTGCTCCAAGGAATTGTTTGCAATAATAATTCCCGCCGCCGAATTCCACAACCGCACAACTCGCCGTAAAGAAAAGTTTCATCCTCATCATCTGGATGAGTGGCAATCTACTACGGTGCACTTCTCTCGAAACTTCTTTCTTAGCACTGTGTGGAACCAGCTACCTTCGACGGTCTTTCCGAATCTATACGACATTAGCACCTTTAAAAAACAAGCCTACGCATACCTAAAAGGTCGGCAACGCTTCCATGACTCCTGCGGTGTCGCGGTTGTCTATGGGCGGCGTTGATTGCCTTCCATCAGGCGGTACGCGTGCTCGTTTGCCCTCCTATACCCTAAAAAAACTCATGTCATATTTTTCCGTAAATTAATTCTTAAAGCATGTTCATTAGTATTTAATAACGTTAAAATGTGCATCAACTGTTATACAGTCTTTATATTAGTACAGCTGGATATTCCTTCCTTACTAAAGGTATTGCCGTAAAACCTACAATTGGCGGGTGGATTGGAGATCGCAAATTGGTTTCAATTTTCAGGTGAACGCTACTGATATATTTTTCCATAGTTGCCTCATACGACATCCACGGCAAGAAAAGAGTTGGCCTATGTAAGATACTATACAATTATGGAGACTTCATTCTATCCAAAAGATAACGTTGATATTAAACAGGATCTTTTGCTCAAGACTTGGAATACTCAAATTTTAATGTATTTGTAATTGCTTATCTTCTATTGAAATATTTTAAAAATAAATCTATCAAAAACACAGATAGGCAAAGTCCTAAAAACGATGTTTTGTTTTAAATTTAAGGAAAGGGATAATAGAAATAATAAGGCTTACTTATGTAAGTTTAATAAAAGTGTTATATATATTTATTTTTGCGTTAATCTTATGAATCCTATCACCAATAAATGTTGTTGATGCTATAACAATTATTCCCTTACTTCCAGTTTGTTTACAAACAATAGCCATAATACGTTTGCGAGTCTGACATAATGTTGCACGAGGCGAGACCTGTTTTCATTGAGTGAAAGCGGGAACCTTCCAACCTGTTTGATTATATGCGATAAATATACATACAATAGATGTTTTATTTGTTACGTTGGAATACATTTGAACCTTACCCACTAATTTTCACTTTAAATTATATACCATCTCTTCTTTACCCATTTTTATTTAATCTATTCTATTTCTGTTATCATAAAACACGTTTTATACAATACTTCTGGATGAAATCGTTATTAGCGATAAGATATGTATATAAATATTGTATAATCAATTGCTGTATAACTTTGTTTTTGATGTACAATAATGAATATTTCTATCGAATTAACTAGTTTCATAAAAATTTGATTAACTATAAATAGAAAAGTATTTGTTATTCAATCCTCATTTGATCGAAGGCCGTTTGTTAATTCTATTATTTATTAGAAGTTTTGAATTTCAAACTAGAAGGTGCTTACTCGAATAATTTTTAAACGAGGTTACCCGACACAATAGTTTTTGGTGTCTTCTGTGCTATTATGATATTCGAAACACGAACACACAAATTGCTTCTCTTGTCTATGAAGTAATATGAATTACAATAACAGTAACAATAATGGCTGCAATCTAACAAACATGTCTGATTGTATCTCCATTAATATTTAATTCTAATTGATGTCTCATTTAAAATATTATTTTATTCATTTTTTTAGATTTTTTGAAATCTCTAATAATGTCCAAGATTTTCGAAGTAATGGAACGTGACACAAACATTTTTTTAATTTTCTTATTTATTTAATTTTTTTGTAACACTGCTGACAATTTAGACAATGTTTTGACGTTATTGAAAAGTTTTTTTTACTGGTTTAAAGTAAACTCCATAGCTTATGTTGATTATATTTTTTATATTTCAGCTCCGTACATCAAGGTATGCCAAAAAGATGATCCGAATGTGAACAAGTGCATCACGAACTCCGTAGAAGAACTTCGACCAAAATTGATTACGGTAATATATATACCTTTCTCTGAATATTTAACATTTGAAATATGTATCTATTAGATCATATTTGTGTTTATAACTGTATATACTGTAACTGTAATATATAATTGTGATCATATTAGAATTAATTTAGCGCTCAGATGTTAGTTTAAAATAATTATTATAAGTTCATAAAATATATCTATGTACTTACTATGAATACATAAATATAACTAATATTAATAGAATACGAATTTTTTTGTGGAGAACAGCCCGTTTATCATAACATGTTTATTTGGTTATTTTGGAAGAAATGGACATTAGAGGACATTAGGGAATTAATTGTACAAGATATAGGGAAAAATACATTTCGTATTTACCTATTTATTTCAAACGCAAAATTAAAAAGAATATATTTTCACTAAAACGTTAATATACTACATTTTTTATATATGAATAATTTTTACATATTGTTAAAATTTTTACATGTGCAAAAATTGAAGAAAAGAGTGAAAGTATTTAATAACTTTATACATCTAAAGAAATATTTGTTGTTAAGTTTCACGCACTTGGTTTGGCATCGGTACTCTTACTGACAGTTTTAGAAGTCGAATCTTTAGCAGTTATACTTTTGTCGACAGATTCTTTTTTAGTTTCTGTAGCTTTTTCGCCATCACCATGTTCATGTGTGTCCTCTTTCTTTTCAGTTGATTGTACTTTAACCTCATCCTTCTTTTCTTTTGTTACTGTAGTAGTTTCTGTTTTAGGTTTTGTATCTACATTCTTATTTTCGTGGTGACAATCTTTACAATCGTTGTCATTTTTTGCCGTACTTTTTGATTTAGCAGTTGAATCGTCTTCACTTGCAGCGTAAATATTTTTTACATGACTTTTTTCGCCAGTTGACTTACTAGTCTCTTCATCATCAATAGCTGCTACTACAGCACCTTGTGATACAGATGTTCCTGATGCCGATGCAGCCGAAGATTTTCCTGTGCCACCATTCTTTTTAGATTTAGCCTCACTTTTACTCGCTGCCCATGTGCTATCATATATTCCGACTATGGCACCATCCACTATCTTTATTTCTTTATCCGATTTTTTTGAGTTTTTAATATCCTTGTGATCGTGTATTTTTTTAGGACTTTTAATATCGACTATAATATTTGTCTTTTTTGATGGTGTAAATGTTGAATGAGTTTGACTTTTGCTGTTGTATTCACATTTCTGACATTTGCTTGCTTGGCATTTCGTGCATTCAGATCCACTTTCACAATCAGGGAACGGTACGAACTGAACCGATTCAATTTCTTTTGGATATTTTACAGAAACACTTGTGCGTTGTGGTATTCTAATTTGTACAAATGTTGTTCGAGACGTACATTCGTTTGCCGAGCAGATGTGACACTGAAACAGTGATTAAAGAAAAATAAATATTCTATTTATAAGTAAAGAAGTATCAGAAAAATAAATATTTAGTAGGTTGATCATTACTACTATATGAATATTATTAAATATTTATTTGTACAAAAGCTGTTCTTTACTAAGTAGGTAGGTACGAGGACCTAGCGATTGGTTCCCGGGTTTAAATCCGGATAGAAACTACAATTTGTTTTAAGTACAATAATTAAAAGATTGTCAGATTGATAGATTTAATTTGTTTATATTTTTTCGTTCTGGAATACACTTCTTTCCATATCATATCCCAAAACAAAATCTTTCTTATTGGGTAAAGTAGTAGGTGCGAAAGAATGCCTTTCGTTTTTACATAATAAAATATATATCTTAGGGTGTTAGATTTCTTCGAATAGGTCACCTAAGTTAAATCGACTAGAAAAGTATTATTTAATTGCTTTCTTTATGAAATTTAATTTATATATTATATATGTTATAAAAAATCTGTTTGGAAACCAAGATCCATTTTGGGTCACTGCGCCAAAAAAGTTAGTTTTAGTTAGTTTTTTTTTATAATAAATAATAACAATTGAAATAAAAAATTTCCTTACCAGTATTATCAGGGTCAAAGCCGCAAACAGTGTCACCTTATAGCACTCCATATTTTTAACAAAGAATTCCTTTCGAATTTGTGCTCGGTCTTTTTATACATGAAGATGAATCGATCGAAATGTTAAAAACTGCGTCATGCGCAGCTAATTCATTGTTAATTTTTATCATTGCTTGTGAAGGCACGTATTTTTGTTTATTCCAAAGACTTGATGATAACAACAATGGCGTATGCTAATAAACAGTATTTTTTTTTAATGTAAAATAATATATATTGTGGTGTGTAAGAATTTTGCTCTTTACTTCAGACCATATCATTATTGCTTGTTTTTTTAGATTTAAGGAATACAAAAAGATAAATAAATTACGTTGTATGAAACTATTTAAAATACAAGTAAGTGAGAAGTTGAACGTGAAAATCAAGAAAATTGTATTGAACATGATTATTATTAAATTTCCAATTAATAATTTTTGTAACAGGATTTTTACAATTATTTTCAATGTTTGGATTGTAAAATTAATATAAGCGCCTATGAAAATAAACTACTGTTATCTTATTGTATCTACCAAAAATGTATGGCTTAATATAGATATTTATAAGTTAATTTTTATATTGAACAATGGTTTTGTTAAAGTACATGTACGGAACCTTTGCTAAAGTATTGTAGTCACATTAATCATTATAATTATTTACCGACTTTTTAAAGAAGCGTTAAGTAACAAAATGTGAAAAATTACTTAATTTACCACGGAACTTTAAACTAATAGCAAATTACTGGCATAAACTTTGTAATACTTTGCAAGCGTTTTTATTATAGTAAGGTATGATTTTTATTCAGTGAAGTTAAGTAAAAAGAGATTAGAATTAGTTTACTTATTAGTACATTATATAATTCTGTATTAAATTATTATTATATTCTGTATTAATCGTAAATACTGGGTATTTTCTTTGAACCTCTATTTTCCTTTGAAAAGATTCCGTTTTACTTTAAAATATTTCTGTTCAAGGTCGTATGTATTTCTTTCTCTAAATCAAAACTATTCATTTGATCCCATTTCATATTTTCACCTTAGCATAGTAAATACTAAACTAAAATAACGGATTTTGTTTTTTAACAAGTGCCATTTGAATAACTTTATTCCAAAAAAATATTTTGGAAATGTTTCTCCAAATATTGGCCTTAATTACTGCTATTTTCTACTCCTAATGGTAATAAAGGAGAAAAATAGTGTTGGCATTATTTAAAAATACAATAAAGAATCAGAAAATTACTATATTATTATTATATCACGTAAAAATATGCATTGTTTAATACAGGACGTTATTTAACAGACATTATACACTTGATGCTATATTATTCAATATTCATACGATTATCGCAGTGACGCATTATGCTATCCTATAAGTACAATTGTTCGAACTCCAATATTATTTCATAATCAACCAACAACGTTTTGTTATTACTATTAAATATTATGTAAAAAAATACTCGATATAAACTATATTGAGAAAACATTATAAAAGATGAATATTCACGGGTAAATTGAATGAATCATCGTTGAAATTTTAATGTACTCGTTTTTTATGGGATAGGAAGACGAAGGAGTAAGCATGTCGCTTGCTGTCAAACAATTAACGTCGCTTTGCCGGTTTTTGAGGAATTTTTAGGCATGTTTATTAAAGGTTTCCATGTAGTATAATTTCGGAGATTCTACGGAATGTCAAGAATGGCATAATATTTGTCTGTAGTATAAATGGGCCGGCTCGCCCGGGGAAGTACCACACTCCCGCAAAAAACCGGCATCTGGGCCCAACACCCTACCCTCCTCAGTCACCCCTCCCCTCTACCATTCGCACTCCCACAATGACACTTTCCTTAAAGGTCGGCAACGCTTCCGCACTGACTATGGCGCTGCGGAATTCTATGGGCGGCGTTGATTGCTTTCCATCAATTGACAAGCTTGCCCGTTTGCCTTCTTATCCCATAAAAAAAACTAAATTAAAATAATGTACTAAACTAAAAATGTCTTCTGTTGTGTCTCAGTTCTAAATTAAAAAAATAATGTTAGGCAAAGCTTTGTTTGACCACGAATACCGATTATAATTCAATCGTACTCTAGTGTTGATTACTAGAGTTCGCAATTGTTTAGTGAAGGATTACAGTCTGTTGATTGTTGCAACATTTAAAAACTGTAAATAATTAACTTCCATCGTAATATTTATTACCTTCGTGTTATAATCTTACCGGCTTTTACAAATTATGACGCATCTAACAAGGGACCGGGTGAAGTTTCTAATGCATGTTGCCATAACGGGATATCCCCTTTTTGATTGTAATTACAATTGTTTCCCTTACACCACTTACCTATTCGGGTATCAGTGATGATAGCGATTGTGAATAGAAACTTTTCAGTTTTAAAGGGACCTTGGTCTAGCAGTGCTACTTTGTACTGTTATGATGATGATAATGTCATATAATTAAATTATTTAAACTTCTAGGCAACCGCGGAAGACTTATTTGAGCAAGTGCTTTATAAAATATTATATGTTTCTTTATGGAATAAGGAGGCAAACGAGCGAACGTGTTGCCCTATGAAAAGCAGCCCATAGACATTTACAACATCATAGGTCTTGCATACGCGTTACAGGGATTTCAGATATGGTCATTTTTTAAGGTTTTAATGTCGTATCGTCTTCGGTCCGCGAAAGTAGCTGGTTCTACAGAGTGGTGGTGCGTGCATAGAAGTTTCGGGAAAAACGCACCGAATTTGTCTCTATGGTTGGGGTGTAGCTTTCCTTTGTAGCAAGTTGGATTTTAGTTACAGGAATTATTATATTGTAAAAGCGATAAAAGATGCTATGAGATGAGATCTTGATCATCTATAATTCAAATCGTCTGACCGAGTATGTGGTCAAGAGGAAGAAGCTGATACCGGTGAGCCCCGGCCCAGTGATAAGAACATCGACCCATATGTGGCCGGGCTTGTGCCTTATGGTATAATGCTTCAACCTGTATAAGGCTTATACAGTTTGAGACACCGTTATATCATAAGCGATAAAGAATCAATTGAATATGTAACTTACGTATTTAATATGTGATAATATTATTACATAATTTAATGGATGTTGGGCCAAATTACATTATATTGACCTTAACGATCCGCTTACATCGGGATCACGTTGGAATATTTCCTTTTGCGGTCATTTGGTAAGCATGTCAATGTCGGTGTACTTTCGTAAGATTTGAGTGACTCGAGTCGAGATGTCTGTGATGCAAAACCCACAGTACAGATCTGCATCTGGCATTATTAATTCAGAAATACATGTGTTTATCTTAATTTATTCAACAACATAGTTGCGGCAGAAACAAATGTTGCAATGAACAGACTAATAACTATGAACCATGAGTGAATGTATGTACACAGTATGTACTTTTTATATAATATGGCATTTTAAAATATTGTTAATACTTTTAAAAAATCAATAGACTCGAGTAGACACTATTATAGATATGTTACATATATTCAATTATTATATAAATAAGAGATATAGTACATAATAAACCGGTTAATTAATGAGGCAAATAGTATTTATTTTTCTTTTAAATAATAGCTCCTATTCCTTTTTTTTCCATTACAATACTCAAAAATATATCTGTTTTAAGTCACGATAAGGCAGGAAAATGCGATAAACATAAATTATTCTACTAAAAATAACAAGAAGTGAGTTTTAGTTGCCTGAAACCTTTTAAAAATAAATTAAACTAAAAAGTCACAATCTAAAAAGGTATTATTTTTTTAAAAAGACATAAGTTTGGGAATTAGAATTAACTTTTTTTTCATACCTCAACTCTTTATTAAGTGCCATTAACATAGTTTGGCTCTTACAACCTCTTTAGAATTAAATTATTACCAATAATGTAAATAAACCACCTGTTTTTTGCAAAGGAGTGTATTTTTTATTTTATTTAATACTTTATTGTACACAAAACAGGAAACAGCTGTTGTAAATTTCATTCATTGACGAATTCTGATCATTGATCCGACGGTATATTATAAGTTGTCCATATGTGTACATACATACATTAAACTTTGTTGAAATAAATTGAATGTATCTATTATATCTACGATCGGAATGAAACAGAAAAGTAATGATTAATAAAATAAACAATTAATTGTCCTAGGAGTTTCAGCAGTATCCCTAATGTGTATTGATTTTTTTACTATCCGATCGACATATACATTACAGGGTATTCCAGAACTGGATGTGCCCGGTCTCGAACCTCTGAGCCTAGGACAGATCGCTTTGGCAAGAGGACCCCAAGGGGCTAAGTTGACAGCGGTCGTAAATGATGTCAAAGTTCGAGGTCCCAGCAATTTTATCATACAAGAACTCAAGTAAGTTATTTTAAGTGAATAGTTAAAATAAGTGTCTCTAATATGTGTACTTATTCTCCACCAACTATACTGAAGAATTTGTTTCATTAATTAATACAGGATTTGGATAAGGGAGCGTCTACTGTGTTTGCGCATCCACAAAAGTTACGTACAAATTTGTCTAATTAACTGTTGTGGATTCTGCGCGAGCAGTGGGGTTCATCCCCTAGGCTCGATCCCACACACCTGCGCGGGATGTGGACGTCCCTGATTGATTGATTGCCATGATTTCTCATAAACAGTCATCATTAACATTCGTTGTCAGAATTCGTTCTAACATTTCATTGATTTTCATCACGACGGTATACGGAAAAGCTTTATTTAAGTTTGTGTATGCCGTATAATGTGAAAAAAAATATAATAAATATTAAATAAAAATTAAAAATTTATTTATTTCTTTTAAACTTTTTTCTATATCAATGGTTTTCATTATTATACACTAATGTGTAATGGTAGATCAATTTCATTTCTAATAATGACCCTATTCAGATTCCTAAAAAAAGGGTGGAAGATATAAATATTTGTTCTGATGTGGTATGTTGAATGTGGTACTAACGTCTTTCGGAACAGAAGCAATAAGATAAGCTTCAGAGGTGTCTGAGCAGTATCGATTATTTTATTTCCATCACGGCCGAAGCAACTAGTGCCGATTTGTGAACGGACGTAGAAGTAAGTCGTGCTTACATATCAGAGATGGTCATCTTGATTAGACTCAAGATCTACGGTTTACTAAACAGACTCTGTGCGATCTGTCAATTAAATAACCAGTACATATTCATAAATTAAACATCGAATCGTATTTCACATATTGCTTTTTGTATAATAAAATTATATCTTTTTTTCGTCTTGTCATGATCTGCATTAATAGGCACAATCACCCATCTACTGTGTATATGAGCATAATACTTATGGAAAAAATGAAAGTTAACGTTTAAAGGGAGTTTAGATAAAGTTTAAAAATACGAGGAAATAAACCACCTGGATGTAATATTTTGAAGTAAAAGTAATCTATTTTTTAAGGCAATAATAAGAGTCCTTTAGCATAATCAGTATTTATATACTAAATTGAAAGCTAAATGATAAATATTTTATTATAACTATATATAGCAATCATCTAATAAAAAGACAGTATTTATCATTATTAATACGAGTTAGGGTGTGTTCTATTGAGTTTTTCAGTATTCAGTAGGACTATGTTTTTAATTTGATTATGAAATTTAATATATTCTTTGTAAATTTCAGATCTGATTTGGACAATAACCGTTTTGACTTCAAACTTCTTCTGCCAAGGCTTGATTTTAGTGGGAAGTACAAGATGGATATACAAGTGTTATTGCTGCGTCTTCAAGGGAGAGGAAATATAACGGGATCCTTTAGTCAGTATTCGAATTTATTATGAGCCCATAGTTGCCAATAATAATGGTAAAACAGTATATCCATTGCCGAAATTAATTTAAACAGAACTTTCACTTGTCAATATTAAAATTAACAAAGGAACTTCCTTTTTTTGTGAATGGAATAGATGGCCGAATGGCCGTTAATAACTTAAGACTTAAAAAATGCCCAAATTTTCGCTGTAGGGCCACAAAAACTTTGCAGTGTTTATCTGTGCCAAGGCGTGACAAGCCGTATTTTTTTGTTTGAAAATATGTGACTGATCGTTTTTAAAATTTAAATTTAACATCTTCGTATTTATAATATACGCCTTATGCACTTCTTCGTACATTTCATTTAAATAATGGTGTACAAGGCAATTTATTTATTTTTGTATAATAAAAATTGTTTGTTTTAGTTTTATTTCAAACAATAAGTACGGGGAAATGGGATTATGTTTCTGGAATATCATGTAATATTTTGAAATCACGGTTTTATTGAATAAACATTCCGAGATTAATATTTAAGTGATAAATAAATATAAATTCGTACTTTGTAAACTGTAAATTTAAGTAAGTGCGGACTTAGAATGTGTTTTGACACGATATGAATATCAAAGAGATTTGTTAGTAAACAAATTACATATGGATTGAGAAACGTGACTATGAAATTGCCGCCACACGAGTTTTAGTGGTGTCATACTTTCGACATGGCGACAGCATACATCTCTCCGCGTAGTGATTATATTTCGTTGTATTAAATTTAATGAATATAACCTGTCATTGATTTTACCATTGGTCGTTCGGTTATTACAGCTTGTTTCGAACGAACAAAGTGTCCGTAATTTTTCTTGCGTTTAATTTAAATTGTTTGTTTCAAATTCCACAATTTAATTAACATGATTTTAAAATATTTGGGTATAATTTGTTTAATATTCTCTATTAATTATTTATATGCATAATCATCATCATCATACAATATCTTTAAAACATGTTGATGTTTCTGATTATTTTAAAAAGTAAATATAAGATTATTATGAGATAAAAAGAGATTCGGTTGATATACATCAATTAAAGGCAAACATTTTTAAAATTGACCAAATATTTAAAAACTCAATAGTGAACAAGGAGTAGCATTGAATTAAATATAAAAATATTATATAAGACATAAATTAATATCCGATTTGACATAAGTAATATTAGTAGATTCGACATTATAAATAGTAGATTAAACATTTTTTTCATGGGATAGGCTGGTAAGCGAGTGAAGTGTCACATACGTATATGAAGTATTAGATGAGTCATACATATTATTATTTAATTAATAAACAAGGAAATGCGGATGAAAATATAGCACGTTTGCGGCATAATCGCCGCGCTTGAGTAGGTGACTGACGGAATGTGTGTTAATCGACTGCGGCACGACCGACGACGCAATGTTACGTAGTACCGAGTAACCGACTACAGTGTTTTGCTCAACGTCGCCGTTCGGTTTTTGTTTGCTACATATGTATTACTAGCCTTTGCCCGGGGCTTCGCTCGCATGGAATTTGGTCTGCCACATTAAGTTTCGTGACAGATCATTTTAAACAAATATGTATATATATATTTTTTTACTTAATTTATGATTCACAATTTTAATCATAGTGGCTTCCACATAAAAGGTTCCACTTTTATTTAGAACTATTCAAGACAAAAAATTCTACGGTACATCATCTTTGTGTAACTCCAATGGTTTAGGCAGCTTACGCCAACATAGCTCTCAGAGGCCGGATTTTTTTCCGACTTAATTGACATGTATCGTTATATTACATAAAAATTACATAAAATCATTACAAATTGTAGCCTATATGTTATTCCAATGTATAACCTATATCACTGTAAAGTTTCATCCAAATCCGTTCAGTAGTTTTTTCGTGAAAGAGTAACAAAGATACATACTCACAAACTTTCGCATTTATACTATTAATTAATTAATATTAGTAGGAAAGTAAGATAACATCATTAACTACTGTTTGACTAGATTGGCTCAGTGGTGAAGCCATTGTCGCAGCTTCGATTCCTTAATCGGCGTAAGTATATGTATGACTTACAGGTATTTATTCCGAGTGTGGGTGTCCTGCTAATCCTTCTAGACAAGTGTAGTGGGTTCCTTCATAAATTGGGAGATGTCGTGCCCAGCAAAAAGCCATAAGGGCTGTTAAATATAATAAATAAAGTACTGTATTGCAAATTAAATGTTTATGTTTTGGTTAGATCATTTTTAATAAAATGTATTTATGACGATTGCTTGGTGCAGCGACTAGAGTATCCGTTTTCTAATCCGAGTTAAGTTGCGGTCGCAAATTTAAGTTTTTTTAAAATAAAAAATTTAGTTTTTGGGTCTCTAGATAAAATTGTTTGCGTATGATTCATATATGTTGTAGATTTTCCTTCAATGGTATCTAAAATAAAATCGTTTCATTGGAAAAATGACGATTTGACCCACTTAAGGCCACCTTCAAAATTATTAATTTAATTTTCACATTATATACAGTAGTAGTAGCAAAATATAGAATAGAATAATGTAGAATGGAATAAAATATACCTTATTGCACACGAAAAATATGTATTTTAATAAAATGTAATTTGTATAATGTAAATATGCATTTCGATGAGTATAGTCGTTATGATAAAATGTGAATTTTGTCATATTATGACGAGAATACGTCATCATGAGTAATAAGTAACCCTTCGCATTTTAAATTTCTATTATGGTGAAATCTAAAATATATGTATTTGTAAACTCCAAGACGTTTGAAGCTAAGTTGATCTAAATGCAAAGAACAGAAACAGTTAACTGGTTAAAACTACATACCTTATTGATATTGATAGTGAAATAAAAGTTATATTGTTAACCATATAACTTTTATTTCACTTTGCTCAGTAAAATTTTTGGCAGCGGTAGCATCATCACTCGCATATTTTTTTATTAAGATATACTCCACAAAAAGTTCAAGTTTACATGTATAACGCAAAATATATATTGTATATATAAATTGTATTTTCCATTTCAAATGGGCGCCTCTGAAGTATTATATTTAAACTTTTAACAACACATTTTTATTGCAGAGGACTACACGTGCAACGTTACAATGAGAGGCCATAAAGAAAAAAACGGCGAACATGAGTATTTGAAATTCGACCCCTTCAAGGTCCAACTTCGCGTTGGAGAGTCTTCCATATATCTGACAAATCTTTTCGACGGCGATCCAGTTTTGGGACCCGCAACCAACCGTGTCATCAACGAAAATTCTCAGGTTTTTCTACAAGAAATAAGTCCGGTCCTGGAACGCAGCCTTGGAGAACTCTTTACGGAAATGGCAAATAAAATAACATCGAAGTTTACATATAACGAACTGTTTCCATGATTTGTGTTATGTTTGAGTTTTTTATTTAAAATATGTTTTATATTTAATTATGTATGTGATAGAATAAGTATGACTGGAAGTGGCTACTCCTGACTGGAAAGGAGTTTATTCTTTTTATCCCGATGGATTTTTTTATACTACAAGTGGGCATACTTCATATAGTTCATATGAGAATCGATTTTTTTACGTTGTTTATATATTTTTTATTTGTTAACCAAAACTGGGTCGCTATATACCTTAAGGCATTTGAACACAAATGTCAATATGAAACTGACAGATATTTAGTTACGTTCCTAAAATGATAATGTTCATTTACAAGCAAGATTAGCATCAAATGATTTTTATTTGTAATATGATTCAAAGAAAACACGAAGTAGTTCGCAAGTTTCCATTCACAACCAACATAAACTATTACTAAACCTTTGAAAAAGTAGAATTTACTTTAGTATTTATTGAAAAATAATTTTTTTCCGGAAAGGAATATTTATTGCAACGATAACACCGCCTGTGTTCATAAATTAATCATTTTTATTTTCTTGCTGTAGTTCTTATTTACAAAATATGAATAAATAAATATGAAATTGTTTTCATGTTTTGTTCTTTGTAATTATCAAATTATAATTTTATTTTACTAAATATTTTAATTACACAGTTAAGATCATAATGTGAAAATAATCCACATTCCTTTTTTATAAGTGTAGTAAGTACAATACAGGTAAAACCTTCAGATTAATCTTCTTTCCTTATTCTTTTTTTTTTCGTGTGTCACTTCTAGCAGAAAATTTTTCGATTGATATTGTATTTACATTTTTACGATTATTGGGTTATATTAATAGATGGATGGTAATAAATTAAACAAATGTGATAGTAATTACTTTTATAGGCTTATTTGGCTAGCTAAATATTATTAATTAAAATTTAAGCCTAAATTAAAGCTATTGGATGTATTATATAATAGTAAAAGGGTAATCTGAAGTAAAATAAGATAATTGAGGCTTACTTTATTATACTGCGAAAAGCTCTTTTATTTAGATGTTCGTTGATGATATGATTGTTTATGTTTGTTTTTATGTAAATTTGGACTGATAATGTCTTTTTATACTTATAGATTTAAAGCGTACGCGAAAAAAATGTCTGTGTTCTGTGTATACGATTTAATATTGCATTAAACATTATTCCAAAATTAATCACATTATTATGTACATCATTTTAGTACACAAATATTTATATTAAAATGACGCGCTTTAGTTTAGTGTTCCAAAACTAAACGTCATACCGAAATCTTACATATTTATGTACATCTTTATATATTATACTTCTTTAATCCTTACTTTCATTATAGTCATATCCATTTCACTTAAAATAAAACATTTCGTCAAAGGAGTAACAACAAGTTGAGTGTTCATTAAAAACTTTATATTATTATATTTTAATATAATAATATAAAGTTTACAATTTAATTCTAATATATCCTCTGGACTACATTTGTCGCCTACGTTGGTTTGATTTTGTATTCATTTCTTCTTCTGATACATTTCATTTGATATATAAAAATGTTTACCCTGATTGTATATGGCACTATCTTTACAATATATTATTACGGGCGTTGTAACTGAAAAAAACACAAAGATGCGGCAGAAATAAGATCCATCGGGTTGACGTGGATGTGAAGCGCTCAAGACCAATCGCAATGAAGAAGCAGTGTAGACGCCCTATGCCCCACCTCGGGGATATAGGACCATAAAGATATAAAAGAACTGAAAAAAAAGAAGATATTTGCCGAGTTTTCAACGTTTCTTTTGATAAATATTATTTACGTTTCATTTTTCAAATATCAGTTATTTGATAAAAAAATTTGTTTTATCAAATAAATAAATAATTTGAATTTGTTTTTTTTTAAAGATATAAAATTTTGGAACATTTGTATACAAATGCATGGAAAAACTATTTTTCATATCTTTTTGTCCCCATTAATATTATTAATATTTTGGTTTGTTAATTATTGGAAATTTATAAACATATTTCTTTACGAAATTAAAATGTTTATTTTAAACACAACAATTATTTTATTTCCTTTTGAATTTTCTATAAAGAAATATAAAGCACCACGTCAATTAAAAGTAAAGTAAACCGTGGCAGACGACCTAAATGGCTCAGTGGCGAAGATACGACGCGACACTAATGGTTGTAGGTTTGATTCCCCATCGTGATAAATAAATGTCTGGTCTACAGGTATTTGTTCTGAGTCCGACTATTCCGTCCATTCTTTCCATAATAGGTCGCTCGTGCCCAAATGTGGGATCATATGGTCCAGTGAAGTGAAAAATTCGACAGTTATATATAAATTTTTGTACGATAAAGTTTTGCATAATATATACTTATTGATTAGCAGGTAGTCTACAAACAATTTTTAATTAATAAATGAAGTTTCTGCTCTGCATAGATCTTTACTTTATTTGATGTTCATAAGAACTTTAAGGACTAAATTTATTTAATAATTCAAGACTTTACCTTCGCGGCGTCTATACATAAGGTTTTGTACAGATGACATACAACGCCACTAGTTTCATTCCCTCGAACAGCAGTTAGTAAATAGCAATTAAATTTATTGTGAATCACGGTATTTTTATTTTATCAACTGACCATCAATTTTACTTTAACTTTAATTAAAATGTTTTAATGTGTTTAACTAATTGTAAAAATATAATATTCACGTGAACCTTTTTTACACTAGGGCGGGTTCATAAAAACAGCTAATTTTATAGACTTTCATAGACTAGAAAAATGTAAAAAGAATTAGGAAAAATAGAAAAAAATGCCTACATACAAGTAAGATATAGAATGATTTATGGTGGAGAAGTGGGTGTGGTGATGATGAAAAATTCAATGACAGAGGTCCATCGACTCAATCGGCCAGCAACGCTTCCGTCATACCTAGGGTGTTTTGCTTTCCATTAGACTTTACGGTTGCTTGTTTGCTCTCCTTTTTCATAAAAAAAAAGGTATTGGTGGAGTATTTTTGGTAAAATATATTGAAAGGTTAAAAGACGAAATAAAATCATTTTAATACAACTACGTTTTAGTTAATTCTATGTCTTTACTTGTTGCTACCGGCGTAGTATTTTATAATTTATATATTAATACATGTAATATTCTGGTAGCCCAAGCTAAAAATCGAGGGAACTCAATTGAGGGAACTTTGTATCCCTACAAGCCTCTCCCCTCCTGTCATGTTGAACTTTTCAAGTTTATGGTTTGAGAAGTACTTTTTCTCGTCAAGTGATCGTTGTCCTTGTCCTCAACTTGCAACTTGTCTCCTGCTCACAATTCCTTCCGACAAAGTTGTTAAGGCCTACGGCTCAAAAAAAGTCGATCAAGACAAAGAACAGAAACACAGAAAGAATCATTACTAAATAGAAGATTTTATTGCATAAAGTCAAGTCGGTAGTATCAAAGTATATGTCATGTTATCTTAGATGATTCGATTGATTTCTGCTCAGAAATTCCAAAACAGCCTACTGTGAAGTTTATATATAATATTATGTTTATTCAGTGCCTCAAGTATGTGCTTAAGCACAGCAGAAACTTCCTTTTCCTAAATTTTTACAGTGGATGAGAATTTGGATTGGAGTTTTCGATTGAAAGAGAATTTGGATACAGTTTGAGTTTTAAGATACATACATATATTAGACATACAAAAATTACATTGAGAGTTACGAAAAAATTTCATAAGGCATTTGAATCTAAATTTTTTTAGTTGCCTTTCATTACGAATGTGGATGGAAGGGCCGGAAGAGGAAGACCACGAAAAACGTACCTTGACCAAATTGCTGAACTTTTTAAGAAAGGCCAGGTCAAGAGTACCCTTAACCGGCGAGCTTGCACGAGGAGAATAATGAGTGTGGAGGAAGCAAGGGAAGTGTGCCGAGATCGTAGCAGATGGAGATCTGTGGTCTCTGCCTACCCTTACGGGAGACAGGCGTGACGATATGTATGTATGTATGTATGCCTTTCATTACTGAGCAGGAAGTTTTGAACGTTATTTTAATCACTATTAATATTGTTCGTTTCAGCTTTTATACTAAAAAAAAAAAACAAATAGGTAATTCCATACGAAATTACCTGAGACATAAAATCCCCAACTTGTTTACACAAGTATGAAACCAGAGCCTTGACATAGTGTTGAGCCACTTTACCACTTAAGGTTTGTTAGGGTATAATTTTATGGTCAATTTAAGGTGGATGTACGTTTTCCTCTTGTCATAATATTAAGCTATACCGTTCCGGTGTAAAACGTCATTTCAAATCCCTGTATGAACATGCATTTACCTTACAATCAATCTTATCTTAAATTAACCCTTATGCAATCGATTTGCCAATAGACTTCTTCTTTTAATTATTATATATAATTAACACTACTTTTACGATTAAACCGACCGATTGGCTCAGTGGCGGGGCCCTCCGCCCACCGAGTCAATGGTCGCGGGTTCGATACCCGCATCGGAATATATATATATATATATATATATATATATATATATATATATATATATATATATATATATATATATATATATATATATAACCCCTCCAATCCGCATTTCCGTTCCTGCCCTTTCCTTTCTTCTCTATCCTTTCCCTTCCTCACCGCCAATCCAGGGTTTACTGTGCCAAAGGATGCGTGGCTAAGGGCGAGCTTAGTCGCAAGCGTGCCGACCGTCCCGGGATCAGGCTCCCCCGGGTACTATGGTGCTTTACCTAAGCGTGAATATATAAAAAAAATTACGATTAAAGACATCAAAAAAACGTGATAGGGAGGAAAACGAACAAGGATATCTTCTGATGAAAAGTAATCAACGCCGCCCTAAGACATCTGCAACACCATAATCATTATATAATACGGTGCTGGCTTTTAAGATACGATCACACGTATTTTTTTAACGTTCTAATGTCGTATTTGTTGGAAATACTGTTGAAGGTAGCAAGTTCCACAGAGTGGTGATGCGTGGAATGAAATTGCGGGAAAAACGTACTGATAAAATTATAAAAATATAGTGGGCTGGTAGAAACTGGATGTGTAAACCCAAATATCGGACTAGGTGATGTTATTATTAATTATTTATCTACCGTAAAAGTTTGCCTTTTTTTACAACATATGTATGCCCCATTGCTCGGCACTCCACGGTCTTTCCGGTTTTGGAAGAAAAGACAATAACTCACTACGTTTATCTACACATATATACATATTTATCCTGATGTGGGGATCAAACCCGCGACCATTGTCTCCGTAGCCGGTAGACCCGCCACTACGCCAATTGGTTTGTTATATGTGTACTTAAATAAATCTCTTAAAAAGTTGGTGGGTATAACCGAAATGCAAAAGAAAAAACACATCTACATGTTCAATAGATACAATTAAAATATTTTTCCAAACGAGGATTTTCCTGTGACGCAGGTTATGTACATTATATGTTTTTTTTTGTATATTATGTTTTGTTGTATAATGTTTTCATTTTGTTTCTTTTTAAATAAGAGAAAATAAAAATTATCATCATCATCAGCTAGCAGTAGTCCATTGCCGGGCATAGGCATCTCCCAAGCTCATCACCAGCTCGTTGCCACTTTATTTTGCTAACTAGGAAACCTATGTGGGTGATTTGTGTTTCTGGCGGATTTCTTCATCTACAGAAACTTTAAGCATAGCCCTCTCAATAGCTCTCTGTGCTATACTGAATTTCTGAAGCAGATGACTCTCTTTGGCACCATAAGAGAGTACAAACATGTGGCACGTGTTGAAGACTTTTATCTGAGCACAATAATTGGCCAATCAGGAGTTCCCAAACTTTTTCAATCCGCTGTGCATTTACAAGTTTAGAATTATATGTCGGCGCCTTATCTAGTCCGATAAGGGTACACTGATACTCACCAGATAGACACAATAATAAAAACATCAGCTATATCATGGATGCCTCGATTAAGAGAGTTATTAAATAAATATCTTTTTTTTACATTTCGCCACCCTATGTATCACATTGAATGATGCTAAGTGCCTTGTTAGATACTGAGGATTATTGAGTGAAAATGTATTTTGTTTTTGTAAATAATGTCACAACCTATTTAAAAATCAAGCGATTTTTTAACAATTGTAGGGTGAATGATCTCGAGACGTCGCTTTAGCATACTTGGGAGCATACTTTCAGACGATAGAGTTTTCACACAGAGCATACACTGCGGTCTTTTTTCATTGTTTACTTCTATTGATTTAATCCGAAATACAAATAACTATAACAACTTTGCTCTCTACGGCGCAAACTTTAGGAACCCCTGGACTATATTGCTTTTTAATATTAGTATTATAATAAAATAAGAAAAGCAATTATTTGTCTACATTTAAAGAATGTCAAGTTCGTCTAGTAATGCAATATCCAAACAGTCTTATTTGTTTTCCTCGCCATTTATTTAAGTGGCTAAACATTGCGCAATATACCATTAAATGTTTTTTTAGTTTTATTGCGAATATTTTGGTTGGAATTTACCACGACATTTTAATGTTGTTCTTAAGTCGACCCATATCGATTATAAATATATAATCAATTGTGTTTTACGTCATAAATTTTATTTTTCACTCAATGTTACTTGGATGTCGATAAAATATTTATAGTATTTTTTCCAAGCCCATGATTGTCCCTCAGCTGGGCGCGTGTCCAGCTGTGGGACATTCATGGGCTTCATTCATTCGTGAACATTAACCCACTACACTTGTTCAAGTTCTACTTGTGGAACACCCAGACTCGAAGTAAACACCTGTCTTACATGTATTTATCTCGATGCGGATATTGAACCTGCGACCATTGATTCCGGAAGCCGTAACTTTGCAATTGAGCTAGTTAGTTTGTCATATTTAATACTATATATATATATATATATATATATATATATATATATATATATATATATATATATATATATATATATATATATATATATATATATATATATATAACTACGTCTTTTATTGTATAAAGCTTTTGGTGCCTACAGTCGCATTTCCTTAATAATACAACACACAAATAATCATTAAAAAGGTATTAAATTGCCTTCGAAGGTTTACGGAAAATTGAATTCACCAAGGAAATATCAAAAATACATCCTTTAAAACATAATTTAATAAGTATCCTTTGATTATTGTATTCTTTGGAACGTGGACGACCGATTGGATCAGTGGCGGGGCCCTTCGCCCGCGGAGTCAATGGTCGCGGATTCGATCCTCGCATCGGAATAAATATATGTATGGATTTATAAATATCCGTATTTCCTTTCCTGCCCTTTCCTTTTTTCTCCATCGTTTTCCCTTCCTCTTTGCCAATCCACGGTCTGCCGTGCCGATGGATGCGTGGCTAGGGGCGAGCTTAGTCGCAAGCGTGCCGACCGTCCCGGGATCGGGCTCCCCCGGGTACTATAGTGCCTTACTTCAGCATGCAGGGCTCTGCTGGGACTGAGCTCCATCCTTGTTTGCTGCTCGTGGGATTTACTAAGACGAATTTTAATATACCTAATTTGTTGAAATTTGACGGCGATGTGGTTCGCCACCCGTCACGTCCAATTCGCTGCGATGATTCGCTAAGATGAAGTTGAGAAGGAAGAACGAATGAAAGGATGGATGAGTGTGGAGGGGGCGTGGAGGGTGTGCCGGGATCGTAGCGGATGTAGCTCCGTGGTCTCTGCCAACCCCTGCGGGGGATAGGCGCATATATATATATATATATATATATATATATATATATATATATATATATATATATATATATATATATATATATATATATATATATATATATAATCCTGTTATAAGGTTTTGATTTTCTGATATGTGAGTTTTATATAGAAATCATGAAAAAGCTTCTAGGTCTCTCTAGCAGTGTGAGGTGTGGTACTATTTTGTTGAAACCATGTGCGTGATGTTTTGGCTGGATGTTCTCTCAATACTCCCAGAAAATATCTATCAGACCTATCACCTAATTCTGGCACCGGACTACCTACAGAAAGATCCCAGTGTGTACTGATACCAGGATATACAAATAGTGTTGGGGTATGGATAGGAGTGTGTTATAATGTTAAGTTTTTACAGTAAGCAACCTTTTATTGTTCCGAATTACTATTATGTTAATGTTAAAATATTGATGGTAATTTTTTTAACGTAAAAATCTTGTAGTGGTTTAGCCACGCTGCAAACGAATACTTTGTCAAGAATGGCATATTATTTGTCTGTAGCATGGATGGGCCGGCTCGTCCGGGGAAGTATCACACTCCCGTATAAAACCGGCGTCTGAGTGATAGCTTACCGCGCTTCATCCGGTCAGCGGTTGAGTTCCGGAGGCTCAACCCCTCCCCCTCCACCCCTCCGCCCTCTCACTTCCCACGGTTACGCTACATGAAAGCTACAAAAGCTTTCATGTTGCATAACCGTTCAAACAATGAAATTGAAGAGAATTTACGAAATTGTAAAAAAATATTGCTGAGATTCTGCCAAATCTAAAAAAATAAGTAATTTTTATACGACGGGATATAAAAGATATTTTCGTTAGAGTAATTGTAATAATGGAAAATTATATTTCCGTAACTGGTTAAAAAAAATTGGCGTTGTTTCGTGATTTCGTTCAAGTTCGTCTTCGTTCGAGATCACTTTTATAAATCTTTAATTCAATAAATAATCCACAAGCCCGTGGGCATTCCTTACGAAGCAAGGAGTTTTTAAGATCTTATGCAGTAATTATTCAATGCCTATTGTGCTTTAAATATAGTGTATAAATTCTCTGCCAGTTCGATCAAACTTTAATTTTATTGGTCGATAGGTAAATTGAATTGTATAAACTGTGAGGACCAAAATGGCTGAGTGGCAAAATGACCGTTTTTGGGGTCAATGGTCACGGCTTTCATTCCCGCATCGGGATAAATAAAAATATGTATGGTCTACAGGTGTTTATTCCGAGTCTGAATAAGCTGCTAATCTGCCTTTGTTGAGCGTGGTGGGTTAGTGTTTATTTTCTAATAAAACCCGGGCTCTACAGTGGCTAGTATATATGTTTACCACCTCTATAGTTCTCACGTGAATACAACATAGCGGAATTCAAGAAAAGAGCATATGTATTCTCTATAGGTCGACATAGCATCTGCGATGCCTCCGGCATTGAGGATTTCTATGGACGGCGGTAATCATCTTCGCTATAAAAATATTTAGGCTATAAAAATGTAGGCTATAAAAATGGGATAAATTGGATAAAAAAATATTTTCTAGGATTTTTCACGCGCATTTGACTATTCTGGGACTTAGCAGATAGCAACTAAGCTAGATTAGCTTTGATATAGTGTGAAATCGTTCTATAGTCTTCATATAGAATGTGCCGGTGTTCGCTCGTTCCAGATCGACGATGGTAGTTACAGCAACAACTTCCGAACACTGTTCACCGTGAGATAATACCTTAGCGCACTTACGCAACCGAATTGGGCCGCGACTTGCGGTTTTGTTCGATTTTTATGTAATACGTCACGGAAATCTGCGCCGGTGCGAATCTTATTTCTTTATTTATATTGTTCCTTTACCTTGTTTATAATTTTCAAGTACGTACTCTCTTCTATCCACAGACACGAAAGAAAACGAGCAAGAGTGTCGACTTAAAGAAAGCAATCAACGTCACCCTTAGACATTTGCAACACCATAGGTGGAATATTGCGGTTGCGTTGCATTTGAGAAATGTTTAGGTTTGTTTTTTCGAAGGTTCCAATATCCTATTGGTCTGGAAATGCCGTACTGAGGCAAGGCATTGAAGGTTCTAGAAAATGATAACGCGTGTAAAGAAGTTTTTGGTAACACACACCGTACTATATAATCACTCACTCATACAGATGGGGATAAAACTTTTCAACGTACGCTGAATTTTTGTATTACTTCGAAGTTAGACTTCCTATGTCAAAAGTTGTTTGTTAAAATTAGGTATTAGGGTTCCTCTGAACAGAATCTGCAGTTTCTAATCCGTCCGTAAAGCTTGGGTATTGGAAAAATATGTAACACCATGTTGATAATGATAAATTATATACTTAGAATTTATAATAAATCACAATTAAAATTTCATTACAAATTACTTATTTTGTTTTCATTTTCTAGCCAATATGTTGTTTATGGTAGTTTTTTTCCTGGGTATTTCCAGTTAATTATACTCAATACAAGTAAACAATACAAATATTGATTTTTCCATAACATAAAAAAATAATTAAAGCAGTTTGTATTTCAACTAGCCTTTACGGTAATGTTATACTTGTTTTTCAATGTCTATTAATTATATCATCATCGTCAAGGCATTACAGCCGCGGGTGGGCACACATATAGCCGTACCCGGCTGTATGTGTGCCCACCCGCGGATACAGCCTGGTTCAGTAAATTTTTCCAGGAGGATCTCAGTTATTCATTAAATAAAGATAGAAAATATTCATTAATAACTTTTTTATTTTTTTTTAATTACAATTACTACATTACCGGTATTGTAGTAATTGTAAAAACTTAATTGATTCTTATTAAACTATTAACTAATTAGTTGTATTTACTAGCCGCTTATTGGTCACATTCTCTTTTTACAAATGTCATATTCATTTAATGAAATGTGCCGTTAGTTAACATTGGAACTTGTTAGTCATATATATTTATTGGCTTTGTAAAAAAATTTGATTGATTAGATATATCAAACATGTTTTGTATTATATTATTATATGTATTCATAGGTTGGGTTATTTATAGATTGTGAGAAAAACAAAACAATAATGAAACTCAAACTTTTCTGCTCGGCTTTATATACAAAAACTCAATATATGTATGTATGGTTGGAATGTAAAATCTCTCTAATTGATATTAGTGAAAAATTTATAAAACTTTTGTGAAACAATTAAATTATTATAGTTTAAAAATTTATTTGATAAAAATCAGAATTTTTGCTTTTTTGTATATTATTTAAATTTTGTAAAGATGTGGGAAATTCATCTACGCGGGAGCATTTGTAATTTTTTTTATTATTTTCATCGCCTTGTGACAATGCCAAAGCCTACCGGTGCAAGGCAGAGGGAATTTGATTAAAATAATGATTTTACTGTATGATTAAACTAATAATTTATTCCCTTTTAACATAAAAAGGTAGCTAATCAAACTATAGGCGTATGTACATAAATAAAACTCGATAAAAAATATTCCTAGGCGTACAGACGTAATAAAGCTTGCCTTATTTTATTTTTATGTATCACGCTGGAAACAAACAATCTCTGAATCAAAAAGATTATTAAAAGATGTCGAACTTCCTTGTGTGCTCTTGTTTGATTTTTGTTTTACAGCATATTGTTCTGTATGTCGCATTGCAATAAAGGTTTATAAAACGCGTCATTTAATTGAGTTACAATGTTTTTCTTTTGATATATATAGGTCCAAGGAATAAAGAGGTTTAAATATAGTGTTTCTTGGAATTATATATTTATATTTTTCCTGCGGTTACCCAACTGAAGCAGTACCGTGGCTACAATCCCCTAAGTACAAATAACAGAATTTTTGGCGGGCGTGCGCATTCGCTATCAGACATTCAACAAGACAGATTGTTGTGTGTCTGAATTGTAAATTTAAATTTTCTATCAATTTTTAATATTTATTATAATATCTCTCAACATTATTATTAGTTTACAAAATGAAAGTGTTTACATTAATTTTCGCCGTGTGTATTGCAAGCGTTTGTGGTAGAGTTATACGTAAGTTTTTTAATTTTGTGTTATCATATTTAGTTAGTGTAAATAGATCACTTTTCCCTCAACTATAAATTTTGTTTGACTTTACAATTTATACTTATACGATAAGTTCTGAATTATTACATTATTATTGATATTTAAACAATAGCTGTCTATAGCTTAATTGGTAAGAATTGTGCTTTCGATCTAAAGATTTAGGATCGATTATTTCATTGGACTATTGATGTGAACCATATTTTTCTTGCTCAAGCACTGACTTAGTTGGAATAGTTAAAAAGATTTCTATAGATATCAACAAATAATAAATTTCTGTTAAAAAAAGAATAAAAGATAAATAATAGTTTTATGCTAATTTGTAAAACTTACAAACTTCTGGCTTAATTATATTCTAATTGCTTTTATTTTCACAAAATAAGACTGACAATTTGAACTATTACATAGCTACAGTTATATATTTTATATTAGTTATATTTATTATAATTATTAATAAATATTGCGCTATTAGTGCATTAGTTTGGATAAATATTATAATAGTCAAGTTGGTAGGTATTGTACAATCTAACCTTCTAATGTCACATCGTTAGTTCAATTCGGAACTAATTAGTCTACCTTTAATAATTTAGTCATGCTTGTATTTTTCTAAGCTTTGTTCTTTACGCATGGATACAAGTTTTCATTTCCGTGACTGCCATTGCCGCTCTACTTTTTATACGGTCGTATAGCGTAGTCTTTAATACGCTTTATATAATCAGGAAGTCGGAGTTATATGTACTTTGATTACTGCTTTTAGGAATGTAATTGTACTTAAGAAGCCTTCAAGATAATTTTTTTTTATAAAATGTTTGTAAGTAATTAAGCATTCTAGGAACAAAATGAATTACATTATTAAAATAATTACGAGTGATGTTGTAAATTTTAACGCATGTTTTTCAATATTTATGATAATGCATTAAATGTATTTATTTTTAAAATACAAAAAAAGATTAACAAACCGCTTTATATTAATTATTGGATTGGATTGGTAGAATTCCCTTTGCCATGGTTTAAAAATATATACACAGATAATATATAACTTATACTTATACGTGTAGAGCATACAAATATTTGTCCCACTGTGGAATCAAACACGTGATTCATCTCCAAAAGTGGTTATCCAGCACTGCGCTATTGGAAATCTCTGTTGGTAGTAATATTATGATGGTTTACTAGCCGATTTGGGAACCTCCTTTAGAAAAAACTGAGTGTCAACTTTGTGCGCAAACAAACATACACTCTCTCTCTCGCACACATTCTCTCTCGCTTTCGAATCTTATTTTATCCAATGGAACGTTTTTAATTTTCGATACGATTGGAGAATAGTTTGGATACAGTTTCTTTGAAATACAAATTACACAAAATATGAAACTAAATTTGTATTTTTTAAAACAACTTCCAATTTCACCCCAGTTGTGAACATAGCGTCTTTAGCTCAGAATTTACTCTAACCACTGAGCTAAGCAGTCGTCATATCATACAAACTCTTTGATAATGTATAAATGTATACAGAGCAGTTATTTAATCTAGACATGTTAATGCAGTTATAATAGATTATATCACAGAAGTTGTAATCAATGCATCGAATGAGCTTTATTAATATGCGACTTGGCTGAACGTCGTGTTGTAATGCACACAGCGCTCTTAAAAAGTTCAGCATGAGTTAAGCAATGCTTAAATAGTTCTTATAATACAAGTTGTGTACAGACTGCAATCGACTTACTGCATAATATCATTCTTTCCTTGCTTTATTATTTTAGAGAGACCGTTAGACTATATAAATCTGTGGTATTATGAAATGTGTGTATAAAAATGTGATTTTTGAGTGTCTAACATAAGATTTAAACCTATAGTGTCGGATCGAAAACACACAAGATTATAAACATTCATATGTACGTATGTATATTATTTTTGTAAGTATATTTTATGATTATATAATTTTTTTGTGAACTCTTAAATAAAAGTTAGATATGTGATTAAATTTTAAAAATTAAATCTAAAAAAAGTGGCTCGGAAAGCAATGAATGAGACTATGATTGAAATTTATCTGCTGGATAAGATTTAAAATAAAGAAATTCAGTAGAAAACTAAAGTCAAAATTATTGTCAAGGAAAAAATGAACTAATGGGAAGAGGATAAAAAAATATAGGAAGAGGACAGGAATTGAGCCTCTGGATCTTTACACTCTCCGTACGAAGTGCGGTAACATATTAAAACGTTACCTCAGGGCGCCGATGTTTTGTGAGCTATGATGGTTCTACCAATATTAAACTGAAACTCTTTTGCAATTTAGTTATAACAAGGACTCTTAAACGCCGTCTTGACATACTCTTTGTAAGCTCATTCTGTGTCTGTGGTAGTATATATTGACTATTTGTTTGTCTTTGGTAGTATACATTAAGTAAATTGCCCATTGAGTATTCCATAACCGTTTATAACACACGATAAGCATATAACGCGTGTGGTCTAGCACGTGGCTCAAGGTCTTTCCGCGTCTTATACCTTTTGCTGCATTCATTTTCTTAGCATGTATTCAAACCTTAAACTATTTGGAAACATCTTAATACCATCATATTTAGAGTTAATGTTGTTTTATTTGTTAAAATACTAATATACTAATACTAGTGGTTGTCAAAATTCCAAAATTTGACCAAAATTAACCAAAAAAAACTATGTGACCAAAATTCATTTAATATAAATATTTTTTTATTTTGTCTTTCTGCGCTCTCCTCACGCCACTTTCAAGATTAGTTCAGATAAATACATAGGTAATAATTTATACTTTTTCCTATAAGTGGTATTCACGAACACAACAATAATATATTTTATTATATACATATTTCGTACGAATACGTTTCATTATATGCATATTTTGTTAAATTTCAGCTATTACTCACAAGAAACTTAATAGTTATACTGTTATTGATGGTTGCATTTTATAATCAATTTTCTATTATCGATATGATTATAAATAGATTTTTATTTCTGATTTTTTTTTATTTAATTCTAAAAATATATTTTTCATCCCCAGCCGACAATCTGCCACAATGTAAGAAGGACGATCCACAACTTGAAAAATGTATCCTTGACGCAATAGAAGTAATACGGCCGCAACTAAAAAATGGGATTCCTGAAATCAACATTCCCGCCCTAGAACCATTCGTCTTGCCCACTCTGAAACTGGACCGCACCGCGCCCAACCTGCGTCTCAAAGCTGTCGTGAAGAATGTGAAGGCTTTAGGTGGATCTAACTTTAAAATCGAGAAATTGAAGTGAGTATTCATTCGTTTTAATCAGAAAATTAACAATCATTTGTCATTTAGATTTTGATTGTATTGATTCTATTTTATTTTTTGATTGTAATCAAAAATAAATTGTAAAACTAGTACAAACATAAGAACATCATGGCTTTCTTAAGGCATATATTTTACTCCATAATTGTTACACATCCCTGACATGTCCCACCGCTGGGCACGGGGCCTCCCCATTTTTGGAGGAACGGACATTTACTCACCACACTTGTCCGAAATCAATTGGCAAATCACGAGACTTAGAAATAAATACTTGCAGCCCAGAAATTTAATTATGGCGATGCGGGAACTGAACCCACGATCAAAGACTTTGAAAGCGGTAGCTCCGCCACTGAGCCAATTAGGTTGATGATAATTCATTTAGTCATCAATACAAGTTAATTTCTTTATAAGCCACATTCTATAATACTTTTCTTACAATCTCTTGCCAATATTGTAAATCTTAACGTACACAACCTTACCACTAGTATGTGTCTTATTTTCAACTTAATAAATAGTAAATCCCGTGGAACTTAGAAATCATTCCCAGTTTTTTTCTATTACGTAAGTAGTAAATTTGGCCAGTTTCACTTTTTCGTTTTTTTTGCTTAAAGTGTTCGAATACGGCAGAATAAGCTAAGTTTGAAATGACTCAACAATTTCCTTAGTTTGTTTTTTATTATTATTTTGTTTTACCATCTTGTGCAACTGTAGGTTAAATGCGGTCAATGTTAATGATCTAGATATAATGGCTATCTCCTTTTTGCTTTTACATTATATTAATGGAATAAAAGCGGTGCAGCTCCACAACAGTGTTATCGGCGTAAGATACCTGGATCTTTATTCGCAAATCCGTTTAAAATAACAAGCGTAAGGTATATTGCGTTTAAGAAATAAAAATAGTGTTCTGAAAGAAATAATGTTTGTACTTTGTACACTGCAAATATTTATTATAACATATTATTTTATAAGACAAATCAAAAAAGGAGCTAATTTATGTAGCCACACAGCGTAGATTCTATAAGGAAGTGCTGACAGACACAGGTGGAGTCAGCCCTGCCAGTAAAAAAGACGTGCTATTTCTATTATGAATATATTATTACAGTTTGATTTAGACTATTAGTGTTCCTTTTTATTTATGAATTAACATTTATTATATTAAAGTGGCACTAAATTTGGGGCTAGGTGGCGCTCCATGGGGGCCTAAGTCCAGCAGTGGACTGCCGCAGGCTGCTGATGATGTTGAAATTTAAAATATATTTTCCAGAAATCAATTATAATAAACAGACCATTTGGCGTCCCCTTTGTGAGTACCGCCTGAGGCATAATGCCCCCTTGCCCCCCCCCCCCTCGCTACGCCAATGGTTGTGAGCGAATATAAGTGAGACATCCCTATAATCGAATGTATCGATCGATCGAATAATCGAATTATTATACCATTTGTTTTACCAATGTCTCCTCCTTTTATAATATATGTATTCAGAAGCGGTGCACAGTGTCGGTACTTTCACAATTTCCACACATGCGGTTATGTGCCAATAAGTTTTGGACAAATCAATATTGCGTGATTTTTGTTTATTTAGTAATGTCTCATTTTGCAAACTTTTCAGAATTCATTAGTCAGTGATCAATATAACATTTGGTTTCTAACCGATCTGATGGTATATTTTACTAAAATCTGTAGTATTGAACAATCTAGTCTGTCATTGTAATTAAAATAAAGCTCTGATGGAGGGAGTTAGGTCACTTCTTCTCAATTTTTTCACGTTATGTACGAGTATTTTATTTCATTACACATTTTTCCAAAATCAGATTTAATACGTGACGTGAATGACGCGATACGATACAATTAAATTGTATCGTAGTCGAAAAATTTGGTTGATTTGCTTTTAAAATATAATTTTTACGAATGATCTTTCGCTATAGCGATATAAATATAGTATATATAGCGATAGCGATAGCTATAGTATACTATATATATCTTGCACTTACCGTTTAATATACATATGTAGTTTTGCTTCAAGTAAAATTGCACAGTGTATATAAAAAAATTTCCTATCATAAGTATTACTGGCTCAGTTTGATTGGTTCATAAGTTTGCACTAATATATTTTGCTTAAAAATAAATCTACATATACAGATATTAAAGCCCGGTTACCTATGGTGTCGTGGATGTCTATGAATAGCGATGATTGCTTTCTATCAGGCGAAACGTTTGCTCGTTTACCCTTCTATTCCATGAAGAAATTTATATTCTTCATTTTTTTACACAATTGTCTCGTGTTTATTATGGTTATTTTCGATGAAATATCTTTCCATAAAAATTAATATCGCGAAGTATGAAGCAATTGCAACATATTTAAATGTTGCGATTGAGAATTAATGAATTGCGAGAATTGATGCATTCTTTTTAATTAATGGCTTTCAATAGTGCCAAAAGAGCACGAATGATTTCGCCGATGTCACGTAGAAGGGAGAAGATACGGAGAAGATTAATCAGTGCGGTTGAGATAAAGAAGGACTTGAATGCACGGGATACGTAAGGCGATTACTGAATATTCTATCGTTTAAAAAAATGTCATAATTATTTTTTTTACTTTTCATGAAAACAGACATTTAATGTCTTAATCAAATTACTATATACACAGAGACGTGTATTAAAAAATCAAAACGCAATTAAAATACAGTATAGAGCAAATGTTGTACACGGAAGACAATTTTTAGAATCAAACCTGAAAGGAGGTTTCATTGTAAGAAATACAATGGACCTTTAATATTATATTTTAGTACAGTAGTCACGCAGGACTCTTTTATTTTTTTTTTATTTTTTTTATATATTCACGCCTATCCCCCGCAGGGGTTGGCAGAGACCACAGAGCTCCATCCGCTGCCATTCATCGCAGCGAAACGGCTGGTCATTGGTCGCTTTTCGCTCTCGTGAGAATCAGGACGTGACGGGTGGCGAACCACGTCGCCGTCATTTTCGACAAATTAGGTATATTAAATTCGTCTTTAGTGAATCCTACGAGCCGCAAGGGAGGATGGAGGTCAGCCCCAGCAGAGCCCTGCATGCTGAGGTAAGGCACCATAGTCCCCGGGGGAGCCCGACCCCGGGACGATCGGCACGCTTACGACTAGGCTCGCCCCTAGCCACGCATCCATTGGCACGGCAGACCGTGGATTGGCGGATTCTTTTATAAAACTGTTATACATATTTATATGTGCATGTAGTACGTTTGGCGGAATATTAAATAGTGTGCAGTATAAACAATATTATTTTATTGTATTTAGTTGTGCTAAGTTAGCTGCCAATCTTCGCTAGTCGGATAGGCACTCTTAGAAGAAGAACACTGTATAATGTTTAATGAATATAATCAAGATACCTTTTTCTACAAGTTTCAAAAATAGCAGTGTCCAAACAGCAATTTCTTTTTGATATTTATAAGTCTAATAGGCGATGGTGACTTCTTTAGGGAAGTACTATATATTAAAATGCTTTCATTGTGCGCACTAAAATAAAAGGCACACTCTGGTTCGAATATTTGAATAAAATTATTTTGATCAGAAGAATTCGGATGTTATTACATCCAAAGACGGGATAACTAGTTCTTGTTTCACAAACAAATTTTAGAATCGAAAGGCATTTGATATTAGAACCTTTAGCTAGTAGTTTAACCAAGTCAAGGAAACGTCGAATAAGCTGATAATAATAACGTTCAGAGAGAATATTATTAAAATTTGGAATATTATTGAAACGACTGTCAACGCTTTTGCAATAGGCCTAGTGTTGCAGTTAGTTTTAAAAATAAGGAATCCAACCCATAAAACTTCAACTCCCAAACGTCTACAAGACTGCACATCCACGATGAGATTTAAAAATTAACAACAATAATCCCATTTTTAAATAAGTGTGATCAAAGCGGGTTTATTTTTTGTTTTTAATTTAATTATTTCAGGTCGTATTGAATATGCCGTGTATGACTCACGTACCTTTCAATGTCGAATTGCGTATTTAAATATTGATCATTAAAAATATTATTACAAGGTTTGAACAACATTCACTTATTGTTTATCCATAAAGTGGGCAATAATCTACATTAAGGGAATTGACTTCCTGTGATTGTCAAGGTAGTATGAGAAATGAAGACCTAGTGGGCTTTTTAATTGAAATTTTGTCTTGGACTTTTTTTACAAGTGGTTTTTATGTAAAGAGTTTTTATAAACAACCATTACGAAGTGCGAGAGAGGAATGATCGAAATTTTTTCTATTGATTTTTAAAATAATAACCTTTTTATTTTTAAAATAATAACCTTTTTAATTTTATATTTCTAAATGTTATGAATGAAGACTACTAAGACTATTGGATCTGTGAGGGGCTTATATATGAAATTTTGTATTTTACTTTACCTGGATAATTTTTAAATGGATGTTTTATACAGAGAGTTATTATAAACAGTAAAAAGAGTTTATAAAAGAGGTTTTTATTTTAATTGAATGTTTTTTATATATTCATTATAGTAGTTGATCGTTATTATATAAAAAAACTATAAAATCATTGCATATCATGCAATCATTGCATGCATATATATGTATATATATTGAACTCTTTCTTTTAGTTCTTCGCTTAACCTATACACTTCACCACCTAGGAGATTTGTGATTCTTAAACACTTGCTTTTTTCGGATTCCTTTTTGTACTTCAACAATCATTATCCTACCCTTACCTTTCTCTGAGAGCGTAAACGATAAAAATAAGGTACGTCGTGAAATGTTGAGGCAGAAGGTCTTAATATTGGTTTGGCATACTTTATAGTTCAGTAACTCGGTACTTAATAGATTTTTGTCTAAATATAGATCACAGTAACCAACACAAGTATAAATAGGAAATATGCGCCTTGACACGGTTTTTCCCGCCGTTATATCTCAGATTTGGCAAAGTGCATGTCAGCCATGCGTATGTGTAAAGTTAATGTTAATTTTAACATTTAAGTAAAATTGATGTATTTTAAATATCTATTAATATATTAAAAATTACATACACTTAAATTTGTTTGCTATAGATAATTTTCTTTTCTTGACTTGTTCTGTCTTTGACTGAAATGAGAGGATAGAAAATAATTTATTGGTAATATTTTGAATTCAATTAAAAACTCAGTCTTACTGTAATAATTTTTTATTTACAAAAAAATCAGAAAAATGAAAGGATTGTATTTAAAATCTTATTAAAAAATTAAATTAATGCTTAGGTAATTATTATGTTTAAGTTGGAATAAACCAAAAAATAATCATTCGCATCATTTACAATATACTATACTATATGTATATATTATAATATCAAAAATTAAAATATAATGCATGTTGGTAAAACTACACTCGTTTGCTCGTTTGTTATTTTATAATTTTAAAGTAATTTATTATGTTGAATAAATTATAATTAAATAGTAAATTATATAACCTTTTATAAGCTCGGGAAACTAGAGTAAACAAGAAAAGGCAGTGTCACTTTTATATCTTATTTAATTTTTTATTTATACGTATAAACCATAGGAGATTTTAAAAATATTCAAAATTTTAAACCACACTTGACAGCGAAATTAAAAAATTAGTATTAGAATTCATCAAAGTCGAACTAAAATTGATCAACATGTATTTCTTTATAATTATCTATTTTAATAGCCTAACCTTTTATTAATTTATATATTAAATTTTCAGAATAAATCTGAATAACAAATACGCCGCTGAGGTGAAACTTTTCATACCGAAGCTGGAGTTGGTGGGAGAATATGACGTCCAAGGTTCCCGAATCCTCACCGTGGATGTCAACGGCAAAGGAAAAGTGAAGAGCAACATCAGTAAGATTACACATTATTTTCTTACTATTCATGATCAGTCTAATTCATAACTTTTTCTTTTTATGGTACATATTAATAAACCGATTGGCTTAGTGGCTCAGGGGCCCTCCGCCCGCGGAGTCAATGGTTGCGGGTTCGATTCCCGCATCGGAATAAATATTTATATGGATTTATAAATGTTTATTCTGAGTCTGGTAACCCCCCCAATCCGCATTTCCTCTCCTGCCCCTTCCTTTCTTCTCTATCCTTTCCCTTCCTCGCCGTCAATCCACGGTCTGCCGTGCCAATGGATGCGTGCGTGCGGGCGAGCCTAGTCGCAAGCGTGCCGATCGTCCCGGGGTCAGGCTCCCCCGGGGACTATGGTGCCTTACCTCAGCATGCTCTCAGGGCTCTGCTGGGACTGACCTCCATCCTCCCTTGCGGCTCGTGGGATTCACTAAGACGAATTTAATATACCTAATTTGTCGAAAATGACGGCGACGTGGTTCGCCACCCGTCACGTCCTGATTGTCATGAGGGTGAAAAGCGACCAATGACGAGCCGTTTCGCAGCGATGAATGGCAGCGGATGGAGCTCTGTGGTCTCTGCCAACCCCTGCGGGGGATAGGCGTGAATATATATAAAAAAAAATATTAATAAACTGAAAATATTTTATATTATATAATATTATTTTTCACTTAATCTAAAATGTTAAATATAATATGTATTTAACATTTTGTGAATATAGAAAAAGTGTCAAGTTTTGGAGATTCATTAAGTCAAATTTTAATGAAACAACTAATGTTTAAAAATAAATAAAATATTTTGAAATAATAGTTAAACAATAAGATTCCTTGTATAATATTACAATACTCACATTACCAACATACAAATGTCTTATTATATCCCTGTGCGTGAAATAACTCACTGACTTTGCGAATTAAGACAGAAAGTTTCATCTTCGTAGCTAGCTTCACAACCGTGCTGTTTGGGTCGTCGATATTAATAAATAACGTCTTTTTAGCCTTCAAATCCTCTTAAATATTATGATTAAGAAATATCGGTTGAATTTCAAAGACTTTAATAGCTAGAAATAAAAGTATGATAAGTATAATATTATATATAACACCAGTAATCTCTATAGCAACCGTTGCTATGGAAAACAATTATAATAAAAAGCACGTGTTATTGCGCGACTGTAGGTAGTTGTAGGTGGCTGCCATAAACAAAGAATTAAATTATATTAGTGTAGGTAGTTGCTTGAATGGGTCTTGACGGTGATGTAATATTTGAAACTTTCACGCAATTGACCACAATAACTATACCTAAGTTTCATCGCAATCGATTGAACGATGCGCCAACGTACAGGGAATGAATACATAAACATTTATTTGTATATATATATATATATATATATATATATATAAATAAATATATATATATATATATATATATATATATATATATATATATATATATATATATATATATATATATACATATAATATAATTTGTACTGTCACAGTACTAGCATACGTAGCAAATATTGTACATATAATTTAAAGGTGGAGTGGTGATTAAATTTTTAATTTTTTGAGCGCAAAACAATTAGATCTTAATTAATATTTTACTTTACAGCTGGAATAACAGTGGTCGCTAAAGGCCTTGCAAAAACGATCAAAAAGGATGGCGTTGAATACCTGCAAGCGGACAAGGTCATTACCCAGCTGAAAATTGCCGATGGAAAGGTGGTGCTTGATGACAGCGAGAGACAAGCTGCTGGTATGTTACTTGTATTAAATCCTCAGTTACTTTGTTTTAAAGAAACGTTTGGCAATCGAACAAGCAGGTTACCTGAGGATAAGCAACCAACACCGCACCTCATTTGCAGCACCACTTGGTAGACAATGTACTAATTAATACGTTGTCTATTGTAAGGTATGTGAATCGAAGAGGGAGGAGAAATTTATTAGTGTATATCAGAAGATATCAGAAGAGTATATCAGACGATAGCAGAAGATTAGAGAAACCATGATTCCAGAGTTAATAGATGTTTTTAATTGTTAAATCGGTTTTGGTATTAATGCATCTGATTTTCGTATTCCAGAATTTGGTTTCAACTACACATTTATTTATGTATATTGATCCTAATGTCGAATTTGATATACCATTGTATTATATGTTCATTTATTTCCGTAGCTACATCAGCCGCTACATTTTTCAACGCTAGTCCGGGAACCGTCCTGGAAATATTGAATCCGCTGATCGAAGAGACTGCAGCCGCCGTTCTCAAGGCATTCCTGAATAAAATTCTTGGCGCTATACCCCTCAGGGAAATTCTTAACGAGGAGTCTTAAACCCCCTTTTATTTTATTTTAAGATTATCTACTTAATATTAATCTTTACTATTAATGTACTACAATTTTTTTTGTGGAAAAATTTCATCTTTTTTTCGGACGCCAAAGAATAAATTGCTCTAAACAAATTATGTTTTTTAATTAATATATTTTTTTTTCTATTCTATGATTAAGTGGGATGCTTTTATATTTCTTTAATTTCTAATGTAAATAAGTTTGGTATTAGAAATAAATTATTTATTATGTTTATAGTGTTTATTTTTGGACTATACTAAATCCAATTGACCATCCATTGACGTTATCCTAAAGTTATGACTGACTATTCCCACTTATGTCGTAAAATTATTCTTCTCTATCTATCTATCGCTCGAAGAATCTACTAGGAGAAGCATTTTGGTGAATTGAAGTAATTATTGTGTTAATAATTATATGTTTTAAAAATATGAAATGTATTAAAAATATGAAATATTAAATAAAATGTGCTGTTCACTCGATTTTCCACAGGACGTAATTTATTTTATGACAAAATATTACATAACTGAAGACGTAAAAATAAAAAAATAATGTTTTTATAAACAAAAATCAATGGATTTTTGTTTAGTCTTATTGTTTTTGATCTATTTATAAAGTTGTTATGTCGCAGAAATCCATTAAAAAAATTTAAAATAAAAAAAATTTTGCTAAGATCCGCATTAAAATTAAAAAATAATATTAAGTGTTTACCAACCGATAAATTATATAATATTAATAGAGAATTACGACTCTTAATTGTAACCAAAAAGTAGACAACAACGAAAGCCCTATAAAAAGTAAAAATTATTTCGTGATATAAATTGAGTTATGAATAATAACTTTGTATAATATATAATTCTCTATAATGTGGAATGGACTTAATAAATTTGTACATAATTAACAGTATCATGTTAATTACCTTTTAAAAATGCTTCCCTCACTTGGAAAAACATTCTTGTATGCTTACACAATAATGTTCAGTAACTCACTAATACCTTATAAAGATAGATTTGATCGAACCGAGGAAATACTTTTTTTATAGAACAAATTCACTCTATTTATTTATAAAAAAACTAGTTTAACTTGTGCCTAAGTAGTTAGTTATAATTATGTCCTGCAGACCTTAGCTCTGAGGCCAAACATATCATCCACATATGGCGCTTACCAGCAACCAGTTCGTTTACATTATAAAGACCTAAAACATCATTGAGGATCTTAGAACTAATACGATTTGAACCGTACGCTATGGTGGTCACGATGAGAGCGATACTTATTGCTTTATTAATTGGTTTCCTTGTATCGAGTGTTAGTGCACGGAGGATAACTAATTCTTCACAGTCTGACAATGAGATGAAACCTGGTAAGCTTTTGCCTAATATCAACTAATTTATATATTTATATCAACAATAACAGTTTATAGGAATTCGTGATGGTCATAAATTTTTCTTAACGATTTGTGAATAGGATTCATAAGGGACAGGAGTAATGGTGTCCGCGGATTCTCCCAGCACAGGTCACAATATGTAGACAGGCAGTCAAGAAGCTGCAAAAAGTGTAATTATAGTATTATATAACATATGTGCTCTACGGTTTCAGCAAATATCTTTATATCATAAGCAAAACTAGCGTTTTTAAACCTTTTGTCATTCAGTCGTATAAGCCTCGTTCACTGTGTCACTACATAGATGAAGTGTGTATTGGTTAGATTGACAATTGATACACATTACAGAAAAGTGATGTTGTGTGTTTTATGTACTTTTTAGTATTAGTGACAGCGTGTGAAGCGGTTAATAATTTTGTTTACGACTGATTTACGATTTTAACTTAAATTTGTAATTATGTATTTTAATTACTGTTTACTTAACACGGTATTTTTTCTATTTGTTTTCGCGGATTTTTAAAGTTTAGATTTCCAATCTTAATAATGGGTTTCCGGAAAGTAAAGCCTGGCTCTACAAATTATTCTTCTCCATTTTCTACACTTGATATTGTGAAAATTAATAAAATAAAAATTGTGAAGTTGATCTGAAAAGTCATGTTTACTAGCACTCGGCCAGGAGAGTCTTAAAACATACATCGTACTTCGTACATAAACTAAAAAATAATGATTTGTGTCAATAATTTAAGACTTTCTCTACAATTTCTTACCTAACTGCGGTGTCGCGGTTGTCTATGGGCGGCGTTGATTGCTTTCCATCAGGCGACACGCTTACTCGTTTGCCCTCCCATCCCATAAAAAAAAAACACACACATATATATATATATATATATATATATATATATATATATATATATATATATATATATATATATATATATATATATATATATATATATATATATATCTTTTGCTATGGCAAGGGTTGACTGGTAGAGAATACCTTTCGGCATTAAGTCCGCCTAAGGAACACAAATTATACAGAAATATTAAAGAAATAAATAGGTAATTACTTGATATTGAATTTGACATGGTATTTTTACATTTAAGATCCGTCGCTGATGTGTCACTACAGTGACCCAAATGTATCGGAGTGTATAAAGCGTATGGCTGAACAGGCCAGGGCGGTGCTCGCACACGGCATCCCGTCCCTCAATATCCAACCACTGGAGCCACTCAAAGTGCCCAACATTAGACTAAGGCAACACAACGCGCCCAGAATGGGTTTCAAGTACGACGCGTGGTTTTCGGACGTCAACTTAAGCGGACTCACGAATTATACCTTCAACAAATTGGAGTAAGACATTTAAATTACGAATATTAAGTCATTATAAATCGATAATTCAAATTGCGATCATTATTATTAACATTAAATTTTATGTGTCTACTATAAACGTTAGTGTGTGATATCTATTTTTGTTATTTTATCAATTAAAGGACACAAAGAGATATTTCCCACATTTTCTTTGGCTGATTTAACATGACGTGCAGATATTATTAATACATTTGTAGTCTCAAAATGCCGGAAAAAAAATAATTAGGATAGCACTACTAACAGAGACTTTACGTTTTACTAACAATGGATGAGGTTGTTCTCAGTGACGCTATTTTCAGCTACATAAACAATATTTATTTTTTTTTATGATAAAGTTACGTAACTCTGGAATTAATGTATGTGCGTGTATGTGATTTACACACACACACACACACACACACAGATAAATTAAACGTCATTGAACTATTTATTCTCAGGTGAAAATAAGAAAGCATATTTCTAACAATTTGTAAACGATTATAATGGTAAATTTCTTTTAGCGTCTATCCAGAGGAGTTGAAGGTGACAACAAATATAAGCTTACCACATTTAGTGATGAGCGCAGAATATGTAGTTATAGGAGAGTTTCAAATGTTACCTGTTGAGTCAACTGGGAAAATGGCCGCCAACTTCAGTAAGCACCCTACTTACCCGCGATTTCGAATGCGCTCATTATGTTTAATATTTTTTATATTTCATGCCGAAACACATCAATAAAAATGTATTATATATATTCAAACTACTGAACCTGTTAACAAAATATGGTTGGAGACATAGAGAGACCTAGGAGATTCGTGGTAGAGCCACGCTGCGGAACGAATACTTTGTCAAGAATGGCATATTGTTTGTCTGTAGCATGAATGGGCCGGCTCGCCCGAGGAAGTACTTCACTCTCGCAGAAAACCGGCGTCTGAATGGTAGCTTAGCTGCCGCGCTTCGTACGGTGAGCGGCCTGAGTTCCGGAGGTCCAATACCCTGCCCTTCCCATTCCTCCTCCCACTCCCATAACGTCACCTTTCTTAAAGGTTGGATGTCTATGGGCGGCGTTGATTGCTTTTCATCAGGTGACACGCCTGCTCGTTTGCCTTCCTATCCCATAAAAAAAGAGACGCCGAATACAACTTGATGTCTCATCTATTAACCCCATCATGCGGTGCTATAATAACTGGTAGTGGTAGAACCATCACCAAATCAAATTTAGGAGAAATTGTCTCCGAGTGGCGACTTTCAGTAGCAATACTGGTGCGTGGTACCTAGCTCTGTAGTTGCCATTGCCTATCCAGGATAGACGACTAATTGGCTGCAGCTTACGAAATCAATGTCTCCGCCAACCTGCACTGGACTAGCATGGTGGGTTAAATGCCCATTCTTCCAGAAAAAGGGAAGCTCGTTCTCAGTAAACAGATATACTAGTATATGGGCAGGAACAAATTTAGTATAGCGGTTATGGGACTGACCTGTGTCCAGCAGTGGACAGATACAATGACGATAAAAATAATTAAAAAATACTGTTGTATTGTTCACTTACATTGCTTTTCTTTCTTCTTCGTTACATATACATATGTATGTATATTTTACAAATGTGTCAGTCTCTAATTATAAATATATTTATTATTTATTCTAGTAATGTAATATTGTTACTTCTGGTGTGGACAGTCAGAACTTCTACTTAGCTAAGATCCGCGACAAGCAAACAAAAACAGAAAAATTAGCATGTGTGTTTTCTACTGGAGGAAGTGGATTTACGGGGAACTTAAACTAAATCTTACCGAAAATAATGTGAGAAAAGTGGGGGTGTGTGTTTGGTGTTGTTGATAGTGGTTGGGAAGTGAAGAATTGCTGACGGTCGTATTTTCGGTAAGTAGTAAAAGTTCTGACTGTCCACATAGTAATGGATTTCCGCAAAGTAACGCCTGACTCCATTAATTATTGTTACTTCTGTTGGTGGTTCTTAAAAATTATATAATTTTCTAGCTCAATGCACTGCTGCATTAGAAGCGATCGGTGCTAAAGTACACAAGAGGATTGTGGTGAGAGACGCCAGTGTCAAATTGAAATGTACGGGGCAACTGAGTGCTGACTTGATGGAAGCCCACTCTACAACGGGCGAAATGGGTATGGAAATCTTTATCGGTATTTTCAAGATTAGTTACTAATTGTATTCGATACAGTACAAATATTGTAATTATTATTTTTGTGATCCATGTGTGTGATTGATTTATTTCGTATCATTATGATCATCATCGACAGCCTGCGGATATATGCTTCTCCCAAGAATGACCACCCAGAACGATCTTCGTCTTCACGCATCCAGTCTCTGCCATCCGCTCTGCGCAGATCGTCGCACCATCTAATCGAAAGGCGTCCCACACTACGTTTGCCAAGACGCAGGCTTTTCTTCGCACACTGTTTCCCAAATATTGATTTCTTTGTAACATTAATTATTGTATTTTAATACATACTTTTATAAGAATAACGTTCTATATAGAACGTGTATTGATTATTTGAGGAAAAATAATAGGAAAATATCATAAGAAATTGTCAATATTTTTAGAGACGAAGTTTTATCCACGACATGAACTAATCAGCTCATTTAAGCAAGTATTAGAATATCAGAGACTGACTTCTCATTAATATATTTTGCAGTCGTGTTTCGTTCGATGAACGTTTGTAGTCTAAGTACTAATCCTTTTCCCTTATCCCCAATTTCTCTGATTTGTATCCAGAATTAATTATATATCTTTTATGTATATGTATATATATATATATATATATATATATATATATATATATATATATATATATATATATATATATATATATATATATATATATATATATATATATATATATGTATATATATATATATATATATATATATATATATATATATATATATATATAGCTTAAATAAACATTAATCCGCCACGTTTGTCCAAGTCGAACCTGCGATCACAGATTTCATAAGCAGTAGCTTCGCCACTGAGTCATTTAGGTCGTCGATAATACTTTCGGTCATCAATACAAGCTAATTTCTTTATTAGACATGTTCAATAATACTTTTCTTACAAATGTTTACTCCATATAAATTTGTACGCCAATTTATAATAGAACTTTATATAAACATTTATTAATGCCGCAAATAATGAAGACTTCATTACTTTCCAGAAATGATAACAAACCACCTTGTATCCATGCACTCGTCAGAGATAGCGAAGGAAGTTCAGCCAGCCGTGGAAACGGCTCTCGCCATGGTGCTAGAAGACGTCGCCAACAAATTTCTTAAACGAATTCCAGCAAATATGGTTTTCCCCAATTGAAGTTTTTAGTTTTAATATTCTATTCAAAATGCAGTTTTTGGTTTTACTATTCTATTCAAAATGTAAAACTTTTAATTAATATTTATTTTTTATGATTTATTTTATTGACTACTTAATAATTTAAAAAAGTAGCATAGTATACTCGTATATGACATCATAATCTTTGTAGATATTTTTGGGATCTGCTATTGTTACAAATTATCACAATATTCATTTTGTTGTTGTAATTATGCATTTAAATTGTTTGCTTATAAATAAAATTAAATTAAATTGTTTCTTTATACATAGTATCTTCTGAATACTATAAGACACCCTCTCCCAGAAAACGCGATAAGATTTGACTAGCATACTGCTAGAAAAACTGTCAGTATAGTCATGACAATACACATTTTTATTTGTACACCTGATACATTTATATAAGGGGATATAACATTTATATAATAGTTTCTACTATAGTAAAAACTTTTACCTTTAGGCTATAGTAGTGCCAAAACGGCGACTGAAAAATTAATGAGTGGGAAAGTGTAAAATGCTTTTTGTTTGGATTTCTGATTCTTATTTTTATTATTATATAATAAAACTTTGTAGTGACTCGACAATGTAAACAAATAATAAAATACTAAAGAAACTTAGGCTTTTGGTCTTTTGCATCAACAACCGCGTCGAGATTACAGAATTAGAGTTTCATTAAATTAGACGTAGCAATAATATACAATAACTATAATATAATATAAATAATTGAACTGTAATTGTAACAAATCACTACCTCTTAACTAAGTTGATTCAGTTATAGTTTGGAAATTAGTAAGTTTTATATATATTTCTATAGGATTAAATGACGAGCAAGAAGGATTCTAGAGTAAACACATTATTTAAATGTATTAAGAATGTACTCATTCAAATTTTTAATTTTGTTTTCTCTCTATTCAGTAATTTCTTTGAAAGAATTATAATAGCTATGTATATACTAAGGTATATATAAATACTCTCAGAAAAAAATATTTTATAAAGATATAGCTCGATATTTTAATAGAGTCTCTCATTTGTAAAATCGCTGACGCATGCACAATGTAACAGCGGCATAACAATGTCTCTTTCGCAAAGTGTGCCAGCGTGTCTTCGGGACAGTATCAGCCGGTTACAGGCCTACCATTTGTTACGTCACACCACTTACAACATAGCTCGAACGCTGCACCGGATGGAGACGACATTCGATTTAAGACTCTATATTAACATAAAAAGAGATGTCATTCAAGTGATTATATATTTTGTGGGTCGACATCTGACGACATTTAATAAGGTGCATATTGCACTGTCTTGATTTTATATTAAGTTTTATTGGTATCTTCTCTAGTGTCTCTTTCATATTCAAACCTAAATTATCAAAACGATTTTGGACTCTAAGTCTACTTTAACTCTAACATTTTTTTAGATTACTTAGCATTATACGTTCAGGTTTTAAAAAAGGTGCTGGAAAATTGAGGTATTAAAAGGACATATTTTCAACGACAAATAAGTTCTTAGCCACCACATTAGCTACCGCTAGAGAATGAACTGAAATGTCGGCATCATAATTGGCAAAAGATTATATGTATGATGAGAGGTATTACATCTTGTGTATGTAGGAGCTCATACGAATGGTGCTTGCGTTAGGAAAAATTCATAGTGATGGTGTCATCGTCCAAGTTCAAAGTAGCATCCATTTTTGCGAAATAGAATAGATTTCAATTTTTTTTAATACGAAGATGTCACCTAAGTTGATTTCAAATAGCTTTTTATGAGCATCAGATCTATTATAATCGTTGTATAAGCAATCGGTATCTTTATATAAGCAATCGATCAATCAATGAACGTGAGATAACATGTTTGTGATAAAAGATGTTGATTTCAAAATGTTAATCACGTTTCTTTATACGGTATTTAAATTACAAATGTTAAAGCTATGTTTCATTTGTGAAAGTACTTTTCGGGTACATATGGTTTTTTGAATAAGTCGTTAAATTTTTTTACCTTCTTCACAATGTTTAACGTTCTGTGGATATTTTTGTTCTTCACCTTTACTTATGGCGCTGATAAATCCTATATAAATTGTAAGTACCGTATTTGCTCTCTTTGATAGATTTAATGCAAAATATATTTTAAAATTGTTAATCAATCGCATCTTGAATATATATCTATTATATGAATAATTGGATTAAAACATAAATGTAATTTATGTTATCTTTGCACAAAAAGATTAAAAAAAAACTACCATAGTCATGTGACTCTCACATGGCCATCACGTGACACCGAATGTTTGTATACCCATTTCTTATAATGGTAGTAAAATTATAATTTTGAAAGGTTAATAATTTTATTAAATATAATTTTAATAAAATATTATTTTGATTAATATTAATTATAGTTATATTAATTTTTGTAACAGAAATCACACATAGACTATTAGAAATATATTCCGTCCATATGAATATATCGTCTATATGTATATGTTTGTATTTGAGCATAATTTGTGGCCATAATTGCGATCAAAATTCAAACGTTCAAAATTCAACGTTTGAACACTTCAAATCGATTAATTTATTTATCACGGTCCTCCGTAACAGGTTCGAAAATTTTATTATTTTTGTTATTATGAAATTGTAAGATTATTAGTTTTTTTAATGTAATCATTATTAAAATTACGATGCCAAAATCTCATAAAATTTTGTTGGCACATATTTAATATTATTAACAAAAAATATTATTGTTATAATGTTATCATATTATTAAAAAAAGTTAATAAAGATTTAATTTAATTAACAATATCTGGTGTGTTTCCACAGTTGGCGATTTTATTTGCCCTAGAGAAGAAAATGGTTTGAATGAATGCTTGAGAGATGGATTAAATGTCTACATACCGCAATTGGCAACTGGTACTGTATTCATCATATTTATGTTTTGTTTTTAGTTTATCTATAAAAAATATTTCATAAGAAATTAGAAAAAAAGATCTTAGAATTTTTTAGAAATTAATTAAGATATACAAGGAATTTTTTACTACCAAATTACACAAATAAATAGTGTAAGGTTTTTATTTAAATAAAAACCGATTCCTTTATGATTAATTGGCGAATAACTGAAATAATAGTTATATAAATTAAAATATAATGAAAAGTAACACAACATTATTTTTTCATGGGATAGGAAGGCAAACGAGCAGGCATGCCACATGATAGGAAACAATCAACGCCACCCATAAACATCCGCACCACCATAGGCAGTGCAGGGGGAGGAATAGGGGGAGGGGAGGATTTTGGCCTCCGGAAATTAGCCGCTCACCGTAAGAAGCGCGATAGCTAAGCTACCACTCAGACGCCGGTTTTCTGCGGGAGTGTGATATTTCCTGGGCGAGCCAACCCATTCATGCTACAGACAAATATTATGCCATTGTTGACAAAGTATTCTTGATAAGTTTATCAAAATATCCTTATTTCACTAGAATGTATGAAGTGCAGTATTTAATTCAGATGAACAGATTTACTCACGATGTTTCCCTTAACTTATGCATACTAAAAATGTATGGTATTTAGAGATAAGGACATGGCGGTTCAAACTTCACACTCTCAAACTCAAACTCGCCGTAAAGAAAAATTTCATCCCCACTATCTGGATGAGTGGTGATCTACTACGGTGCGTTTCTCTCGTAACTTCTTTCCACGCACCATCAGTTTGTGGAATCAGCTACCCTCAGCGGTCTTTCCAAACCGTTACGATATTGGACCCTTCAAAAAACAAGCCTATACATACCTAAAAGGCCGGCAACGCTTCCGCGACTCCTGCGGTGTCGCGGTTGTCCATAGGCGGCGTTGATTGCTTTCCATCAGGCGACACGCTTGCTCGTTTGCCCTTCTATCCCATAAAAAAAAATAACACAAAATACAATATAACTGGAGTGCAGTGACAAAAACTTTATTCGGAAATATATAAAAGTACTACTTGTAAATACTTCAAAATAAAAGCTTACTTAAATAATTGCAGGTCTACCGGAATTCGGTATCCCACCGTGCGAGCCGTTGATGGTTCCAGCATTGACAATAGAACAGATGGCGGGGCCCATGTCTGTCACATCTACGTACACTGATGTGTCTGTTCGAGGTCCAGCTAGTATGCGAGTTACTGACGTCAAGTAAGCAAGATCTATTTTTTATTTAATGACTATTTCTTATTTTGCTACGATTGCCTTATTGCTATTGTTTTTAAAAATCATATGATCCATCATATGATTAAACACATAACTTTTTCTATTTTAACACGTTCAACGCGCAAAGATAAACAGTTAATTTTATCTCAATTATCTTTGATATTAATTTCTTAAAAATGATAAAAATGGCACGCTCGCTCGTTTGCCCTCCTATCCTATAAAAAATAGGTGTTTATTTTGAGGCATGGTATTTGTCCATGTCATTTACGTATCTGTTATGGTATCTATTATGTTAAAGAGGATCTTAGTGGGGGACTAGGAATGTAAGTTTTTCATTTTTAATATTTTACAGAAAATGTTCGGTCAGAGAGATGAAACTGCCCCCGATGAATAAAAATAGCAATTGTAATACATTGATTGTGCTTACGAATCAACTTAGTGTTTTCTATCATCAGCCTATTGTAGTCCCCTGCTGGATATAAGTGTTGCCCAAGGTGTGCCTCTTAACCCGATCTTCGGCTACAAATAAACTCTGCTAGCCGCCCCGCGCGGATCGTCCCTGCATCTATCAGGACGGTTACACTACGTTTGCTGAGACACGGTCTCCACTCCAGTACTCATCTACTTCAACGACACGGTTCTCTCACAAACGTGTCTAACACATTGCCATCTCACTTTGCTTAATCGATGAGCTGTGCCGGTGAGTCTGGGTCTAAGCTGGTTCTGGTTAATTGTAACATGCAAGACGCTCCGCCAATCCGCATTGGACAAGCGTGGTGGGTTGACGTCCGTTCCTCCAGAAATTGACTTGGGCTGTGAAAAAAGAAATGTTATAGTATTTTAAACAATCCTTAGGTTTCTTAATAATCGTATCTTGTCATTTATTTATTCTTAGCTGATTAAAACTTAATAATTTTTCAAATGTGGATCCTCTCCAGCGTTGATTCTGTGAATCATCAAGTAGCTGTTAAGCTGCATATACCAGAGCTCAAAATGAAGGGTCATTACGTGTTATCTGGAAACTTGCTGATGCTACCGGTAGAAGGCGAGGGCCCGTTCGCTGCTACGTACGGTAAAGTCATATCATAAATATATCTATATAAAAATTAAATTAGGAATTAGTTGTACACATTTAGATAAAAACAACTCTGGCTTGACAGAACTTGGATTGACTTTTTTTATCAGTAAGATTGCCTTAGTAAAGAAAATATGGGGGATGATCGTAATAATTTACTTCAATATATTTTAAGAACAGTTTTTCTGTATTAGGTTATTAAAATTATAATAAATATAGTATAAAGATAATATTTATAATCAATTTCATAAGAAGATAAGATAACGTAGGTAAGCTAAAGATACATTAATAAAAGGTTCTATTTTCTTTTTGCACATAAAAAGTATGCTTTACATCATGAAAGCATTTCATTGTTTGTTAGCTTTTATAATCATAGCATCTATATGATATAAGCCTTTCTATCAACTAATTGATATAAATAAAATGAGAAAAAATATGTCTGTAAATTTATCCATTTCTTATTAAAAAATGTAAATCATTGTATGTTCAAAAGACATTTAAATATTTCATTAGAAAAAACCTAATCTATTTCTAGGAGATATTCAGGCTATGGTTACAATAACCCTGGGCCGAGCGCATCGTGAAAATGGTGTGGACGCTCTCGCTTGTAATAATCTAGACGTTAAGTTTATCGTGGGATCGGCTACTATGAAGCTGGAAAATTTGTTTGGTGGTGACAACGAACTAGGTGAGTTACATTACCCTTATCCTGAATAAAATTTGAACTATCTGCCTAAAATCAATTCCCTCGTGTGCATATTTATGAATAAGTTTTTTTTTTATGGGATGGAGGGCAAACGAGCAGGCGCGTCACCTGATGGAAATCAATCAGCGCCGCCTACAGACATCCGCAGTGCCATAGGCAGTGCGGAAGCGTTGCTGACCTTGAAGGAAAGTGACATTATGGGAGGGGGAGAGGGAGGGGAGGGGGAGGGTGTTGGGCTTCCGGAACTCAGACCGCTCACCGTACGAAGGGCCGTAGCTAAGCTACCACTCAGACGCCGGTTTAAGTATGATTTTAAAGTTTTTAATTATAAATGTTGTTTGTTAATTATACGCACTCTGTTAAAAATATTATATGATTATAAATAATTCTTACTAAACAGGTCTTACTAATTGTATTTGTTTATTGAAGTACCACACACCCGCAGAAAACCGGCGCCTGGGTGATAGCTTAGTTACCGCGCTTCGTCCGGTGAGCGGTTGAGTCCCGGAGGCCCAACTCCCCCTCCTCCTCCCACAATGACACTTTCCTCAAAGGCCGGCAACGCTTCTGCACTCTCTATGGCACTGCGGATATTTATGGGCGGCATTGATAGCTTTCCATTAGGTGACACGCCTGCTCGTTTGCCTTCCTATCCTATAAAAAAATCTGCATTTGCATAATTGTCGAAACCCTAGAAGGCATATATTATAATGTCATTATACTCTTTTGAAGTCTTCTGACGGCTTACAGAATATCGTAGAATCCGTACATAAAGTATTCACTTATAACGATTAACTGCTTTAGTTTTGTCACTTTGTGCGTCGTCCAGTTATTATGTCGGTCGGTCTCAACAACAGCCAGAACGTGGATCCGATTTCGAAAGCAATCAAAATTTTCAAAATCATAAAAAATAATAATGAGTTACACTAAATACACTAAAATCTTTATGTACCGAAAAAAACTTTATTTCACTGTCATTTAAAACCAAAAAACCGGTAAGAAATACGTTTCGTAATCTTGGTGATACATGATGTCAAAAAATTTAAGGACGTCTACGTGATTGTTGATATTTTTTGGCACGCAGAGATAATAATATTTTGCCTGTCTCAACAATCCAGGGGTTAAAGGTCTCTATACCCGGTTTTTACAATATATTTTTCTTTTTCATGAAAATTTTTAAAATATTTTAATTTGATTGTTAATTGTAATTTATTTATATTCTTTTATGGTGCTAAAACGTGGACACTGACAGTCCATCTGCTCCACAGCGCCGCTCGAACTTGCTCAGAAAGCTTGGGAAGGGCTACGCTAGAGTGTCTATAGTGATATGATTGGGAGTGAAAAAAACTGCTGGAGAAACAAATTCACTGATATAGCTAACTCAAGTGATTGCTACAAGGGTTAGTCACGCTTATCGAAAATCCTATATAGGCGAGTGCTGGAGTGGAGACCGCGTTTTGGCAAACATAGTATAGGACAATGCGCAAGACGGCTGGCTAAAACTGGATGCGCGTAACCGAATATGGGGCTAGGTGGCGTACTTTGGGAAAGACTTATGTGCAGCAGTGAACTGTCGTAGGCTAATGAAGATGATAATAAATTTTAATTTGATTAATATTTCAGGTAATACCATGAATATGTTCCTCAATGAAAACTGGCAGAAATTGGCTAACGAGCTACAAGGACCAATGCAAGGAGCTCTGCGAGACTTCTTAAAGCCCTTGGCAGACCATGCGTTTAGAACTCTTGACGCAGACGATATTCTATCGTCATAATATTCTTTAGCCTGGAGACGACAATAACGATTATTATATATTTAGCTTATAATATTTATTTCTTAGTTTATCGTAATTTATTAATAGTTTATATAAAAGTTTAAATGTGATAATAATTTATGTGTTGTAGATAAATATTATATTAAATTGTTTTTACATTTAATTTTTTTTTACTTTCCCATATGCTGTTTATTTATTTCAAACTCAAAGACTTTGAATTATCGGCGTTGCGGGCTGGACACATTAAATACAAAGTAAATACTAAGAATAAATAATAAGAAAAATACCATATAAATGTACGGTCCATCAAAAATATATCTGAATGCGGGCATCGAACCCATGACACAAGATTCTGAAAAGGAACATTTAAGTCTTAATCTTGTCATATTACACTTTTCAAAAAGAATGTACTCATGATTATGAACGCCTTATGTCAAACAAATAGTTGATATAAGGCGTTCATGAGCTGTACTGATTCGGTAGAAATAGCCCTCATCAGGGGATGCTAGCTATCTGGACGGCCAATTCCCTAATTAGACTTGGATGGCCTGGGACTGGATTCATTGCATATGGTTAACTAAAACAAATTACAGTATTGTATTATAAGTTTTTTACTGAAATAAATAATTAAATAATTTTCTTTATCCTAAAAAATCAAATTATGATGAATATATTTTAACTATTTTTTCACGAAATTTTTATGTAATATTTTGCTCCAAGTAGGATTAATAGATATCACATGCATTAAGTATATGAATTACTTTTTTAATTTTAATAAACCTGGAGTAGCAAAAATGCACTTTAAGAGGATACAGTAAAACGAATTGTTGGTTATTACAGAATGCGATATGTGACATTGCGTTCTATTTCGATTTATAAACCATATTATACAATTATATGACAAATGTATTCCTATTCCATTAGTATTATTTCAACCCCCCTCCCCTCCTCATGAAAAAAACATTGTAACTTATTCTATATTTAAATTCACAAAATATCGTGCCTGTTTCTAGTATTTTTTTAAAATAACGTATTCATTGTTGTTTATCAAATTTTTTATTATTAAATTAACACATTATAGTTGTGAATTTTATTTCTTTATTTTTTTGTGACTCTAAGGAGTTTTTAACGTCGTATGAAGAAAGAAAACATTTTTAAACTGAACTATATTCAGAAAAGTAAGACAATACGAGAAATATCATAAACCAAATACCAAACAAACAAGATTATTATGATTTGTTACTCGAAATAGGCAGGTTGATAAATATATTTACTTATTATGTTGATAATATTATTTCTGGGAAGTGTCAACAAATCCTTGATTATAAGTATATTACGGTACAAACTTTTAATTACATTATCAACGACATGTACGAGAGGATACAATTATATCTCTTCCTCATCCCTAAAAAACTAGTAATAAAGTATTAAAATATTACCCTACAATTGAATTCTAGTTTAATTAATTGTATGCGATGATTTAAACCGTTTTTCGAATTAACATTTTTAACGATCAGTAATATTTAAATTAATTTTGTTATAACAATTCATATCAGTCGGTAATTTTAAGGCGTAAGCCAAAGGTCGATGGGTATTTTCGTAAAAGCAGCGTTGAGGAATGCTTGGAAATGCTTCGCAATAGAGGAGGAGGCAGCCGGCCGCATTTCGTCGATGATTTCTGCCGCGTTGTTGTTCAGGAACTGGTTCATTGCTTCCCCTGAAATTTCACCATTAATACATTACAATTGTATTATTAGCTTTACTGTATAATTACACAGACAGAAAGAGAGGAAATAAAAATGAATTTGTGTGTAATTCTAGCAATAATAATTAAACAAAATTATTTGTGGATTAAATAGAATTAGATTAAATAGAACCTAGATATAGTTTTAAGTTTAGAAAAAGCATCATGAGGACCTAAATGTTATTATCGATGAAATTTACTCACATTGTGCATATAAATGATTGTTATAATTATTTAAATAAAGTTTGTAGTTACATTTATTATCTTTAATATCTGTGTTGTGACACAATGATGACACACTAGCCGATTCGGGTAAGGCGGCCGCTTTTAAAATCCTTGAGAATCTCAGAAGTCTAACTGTATTACATATATAATACATAATATATGTAATACATATTTAGTATCTTTAGTGCGTGTGAAAATAGAGAAAGCACTTTATCATCTGAATCCTCCTTTAAACAATGGTACAATGTTTTCCAAAACAATCGGAGGACCAGTTTTTACTTCCATACACAAATTACATCCAAATATCCGAAAACAAATGTTATTTTCTATTATACATATAGATTTTTTTTAATCTCCTTTTTTATTTTACTTAACAAATCATTACTTACCGATAACGCTTCCATGGTTGACAGTATCCTTGACTTTGAAACGAGAGTTCTTCAGTTTGAAATCAACGAGGAGTCGCTCAATCGACATGTATTTAACATTGTCACGTTCAATCTCCTTGCCGTAAACTTTGACAATCGCAACCACGTCCACTGTAACAGGTGATCATAAAATATTTATCACTTAAAACACTTGTTATTATAAGATATTGTTATTACAATATTTGTTTATTTAATTGTTTTTATGAGATAGGAAAGTATCTCATATATACTTTCCTTGCGCGTTAGAATGCTCCTCTATTACATCTGGCCCGTTCTTCTATACGGATGTAAGGCTTGGACGCGTAAAGAAGACCTCAGAAAACGTATAGAAGCGTTCGAAATGTGGGCATATAGACGGATGCTCGCTATTAGCTGGATTCATAGGGTGGCCAATGACGAGGTTCTCCGACAAGTCAAGCAAAAACGTGAACTTTTGCAGACCGTCAAAGGTAGAAAAGTTACGTATCTAGGTCATATCATGAGACATGACAGGTACAAGTTGCTGCAACTGATCATGATGGGAAAAATCGCGGGCAAAAAACAAGTTGGTCGAAAAAGATAGTCTTGGCTACGTAATATCAGTGAGTGGACTGGGATAACTAGTGCTCCAGAACTGCTGCACCTCGCGAAGAAGGAGGAGAGTTGTGCTGAATTGGCTGCCAACCTTCACAAGTCGGAGAGATAGTCTTAGAAGAAAATGATGAGATAGGAATTTTAGATAGGATTAGTAAACATTTTTCGGTTATTGTGGTTAATTTTTAGTATTTTTGTTCATTTAAACTTTAGAACCGTAACCCTAAATAACATTTCTAGAATCAGAGTAAAAAATAATGACACAATTGTCCCAAGTTTCCTAGAATTAAGACTATTTGTTAAACTATGAATCTAAAATTTTTTAAAATTTGTCTACTTTGAAAGGCCCTCCTTTAAAAAAAAATTCTAGAGTACCTTGGCAAGTGCCATTAAAAGTTGGCGCATTTAATCAGGATTGTAAAATGGTACAATACTTGTTAGTGTCATACTAAAAAAACGAATAAAAAAAAAAACCTCAAGTAACCCGATTTTTGCTAACCCATTTTACTCAGTTAAAATGTTTTTTATTCGCACAAGCTCTTGGTAGATTCTTAATTTTAAGAGCTTCAGATAGATTTTTTTCTGATTTTTCTCATGGTGTTTACAATCAATCCTGTCACCCCGTTGACGTTGAGTTTTGGGACACTTGTATATTATACTGTACTAACTGAATGCAGCCCAGAAGTCGCCTTGAGATCGGACGGGGAAAAGCAGCACTTGTCCTGAGACTTCATAGCGACCGGTCACTTCGATGCGAGGTAACGCCAGCCCCATGTCAATGCGCATCTTGGTCAAATCAGATCTAAAAAATGTTTAAACATCAAAAAGAATACTTATTTCATAAGAAGACTCGAATAATGGTGCCTGCAAGTATGTAGAATGAGCTAACAATAACCCATTGAAATATTGTATTACCTAAGTACATGCACAAAAACACATCCAGACAGATATTTTTAAAATAAATTAAGTAAGAACCGGTTTTGTACTCTGGGTTAAGCAAAGAGTAGGACTTTGTGTGATCATTAGTTATATTGTTCAATTGTGGTGGTGTATTATACAATATAGTTCGATTAAGGCGTATAAGTGAAGTGATATGAAATAAAATATGTGTGTATCACGACTTTTTGAGTTGACTGAAAAAGTCCATAGTAGGTTTTGGTAAAATGGCCACCATTTTATCAAAACGTAAAGTGATAAGTTGACTTGTTTTATTTCAAGAGGTGTGATGTTAACATATTTTACTTGATACTGGCATAATAGTTGTAACTGGTTGCCTTCAAAGAAAAGAAGAAGAAGATGTAAAGAATGTATCTTAAATTAAAAAAATATTTTTTATTAAGATCATAGATTTCCATTCGATTCAAGACTACCGTCTATTTTGGAAGGACATATTCCAGGGCTTCCTAAACAATGATGGCGTATAATTCATTTAAAAACCTAAGTCAAATAAGATGATAATTAAAAATATTTTATCTAATTAAAATTTCAATAGGTAAGATATTTATAATATTCATGAAACAGGTTGGAGAGAAAGGGCAAAACGAAGTATTTATTTTTATAATATATTAATTTCCTTAAAAAATAAATACACCATCGCACAATATTAGATTATCATTAGATTACATATCTTTATTTAATTTAAAAAAGGAGTCATTGAGGTTTTTTATACATAAATAAAGTCGTTATTTTCTTTCAATAACTATATTTTAAAAAAATATTTTTATTTTAATATAGAATTATAATGTTAATTATAATAAATACGTACAAAATCTGGATGAGTGGCGATCTACTGTGGTACGTTTCTCTCGTAACTTCTTTCCACGCACCACCAGTTTGTGGAACCAGCTACCCTCGGCGGTCTTTCCGAACCGATACGGCATTGAAACCTTCAAAAAACAAGCCTATACATGCCTAAAAGGCCGGCAACGCTTCCACGACCCCTGCGATGTCGCGGTAGTCTATGGGCGACGTTGATTGCTTTCCATCAGGCGACACGCTTGCTCGTTTGCCCCCCTATACCATAAAAAAACAAAAGGACGAATAAGAGGCTAAATGATTTCACGTCACGACCATACGCTGGTGCAACGTAATTTCGCGTTGTCCTTGTGATAGGAGGATGTAGCGTATATTGCAGAACATAATAATGTCTGTCAGTCACACAATTATCAGTCATACGACGCGGCACTGTTTTGTAAGTAGCTATTAAGACGTCGGTTCTTAGGCAATGCGCTGACCACAATAAAATGAGTAGATCGTTTAAACGCCTGGTAAAGGTTTATTAACTCCATTTGAACATTTAATGTAATATATTTTAATCTAAAGTGTTGATTATAAAGAACGAAACTTTCAAATCTTTTATGTTTTTATCTACACAGCAGTTACGGCATAAAAGTTTTCTAGTAGCAAGATTTCTAGCGATCTTCGCTTTTGCCGATAAATATGTAATTATGTAATATTGAATAAATGGAATCAGCTAAGCTCACGTTTTTGTGCACATAGCGTGCAATCAAATATATATGTTATTTCGTTTTTTAAATTTCTGCCTCTGCTCTGTGCTTATGCATCCGGGTCGATCTCTGGATTTTGGGTTTGTTTGTCTTTGTGTGTATGCGTGTTAGTGTAAATATTAGAAAGAGAGAGAGAGAAAAAGAAACGGTAGATAAATATACATTCAAGACTGGTATCAATTATATTTTTAAAAAGCATAGTCTTACAACTTGTTTCGTTTGTAATTATTAAGTGGTACATTTCTTTGTAAAAAAAGTTTCATAAAGTGATCGTTTCATTTTTTGTTTATTAATTAAATTAAGAAACAATTGCTACCGCTGTATTTTTCTTTTTAAATTTTTAATAAAATAAATCGACTTTGTGTACTTCCAAGGTTTCAGATTGTAACTTTAGGCAAACTTCCATAAGGTCCATAAGATCCGGAAAGAATAAAACAGAACAAATGCGACGTCCAATTATGACGACTTAGCAAATAGTTTTAAAAATGTTTTCTCAACCGGTTCGACTTCAGCTCATCTCTGTATTGTTTCGCAGAACAATCCGTGATTGTTCTGCGAAACAACATAATCTTATAAGTGCTTTAAGTGCATGTAAATATTTTTGTTAAATAAAGATAATATCTTTTGGGACGAATAACGCATATCCGTTTATTTAATACAAAATACTTTTTTACAAACCATATATGTTTGTATGTTCTAGTGCTGGGCACACGTCTGTATAATTCTGTAGAATTGAATATTAACCCAACACACCTTCCAATGTGGATTGGCGGAGCTCCTAGCATATATAAATCACGATGCGGTAATCGTACCTGCGAACTATCTGAAGACGGTACTGTAGTGATACATTCATAAATGTATCATTCATGCATTAAAACCTTTTATATTAGTTTACTTTTTCTTCATTTGTAATATTCAAATTTAAAATTAAAAAGAAATTGTTATAAAACAAAATACATTAGTTTGATTGACGTCTTTATTTAGACATGTCACCTGTCCGGCATAAGTAATTAAAAATTATATATATATTAAAATATAATATGTAAATTGAAAAGTTTTAATATATATATATATATATATATATATATATATATATATATGAATATGATATAAATGTACATTGAAACAAGAAAAATAAATTAATATCATTTTGAAGAATTTTAAGTAAAGAAGCCCCCTAAAGAACCCGAATGTCGCCGTAAGCAGTACGGCAGGCACGCTACAGTACCACTGAGCCAATTGGTCGGCAGTATACGTAATTGTTTAATAGGTAAGGTACAAAGTATAGTAGCTCTTAAACCCGCGTGCCGTAACAGCAATTTCATTATATCAGAAGATGAAGCAATTCAAAAGGCTGCCAGCTGTGAACTTACTTAACTTTACTAAATGGAGTTTGATTGTTGAAAAGGACAATGTTGCGCTTAACTTTGGAATTTCACGAAGGTTTACTAATCTATCTTATTGTTAACTTTGATTTGGTAATTTCATTACGACACTTTTTTATGTGATAGGATCGGGTCACATTGAAGTTACGGCTATCGTTCTTCATTTCCTCAAATAAATCATGGAATAAATTATAGAAAAAGAAATTATATTCAGTAAGCGTACAAGGCGACGACCAAATGGCTCAGTGGCTAGGGCCCCACCCGCGAAGTCGATGGTCGCGGGTTCGCTTCCCGCATTGCAATAAATATGTGTATGGCCTACAGATATTAAGTCTGGTAACCCCACCTACCCCATTGGACAAGCGTGATGGGTTAATGTCCGTGCCTCCAGAAATAGGGAGGCTCGTGTTCAGCAGTAAGATATATATGGTCTGTGAAAAAAAAGCGTACAAGAACGTAAATTAAATTTAAATTTATTTACTAAGGGTTAAAATAAATTAGTAAGGGTAATTAACAGTTGTTTAAACACTCTTCGACTACGACATAAAATGTATAACAACACATACAACATTATACATCCAATACTAGATGTGGCATTTATACTCATGTTATTAATTGAGTCGTTTCTTTTATATTTATAGTTTTACAATATTTTATATAATCAAATATTTTATTGTATAGAAGATAAACTGCGTAAAGTACAACGATTACGTTAGGTGCGTTATGTGGACGGATGGATGTTGCCAGAGCCTCCATCCTTCCACCAACCATCGATCGATAAGGAAAGACCATCATTTGGTCGATGACTAAAGGTCTCTCCTTATCATGTGTGACTCTCGTAATATTAGTATTGAGTGTTTAAGTATATACTAAATTTGAACTTTTATTATAAAAAAGAGTTGTTTATATATCTATCTCTTTTGCGCTTGCTATGTTTAAGATACTGACGTAGTTTTTGGAGGTAGCAAACTGAAATAGAATGGGTTGGCCACGGTTGTTGGAGAGCCGGCAACCATTAAAGTAGACGAGTGCAGGAATCTACATCTTGGCAAACGTAGCGTTGGACGCTTCCAGCTAGATGGTGCGACTGATAGAAACTGGATACATGTAGCCGAAGATCGGGGTAGATGACCGAAGGAGGTCGACGAAGATGTTTCTCAGAACTAACCTGATTTTCGTTACTGTATAATTACTCGGTCCAACAACAGTTATGTTGTTAAACGCTGCCGTTACCCGCACGGGCCCCGCAGAGTTCTCCATCACCAGCCGGTCTATGAGTAGCGGCTCCACCGGAGGCACTCCAAGATCCGTTAGACCCCGCGCGAGATGCGGTCGCAGACTGTTGAATGAGTCCTTGATGCAGATGTCCAGCTGTGGATCATTTCTGCTGCATGATGGCAGGTAATCGGCTGTAAGTATAAAAAATATTAAGTTAATTAAGATAGTTAAAATCATCTTATTTACTTCTTAGGCATAGTAAAATAACTTGTCAAACGTGAGACTGTTAATATCACAATAAGATGCATGTGGTGGATTCATCAATTTTTTTAGCTTTATCTGAATTCTTTCCATGCACGCAAAGAAATTTACGTTGTGGATGTGGATAGAATGGTCTATAGGATCAAGGAAAACATACCTTGACCAAATTGCCGAAGTTCTTAAGAAATGCCAGGTCAAAAATACCCTTAACCGACGAGGTTGTATAAAACGAGTGATGAGTGTGGATGAAGCACAGAAAGTGTGCTGAGATTGTAGCCGATGGAGATCTGTAGTCTCTGCCTACCCCTACGGAAAACAGGCATGATGATATTTATGTATGTATGAAATGTCAAAACACCGCACCATGCACTATCACCCTCTTGAACCACATTCAGCAATCTTCAGTGGTGTTGCCGAACCAGTATGACATTGGAACCTTCAGAAGAGAAGCTTCAATATTTCTCAAATGCTGGCTATACTTCTGCAATGGTGCCTATGGTGTTGCAAATGTGTATGGGTGGCGTTGATTGCTCTCCACCAGCCGATAAGTTAGTTCATTGGCCTCTCTTTTCCATAAAAAAGGGAAAATTGTAATTATCCATTATTAAGGGAGTAGAAATATAATAGAACAATGATAAATAAAGGTCTTGTTGACAGCTTAACAAAATTGGCAAAAACCTAGTTAGTGATGGTTAATAGTCAGGCGTTGCTTGGCGGAAATGCATTATTATGTGAACATGTAGTCAACGGTAGTCTTCCGTAGAGTCTACTTTACCTGAAGATGCCTCGTGTTGAGGCGAAACACAAGTATATATTGTGGAAAAGTAGTAATGCATGTTTGATGTTGTTCGGTAAGAATTAGATTAGTAATTCTATATTTTCCTCTTCTTTTAGTAAATATACAATATTTTTTTCTTTTTTTCCTCTTTGTGATATACATTTCCTGATATACATTAGTGATACCATTATTTCGCAGCGCACTGACGGACTAAAATGCATGAATGATTAATGAAATTCAAATAGAAGGAGAATATTATTTATATCCAAGTCTCCCGTATGTGCTTTGTTTAAAGTAATTAATGCTTCCGCGTTAAGTTGGCATAACGTAATGAAAATTTAATGTCCCTTTTACAATGTATTTGCATTGTATTCTTACACGATGCTACTGCCCACGACTTTGTTTAAATTCAATATTTAAAGAGTTTTTTAATTTTCATATAAATGTTCAGAAATTTTCTCAAAAGTTTTCTATATTCTTATGAATGACCCACCCATTCATTCAAATCAGCAGATCCCAAAATTAGTAAGCAAAAAAAAAGCAAATTGGTATTTTTGTTTTAAACCGAGAATATGAAATGAATTAAAAGCAGCTGTTTTGATGTTAGAGAAGCAAATAAAAAATATTTAACACGCAACGTTTATGTATCAAATACAACTCAACTTTCAAGAATAATAATAAACATAAATATATTTATTAATAAAAATTTAACCTCTATCACTTCTCACTTTACACTCCTTTCTACTCTTTTACTTTCCCATTTCTGCTCCTTTATCCCCTTCTGCTATTCTACCTCCCCTTACCCTTACATCTTGCTTAAAGGTAAGTAACACGTCTGCGATACCTCTATTGTTGTCAAAAAAAAATTGACCGCGATATATTTGTTGGGGTTTACCACATAAAACATGCACATAACTTCTATTGCCACCACTATCAAAATATCTTGAACTTGAACGTTAATTTAAAATGATCTTAGTCTCGCACAAGGTCACATTATATAACCCATATTACATAATCCACCAAACTGCCTCGGCCCAAAAACCCAGAAAATCGCATTCATAACGCTAAACCGGCTTACAACGGTTCAAAAACAAATAAATTTAGTAGCAAACATTTGTTTTTAAAATCCTTCACAACCTTCATAGCGCTTTATAAAGGGGTATTAAGGAAATTTGTATAACAATTTTAAGTAATTTTTTTATACATATGTGTTATTGAATCATTTTTATGTATTCATATATACTACATAAATATCTACGGGAAACAGGCGTGTCACGCCTGTTTCCCGTAGAGACCACAGATCTCCATCCGCTACGATCCCGGCACATCTTCCTTGCTTTCTCCACACTTATCCTTCCCTTCTCTCACATTCATCATAGCGAAACGGTTCTCCGTTAGTCGTTTCTCGCCCACGTGGGAATCAGGACATGATGGGTGGCGAACCACGTCGCCGTAATTTTTAACAAATTAGGTTTGTTATAATTTGTCATAGTGAATCCCACGAGCTGCGGCTCGTGGGATTCACTATGACAGGATGGGAGGATGGAGGTCAGCTCCCGCAGAGCCCCGCATGCCGAGGTAAGGCACTAACTATAGTGCCTTACCTCATGATCGGGCACCCCTGAGTACTAAATCGGGGGTGCCCGATCCCGCGACAATCGGCACGCTTGCGACTAAGCTCGCACCAAGCTACGCATCCATTAGCCCGGCAGACCGTGGATTGGCGGAGAGGAAGAGCAAAGGATGTATTTATATCTAACCAAATAAATAGTTTAAAACTGCAGTAGTAGTAGGAGTCCAGGCCACTGCTGGATTCCCCAATGTGTGCGCACCTTCTAGACCATTTTCTGACTACCATAATTATTTTGCAATTTGTTTCTGCCAACCCTGCGCAGATCGTCGCTCCTTCCATATTAATTAAGTATACTTAAGTTATTCTAAACCTTATATTATCCGTTGTATACAGGAAAGACAATGCTATATATATATACATATATATATATATATATATATATATATATATATATATATATATATATATATATATATATATAGGAAAATTCGCGGGAAAAACACAAATTGGTCGAAAAAAGTCTTGGCTATGAAATATCAGGGAGTGGACTGGGATAGCGGGTGCTCCAGAACTGCTGCACCTCGCGAAGGAGGAAGAAAGTTGTGCTAAATTGGCTGCCAACCTTCGCAAGTCGGAGAGGCACTCTTAGAAGAAGAAGAAGTAAATATTCCATAAATAAACAATTAAAAAATATGTTAAGAAATTCACTTTTTAAGATACTAGACTTTTAATTAAAAAGTAACTAACTTTCAAAGAAAAAGAACATAAACCGTTCTAAGTTCACAAGGTGGGTATGAACACCGTAATTCTCTTTTATAGTTTATTTATAGGCGATAAAGCCAATTAACATAACATGATGATGTTAAATACATACATATATCGTGATGATTATATACATAACAAGTAATTGCATTTAGAATATTGATTTATACCAAAATAAAACTTTTATGCTCTGAACCTCTAATTAGAAAATAAATTAGAAGGAAATCGAAAAACGAGCACGGAATCACGAAGTGCAATCATGTCCCGTCGCAGCCTTGACATCGCAAGTTGAGTTGCGTCAACAGAAAGTTGCGAAATCGCTTTTGGTAGTAACCTCGCGTTTGCGCCTCTTCGCCCTTTTTTCTTAATAATTGCGAGCAACTTCAAAAACATATATATTGTAAGAATTAAACTAATATTTTTGTACCGCCATCCTAGTCTATGTTTCGTGAATTCAAATAGTATCAAAATTTTCCTAAAAATAGGGTTTCCTCGTTTCTAATTAATTAATTTCATCGATATCGATTGTTATCGTTAAGTCAGTAAAGCAACCTTACTTGCCGAGATTTCACCGTCTTCGTCATTCGAGACGTCTCAACGAACTTGTATAGACCCTAGAGCAAACAACGCTTTAATAAAGCTAATAACTTCTTTTAATCTTTTAATATTCCACAACTAAAAGTACCACACGATAATACGCGAAAACTTGCTCAACTCCAATGTTGATTTTAACCGCTGATGCGCAACTACCTGAGATAACAATTCTTGTGTAATAAATTATCGTTTTGCTCGCTTTCATTGTATCGGCAACCAACAAGCTGATTTCCTTGGTGCTGAGGTAATGGCCAAAATCAGATTAAGTTTTGCCTGATTTTACACGCGCTGCAATTTTTTGTTTAGTGGACTCATTTCCATGTAAAGTTGGACTCTTGACATGAACTATATTTACTTGTACAACCATTATTAGCTATATAATTGACATGGATAAATTAATTCTAATATTATTGCTAGTAATGCTGCGATACAAATGAGCCGACTCGACCGCATTTTCCTATGTTACTGCATTTCGTACATTCATAGCACGAACTCGGAAGCTCAACTAACCAATAAACCAGCTTGCTTAACCATAAAAAACTATGGAATGAAAATTCCATATTATTAAAGAATATTGACAGTGTCTGAAATATAATGGTCAATAATAAATCACAAGCACGAACCCAAAAATATATTTTTTATTTAAAACAAATTTTATTTTTGACCAGGATTTGAATCCACTAGCTATGACTTTAAGAACTAAGTTATAGTAACTTAAAAACTTCAAGACGATCAATGTTGCACGACACGATAAATGTTGCACAAGTGTACACGCCCACTCCAAGGTTGACCGCAGCATTTAAAAGTTTCAGAAGATTATATAATAAGATTAATTTCTTCATTACCTTATTACTTTGCGTCGCATTATGACTAACTTATAGCGGGTTTTCCATTTGAACATTACCATTTATTCGGTGAAATGTACGTGTATATTGCCTGACTCCATAAATCATCAATGTTTTAAACTTTTCATTTCCCAAAGAATTCATAGAATTCTCTTTAAAAATATAATTTTTATAATGCAATAAGTTAATTTTAAAAAACTAGTATTTACCAAAATAATATACTAGTAAACTATACTAGTAAATACACACACACACACACACATATGAGAAAGATAGTCACACATACACACATACACAGTTCATATATTACGTCATACATAGACGTAACTTAAGTATTTCTATCATATGTATTGTCCTTTTGAAATCAAATAGAAACACTTTTAATGTAAAAAATATAAGTCTCTAACGGTTTATACTTACATATATTTAGCATATTATAAAATGTATGTATGTATCTTAAAATATGCTGTAGATTTTTTTTAAACAACAAAAATTAGACTATAGTTTTTCTTGTTATCTTGACGGTGACCTATTCATACAATTTTTAAATTCAGAACACGTCCATGATGACCATTAAAACTATACAGTCTACACATAAGGACGCACAAGGTTGAAATCGGCAATCTTTTACCCAACACACGCTGGCGATGCGTTATTCAACCAGGACCTTAGTGTAATCGTAAATATGCTTCATTGAAAGTATCAAGGTAACAGACTAATATCACATTAGCTCATGATCTATTGTTATAATATTTTCGTCACCCATTTAGTAAGAAGGATAACTTTTGAGGATAAAATTAAATCTGATGACACACCATTGGTTTATTATCAGCTTGCGGCAGTCTACCGCTGGATGGATTTCCCAAGGCACGCTATATAACCCGATGTTTAGCTACACGCATCCAGTTTCAGGGTTATTTTTTTAAAAGATCTATCTATACTATCATTATATATTTGGTTAACTTTTACAATTAAATATAATTATGCTTTTGATAGGAAAATATGTTCAAGTCAATAGTATATCGATAGTTGAAATCGACCTCATAACCTTATTATGATTGTAAGCGCACCCCAAACCAATTAGGTTCTTGCCGCTTAAACCAAACATAATTAAAAAATACATATTTTAAAGTACAAAAGATTTCCTTCAACTTTACACATATTATATAAAAACTGTAACGAGGTTGTTTCGGTATATAACTGTTTAAATGAATGACTGATGTACCGGCAACTTTTTTGAATGTACCGTTTTTCAAATTTACAGTCTCATAATATACATTATATTTTTAGATCTATTTTGATAAAAGATAACAAATATCCGAAATCGATTTTCAGTTAAAAAAAATATGTCAAAACATTACATTTTAACCCTAGTATTTAATTCATTAATTTGTCATCGGCAAAATAATTCTTTTCTTTTTGCGTCACAGAAAACAGAAGCACGCAATTTTCCTCTTGGGGATTTCCTCAAAGCTCTCGCTTAAGTAATGCAAAATTAAATATATTTCTTGTATATAATATGTCATTTAATGATATTTTAAAATCTATACAATTTCATTAAAAGTACTATGTTGTTAGTAAATTCAAGGAATTTATTATATAAAAACTTATTTTTTTTAAATAACACTAGCAAGTCGTCATTTTTATGCGAGAGTAAGAAATATACTTATTAAAGATTTCAATTTTTTGTTTATTGCAACTATTACGGCTAAATTTTGAAAACAGCGCGTCATTTAGAATACTTATGGTAAATATATAATTTAATCGGTTTTTTCCTTCCTTTATTCTTAATTACCAGTTCTTTCTAAGAATCATATTTTACAACTTACTTAAATATTAATTAATTAAAGAAATAATACAATAAATAACCGCACTTTAATAAAATTCACCGAAATTGATTTTCCACTTTCAAAATATTTTTCATCCAATTTCAAAACAAAAATTAGGAGAGAAACTGTATCAAGATGCTGGTATATATAGCAACCTTAGCGTATTTTGAAATCCACTTTTTTCCAATTTAAGAACCCCCAAAGTATACCCAATTTATAATATATATATATATATATATATATATATATATATATATATATATATATATATATATATATATATATATATATATATATATATATATATATATATATATATATATATATATATATATATATATATATATATATATATATATAAATATATTGGTATCCCATATCCGAATATTAATAATTGGACCTTATTAATAAGTAATTAATTACTTGATATTTTTTAAACATTATAATATCCTGCTGCACTATAAGCTATACTACCTACCAAGCAATTTTCTCAGTTTCACCCGCAGGTCACTGTATCTAGAAGAATGGACATTAACCCACCACACTTCTTCAAGAAGGACTGACGTGACATCCAAAGTCGAAATAAATAACTCTAGGCTATATAGAAACTTATCTCGATGCAAAAATTCAATCCAAGACCATAGATTCCGGACACGGTATAAAAAAAAATATAACTATGTAACGGCATATCATAATTTATACTGCCTTAAATTTTTCAAAAGTAAATAAATATGTTTGTAATGCTATTAAATCATATGTTAATTTTTAACAACTAAAACAGTTTACATTTTTATATCTATTATTAAATTTCTTAAAGAATGACGAGTGAATAAAGGTATAAAAACTAGTAAATTTATATTGACAAACTCTAAGAAAACATTTTTTTTCAAGTTTTGAAGGAACTTGTAAGCAATGACCTACTGTAATCATAAAATTTTATTTACTGACGAAGTACACCAAATTAAAAATGGATAAATTTCAATGCAGTATCCAAAACGTTATTGTGAAGGTTTTGATAATGAAGGTTTCGCGGAATAATGAAGCTACTCATTATAACTTTAGTTGACCTAATAATCAAAACATTTTTATAATTCGTATTCATTTTGGAGGTTATTTAACATGATTAGCCATGAACCCAAGGTTATGAAACTTATTTGTTAAGCCAATAATAATGCAAATTGTATTATGAACTATACATACAACTTAATTTGCGCCTTCGTTTTTCAGCAATTTTAATATTGTCCTCAGACTCCAAGTCCGTGGTAAAAATTAACTGAAATTTTTATATTAAGAGTTTTTCTTAAATCAATTCAGTCGTTTCTAAGTTCAGCTTTAGCTAAAATAGACAAAATATATATGGAGCGCGGTTAACATTCTGGTATCATCTTTACGAAGAAGTGATCTTAAGAAAAAGGAATTACTATAGCATATCCGTCGGCAGAATGTTTATAGGACGAATAATCAGTAAGCCAGGCCAAGAGTATCCTTAAGCAGCGGACTTGCATGAAGAGAGTGACGAGTGTGGCCGAAGCAAGGAAAGTATAGTATATAAGATCTCAGCAGATCGTAGCAGATGGAGATCTGTGGTCTCTGCCTACCCCTACGGGATACAGGCTAAAGATATTTATTACATACATAATAATGCATGCTTACTGATTATTCATTATATACATCAATAAATGCATGTTTACTGATTATTTTCTGCCAATCTTGAAAGAACATCCTGCCTTAACTTTCTGCACAAGATGTCGCTACACCCCCCACTGCTAGAGACACCATGGAAGTTCTTCGTGATTTCTTCCCTAACAAATTATTAAACTTTTTTGGCGATATCTCCTGACCACCCATATCACTGGATCTCATCCCTATGGACGTTTTTCCGTGGGGGTAACTCAAAAGAAAATCTATGAAACAAACCCGACGGTCATCTTAACACTAAAAAAATATAGTCTACGAGATTAACGCCATCCCGACTTCAGCAAGAGGCAAATAATACTATGGCTAGAATCCAAGAGTGTACCCGACGTGTCGGTCAAAATTTTATCATTAAACCCACACTTCTCTTCTTCGTGCAAGTAATTGTATTGTATTTATATTCTTTATAGCTTTTCTACTTTTTGTTTAAAAACTGAATTCTGCCATCGGACACATTGTGCGATCTTGATTTAGATAGCACTCACACTCAATTTAGATAGCAGATTGATCTCGGTGAATTGAAATTGGAAGATTGACAATGATTGATAATCCACGGTGATCAATAGTTATAATCACATAAATCGTAGGTGAAACAAAGTTCATCGGATCATCATGCAGTCACAAATAAATGAAAATTGAAGCAGCTAACAAAAGACTTCAACGCATTTACATTAAATGATAGAGGGGAACGAAAATAAGATTGAAGCAAATTCAAAATTTATTTTATAGCTAATATATTATGTATAGTTTGTATTCTAAATATACATTAAAATAGATAATTAAGGACTTAATTAGAAAACAAGTGACTTCCTTATTAAATCTGGTCTTAGCAAAATACTAAAAAATATTATGAGATGATAATAATTATTATAAAGATAACACGTAATAAATTTTAAATACATTAAGTTGTAAATTAAGAGTGCTATATAATGGTATGAACTACGTTTTAACTTAATTGTGGTGTCTACATCAACATCAACAAATGTGGATGTATAGAGACAATTATTACACAATTATTTTTAATAAGTTTAAACAATGTACAATAGACATAATTAATTTTATGTAAAAATATTCTTTTTTTATTTATTTAATTGATAGAAAGTAAGGATGTTATATTATAATACATATAGCCAATAAACCTTATTGATTTTTCCTGGACCTTCTCACGTTAATTAAATAATTTAATAATCTTATAATATATGAAAAACGTAAATCATAATATCACAAACTTATCTATATAATAGTATCTGTTTTAAATATTTTGAAATAAATGATGATCTACATGTTTTGAACGTTCGGTCATAACTACTTTATCCACAGGACATAATCGATTGTACCATTTCTTTATGTATAGATAAGAAAATTCGATATCCTTAACAACTTTACAATGATACAATAATACTTTTTCATATTTATTCTTTTAGTATAATCATATTCAAATTACTCCTTTTTTATCATTACAAATTATAATCATTTAAACATCAGTTCGCGAACAACCAAACTTGTTTCTCTATTTTGTAATAAAGACTCCCTCTAGAAACTATGTTTATATGCGCTTTTTTTTTATTTTAACAATGATTGTTTATTTATTAAATATTAAATACAGTCTTACAAATATAATCTCATTTAACAAACAAAGCAAATTATATATTTCATAATTTCATAGTAGATTTATTTATATCGTGATCCCACTTATAGCAGGTCATAATCACCACGTTGTGACGTAAAAGGTAAACAAAGGCATCACGTGACTATTTTCAAGTTACAAATAGTTACGATTTTTTCCATGTCACAAGCACAATAACCTGATCACCTCTGTCTTTTGTGTATTGAAGCTAGATTTTAAAAAATGCGTAGTACATAGTATAGTAAAGTGGGTTCTGTGACAGAAATAGGTTTTCAACCTTAGCTACTACTTTTAAACGAGGCTTATTCGACCATATCCTACTAATCCTACTATCCTCCTAATATTATAAATGCGAATGTTTGTGAGTATAGATGTATGTTTGTTACTCTTTCACGAAAACACTACTGGACGGATTTGGATGAAACTTTACGCTAATATAGGTTATACATCGGAATAACATATAGACTACAATTTGTAATGATTTTATGTAATTTTAGTCGTAATATAACGATACATGTCAATTAAGTCGAAAAAAATCTGGCCTCTGAGAGCTATCTTGGCGTACGCTGCCTAAACTATTGGAGTTACACAAAGGTGATGTACCGTAGGATTGTTTGTCTTGAATAGTTCTAAATAAAAGTCCGCGACAGCGAATATATCTACCTTTTATGTGGAAGCCACTATGATCAAAATCGTGAACCATAAATTAAGAAAAATATATATATATATATATATATATATATATATATATATATATATATATATATATATATATATATATATATATATATATATATATATATATATATATATATATATATATATATATATATATTTATTTAAAAAGATCTGTCACAAAATCTGTAATGTGGCAGACCAAATTTCACGCGAGCGAAGCCGCGGGAAAAAGCTAGTTTATATTAAGTTATAGATCGAATAATCTTTATACAGCAGTAATTAAGGTACGAATCCAGATTCTACCGCAGGGCACCCTTTATTTTTTGTAATGAATCCAAATCTTTTAATTCTTTAGTTCTTTTGTCATTAATTATCGATAATAATGTTAAAATTTCGAAGATCCTTGTGTATAAGAGCTGATGAATTTTGCTTTAACTTTTTGGCTATGAACCCCTTTTTAATCGTATATCCTTCATATATCTTTAAAATAAATTTGTACTTGTTACCCATGCCGGTGAGGTCAAAACCTTCATTTGGACCTCACAGACAGGACACTGGATCAGAGGCTTCTAATCTGCAGGCCCGCGTACAGTTAATATAATTATTTCCAAATAGCCAATTGCGCTTCTCTTCGTCGAACAGAATCAATATCGTTATGTTATATTCTCGCACCTTCAAATAAGACACCATGCAATAATATATACGACTTGTTTATTGACACGGTCAGAGTTTCACCAACGGAACAGACTTAATCGCCGAGAGTGACCTTGGCTCGAATGACACTTAACAGTCTCAAAATCACAGAAGACAATAGAAAATTGGTTGCCATTACACTAATGGTGGGCTGTTGAAAATTGACCTTCTCAATTTAGTCACGTAAACTTTTTTTTCACAGTCCATACGGATCTTACTGAGCGCAGGTTTTCCCATATCTGGAGGGATGGACTTGCGTGGAAATCAATCCCTCAACATCGTCATTGAACCGATCGGGTCATTGCACTGACCCCAAATTATTGGAAACTTGGCAGTAAAAGTAATTTATTTAAATATTTTATACATGAATCAGATACTCCATAGAAACTCCTTGGAATTGCCATTACATTTAGCGTTTACATTTATTAGTATTTAAGTGCCTTCTTTAGGTACCTATTAGAGATCTCTTTCTTTGTCTCTAATTTACTAAATAAATCTAGTCCATTCTTTTGTTCTTGTTTCCCTATATATGTAAAGAATGCTTGATTATTCAAATAATTCCCATTTTATGTCAACTAAAGTTTAAAAAATGAAATAAAATAATTACAAACTAAAGATAAAAAATACTCTTGGAAGGATTCCATAAAGGAATCTATAAAAATATATAAAAAAACATTAATTTCGAGAGTATATTGGAATATAGATACATAATCCTTGAAAAATATTTAAGCAGTACAAAGCATTGAAAATAAATAATTTATTTATTGTTACTACGCTTGAGTGTTAACAATTCTAAACATATTTTATTCTCATTATTAGATAATAATTTCATGATAGCGTAATATATTAACCTACCATAAGTGTATACATTAACCTAGTAAACTGTCAAATATATTGCCGCAAAAACTCTTATACAATCTCGAGTTAAATTTGTGTAATCAAATTTATAACTTTAGTGACAATATGGTGGTGATACAAGGAATCTTCATTCATTTAAAACTATTTAAAAAATTACATATAAATATAATTACATAAATGACAAGAAAAACCACCCAGACTGTATACCTTATAATATTTTTTGTGATACGGGAATCGACCCGATTTTGTAAAATATGAAATATAACGATTTTGTAACAATTTAGTACACTATATACTAAATATTTAGGAGCAAAAAATATTTCCTCAAAAATACTTGGAATCTTATTTATTTTAAATAATAACTTAGAATGTCTATTGGGATGTAACATATGATGAAAGTCAAAGTACAAACATAGTTTTCGTCATCATTCGCGACATTGCTAAAGTAAGAGCCATGTCGAAATCAATAGCCCGGCAGATCACTGTCCACTTGTAGGTAATAAGACCCACAATATTTCTATATATAACAAGAATCTATTTTACAACAAGTAATAATATTCTCTTGTTTTATTTGCATAATAAATAAGATAATTGGAACTATAATATTTTTGTTTTCTTTTTTTTTTCGTTTTCTTTAAGAAAAGTTTCCCTTTAGGTCTTAATAATTCTTATAGACATACCTCATTCAAGACCGTTTCAGATAAAAATAGGTAGACTTATTTTTTTTTGTATTCAAAGGTATCGAAATTAATTTTTGTAATAATATTTTCAATAATTAAAATTAATAAAATACTTACGCAAAGTTGGCTTGTTATTTTCGGCAGCTTCTCCATTATGGTATATTACCGTGAAACATAGAATCAGAAGAGATTTAACACAACGATCAGCCATTTTCATTGTTGTTATTGTAAATTAATTTAATGTTATATTTAATTAGAAACGATTATATTTCTCATTAATATTAAACAAGAATAAAACACTGAATAAGCACTGGTCGAAGTTACATAAAAGTATTTTTTTTTTAATTCTATGATTTTTTTTTAATGACCGCGTCCGCTGTTCGGCGCTTTCAAGTTTGAATAGGCGCGTTGTGCGCAGGGCGGTCGAGCGTGCGCCTTACTTTGTTTGAAGTGAAAGCAAGAAGCAATGTGTTATATTCGGGCACGATTTTCGTCATCCCTCAACTGTTTCCCCACTTCACCATCACAGTATTTACAAACATAGCGTGCTAGGAGGAATGCGGGCAGTTTTATTATCCCTTTTTCTCCCATGCTCTATGCGCGGGTTAATATTTCCTACGTCATTTATATTACGTAGCCGCACTAGAAAATTACGTTGTTAATATCAAATATTTTCCATTGGGTTATTCATTATTGCTTATGATCAACATCTAGAGTAGGGATTCCCAAACTATTTAGACAAGAGACTCCTTTTTCAAAATGATCTGATACCTCAGACGCCCATTGACAAATTACTTTAAAAATTCTTTCTCTAGTTTTTTCCTATTGATACAAAATACTAATTTAAAAACTTTGCGGTTGGTTTAGTGAAGAGATTCCCTGGGAAACCGACCCCATGACCCCAAGGGGTTGATATCGACACCTTTGGGAATCCCTGACCTAGAGTATTATAGGTATACGTGTAAGATGGTCATATTTATTTGGAATACCCGTATAAAGAATTTATTACTGTATGACATCATATTTTTTTACTTTTTACCTTTTCATCTGCATACACATCTCTCTTCCTGTCGTTTTACGTCTTCCAAAGAAACGATCACCGCGGTTTAAAGACAGTTTTCGCCACCTAGTTATTATCGTCATTGTCTCCGGTCAGTAACTGGGGGCCTTCTGCTCGCGAGTCCTTCTGAACAAGTTGTAAAGGCTCTCTTGACGTCAATCGCACTCTAAACAAAAAAAAATCTGGATGTATTATAGTTGAAAATTCTTGTGAAAATAAGAAAAACAAAAGTTATTTTAATTATGTATACGTATAATCTCGGCTGTTTCTCGTAGGGGTAAGCAGACACCATAGATCTCCAATTGCTACGATCTTGGCACACTTTCTTTGCTTTATCCACACTTATCATTCTCTTTATACATGCTCACCGTTTAAGGGTGATTTTGACCTGGCCTTGGCTCTTTTTAGATTATGAAATAAAATAAAAATAAAAATGTTGACTGGTTTTTTTATATCTTCCGCTTTTTTAAAGGAAAAAATCGGCTAGAATCAGGTACCTCGAAAAAAATACTTATAAACTGAAATGACGAAAGATACCAACACTGAGGCGCTCAGGAAACAGAACGACCATAACAACTTGCATCAGTTGTGTGTATATATGGGATAGTTGCTGAAGTGGTTACAATGTTAAACCTTATATACTTTGGTCGACATCAAACAATGATCCTAATGAAAATTATAGACATCGAAGTCATACAAAGTGTTTTCTTTTTTAATTTTCTAAACTATAATAATATTTTATCAGTTAATTTTTACCGTACCATCATAAATACCATCCTTCCCCTTTAATGTTCAGCAGTCAAACCATGCAATTTAATCGAGAATTCCTACCACTAACGGTGCTGGGAAGACAATAAAGACAACACGTGTTTCGCCTCAACACGAGACATCACGATCATTAGGTCTAGTAGACCCTACGCAAAAGAACTGACGGTGGTGGTGGAGAGTTGCTGACGGCCGTTATTGGCAAGATTTAGCTTAAGTTCTCCGTAAATCTGCTTCTTCTAGTAAAAAACTCACATTATTATTTTTCTTTTTTGTTTGCTGGTCGCGGATCTTAGATAAGTAAAAATTCTGACGGTCCACATAGTAATGGATTTCCGCAAAGTAACGCTTGACTCAATTAATCATGTTTATAGAGATAAAAGTATGAAATTAGTATATACAAGAAATTAACAATATGAATACGCACAATCTCGCACCGATATTAGAACTTATCTTACTAGCGGTCAATACTTCTTCCCACGTCATCTTAATGTGAGAGAATCACATTCTTACGATCAGTAACGATTAATAAATTTATTTTATATTCATTGAATATATTGTACTTACTAATTGACTTATCATTGCCTTATATACATCAGTGTACATTGTTCATTCAATAGTGTATTACATTTGTTTATTTATTCCGTAATTAGTTGATATGAGCAAAAAGTAATCATTTACCCTCAAACTGACGTTTCTCGCCAGTTTCTTGCCCACTTCAGGAATACAATCACGACAGTTATCATTAAAACTAATACAGTAAATTGTCTATTTTGATAAAATATTTTTTATTCATAAAATAATAAATAGTAGCAAAATATGATAAAATTTTTGTAGTTTATAATCGTAATTTTCTATTAACATCGATAGAGGATTTGTGTGTATTTTTATTTCGAGAATGGGTTTCGATTTTTCTAGAAGACAGTGGTTGATAATAGTAGTTATATCGATTGCAGACTTTTGTAATGCCTTATGTGTTGCATTACAGGCACCATTTTATCCACAGGAGGTACGTATTTTACATAATATTTATCATTATTATTTGCTCAATAGTTCCCAGCACAAAGTAACCTACCCAATTTTTTCCGTAGTTTAAAGCTCGTATGTTAATTTGATGACCAATTGGCTAAGTGGTAAGGCCCACCTACGGAATCAATGGTTGTGGGTTCGATCCCCGCATCGGAATAAATATATATACGGCCTACAGATATTTATTCCGAGTCTGGTAGCCCCGTCAATTCCAATTGAACAAGCGTGGTGGGTTAATGTCCGTTCCTCCAGAAATGGAGAGGCCCGTGCTCAGCAGTGGGACGTATATGGGCTGCAGAAAAAAAATGTTTATTTGCACGTTAACAATTATCGACCAACGTTATTAAAAAACTATCTATCTGTGCATCAAGAGAAGCGGAACTGATTTTACTGTGTTTTCATAAGATTTCATTATGGCTTTGTAAAGAATACTCTTACAAGATAGGATAATTTGCCTAAAATTATCATGTTAGGCATTATATCATGGTAAAGCTGTAATCCAGTGAGCTGTTGGGGTAAATTGTTCACGCCTATCCCCCGCAGGGTTTGGCAGAAACTCCGTCCGCTACCAATCATTGCAGCGAACGGCTCTCCATTGGTCGCTTTTCGCCCTCGTGAGATTCAGGACGTGACGGGTGGCGAACCACGTCGCTGTCATTTTCAACAAATTAGGTATATTAAATTCGTCTTTAGTGAATCCCACGAGCCACAAGGGAGGATAGAAGTCAGCCCCAGCAGAGCCCTGCATGCTGAGATAACGCACCATAGTACCCGGAAGAGCCCGATCCCGGGACAGTCGGCACGCTTGCGACAAGGCTTGCCTCTAGCTACGCATCCATTGGCACGGCAGAGGATTGGCGGAGAGGAAGGGAAAGTATAGAGAAGAAAGGAAAGGGCAGGAAAGGGAATGCGGATTGGGGGGGTTACATCCCCCATCCCATGGGGGGGGGTATTAAATCTAATATTTGATTCGATTTGTCTGCTTTCAGCTCATGTTAATGTTGTGTCCATCTTTAATTAGGATTACATTTAAGTATGTTTTTAGGACTATTTAGAATGATGTATAATGAATGTAACTCCTGTTGATAATAACTCCTGTGGAGTGGAGTGGTAATTGTCATGCTTTCTCGTTTGCCTCCTATTCCACAACACAGACATGGCTCACATATGAATTTGCATCATTGGAACGTATTTTGAGTAATTGTTTAATGAAAGTAATCTTATCGTGCAATTAGAGACAATGTTGCCCTATGTGCCCGTAACATGTCTAACACGTGATTGATTATTCAATCCAATTAACGGTTATTTTAATGGAATTATTTATATTTTAATAGATTTTAAATGTTATATCTTATTTTATAAGGGGTCGAATTAGTACCTGACGAGGTTTTCCGCAGTAAGACTTGATGTAAAGAGATTTTCCCGAAGTGAACGAGGAAAAACAAGATGTAGTCATTACCTACCTTTGATACCTATGATTCCTCAAATAAGCCACACTTAAAAATCAGGTTACGGCGTTTTGGTTTAGTAGATAAACATAAATCAAAAAACTTGTAGAAAGCCATTATTGGACATAAGCCTTTTCTAAGTAAGGAAAATTTGCGAAAGTCAGTAATATTCAACCAGCAGCGGTGTTTTGTCATTTCATATACACTTATATACATACATGTCTCCCGTAGGGGTAGGCAGAGATCTCCATCTGCTGCGATCTCGGCATACTTCCCTTGCTTCCTCCACACTCATTATTCATTTCATACAAGCCCGCCGGGTAAGGGTACTGTTGACAACCACTGACAATTTGGTCAAAGTATGTTTTCCGTGGTCTTCCCCTAATGACCCTTCCATCCACATTCGCAACGTAAATTTCTATTGCCAGTCATCTTTCATCCATCCTCTCTATGTGCCCAAACCATCTAAGCATCCCTTTCTCAACTTTTGTCACAACACCTTCTTTTACTACACAGCGCTCTCTTATATCTTCATTTCTTATTCTATCATTCAAAGTTACACCACACACACTTCTTAATGCTCTCATTTCCACCGCATTCAGTCTGCTTTCATGACTTTGTCAATTCATGTAAATGTAATTGTGTAAGACTCACACACTACTTAGAACTGTAAATTTAAATTTACAGTTCTTAGTAGTAATTAATTTTACTTTAGAATTAGAATGCGCTGTCTATAAAAAATGAATAAATAGGAAAAAAGAGAGAGCAGAAAACTTAGACAATAGACACGCAGTATCCTGTAGCCGAGGTCCGCTGGCGACTGTTGTAATTGTAGACGATAACGAGGCCGGCAAAAAGTCGGGGGTTATCTATCGGTCGTTCACTATACAATTACTAGTCGCCCTTAATTCTATAGCAACACAATGATATACATAGAAATGGAAATAAAGTATAAATCATTTTTTATTTATTTATATTTTATACAAAGTGCTATAGAAAGCGGACTTAATTTCCTATATCGAGAAAGCCCATATAATCCATAAAAAATATGTACAAACATTAAGACTCCAAATGAATATCTATGGGTACATACATAGATACATATTGTCACGCATGTCTCCCATAAGGGTAGGCAGAGACTGCTTCCTCGGCGGCCAGGCAAAGATACTCCCTGACCATTATATCTGTCCTGATCATTATATCATATCTGTCCTGATCATTATATCATATCTGTGTATCACCCTAAACTCCAAAAATCACTTCATTTTGCCAGTTCTTCTGCTGTTTCTTGGAATCAGCAATCACACGCAACCGGCCCAGAACTTAGCCACTGACACCGCATCATCCGTTGCCCTCATAAGGCCATCTGCTGAGCAGGTGATAGGGCACAGAGAGCAGGATGTCGGGTATGCCATTGTGCGTGTGTGTCTCTCCCACAGTCGCACAATGTGTAGTACACAATATCACTTTAAGAATTTTCTGAAAAAATTATATAATATGGTATAACCACCTGTTATTAACTCCCGTATTTTTAATTAAATATGCTTTTTAAATAAATTTATGTAAATTATGAATGAGAACAAAAATTAATACAATCACAATAAAAATAAATCTAGCATAAAACGTAATAAGAAAGCTTTGTATAAGAAACGTTTTCAAACCTTGCCCGTAGAAACAAACAGATATGTCATTCCGATGCGACATTGAACTTTTAAATCGATTAAATCGTCAAAATATAAACAAACATACATGAAAAAACTTAAACTCGCGGATATGATTATTGTTATCAAAGATGACCAAATGAACCCACAAATTAAAACTATTGTTAATAAAACTATTTTTAACTGATCGATGTGTACAGTTTACAGGTCATGTTATTTTATTGTTGCTACTTACAGAGGAAAATGTACATTGACAGTGATAAAAAATATTTTCGATTGTTTTAATGAAAACTGTCGAAAATTTGTTATCCTAATTGCAAAGATATAACGATAAATATCTTTTCAATACGCAGTATAGGTGTTGTAAGATTTTAAGTCTGTCTTGTTTCTAAAATGCAGTCATTTAAGTGCTTCAAACGAAAGCCTGCGGCAGTCCACTACTGGACCTAGGCGTCCCCCAAGAAGCGCCACCTAGCCCGCCCGATTCACGCATCCAGTTTCTGCCAGCCGCCCTGCGCAGATCGTTGCACCATCTAGCCGGGGGGCGTCTCACATTTAAGTGCTTAGTAATTACTAATGTAGCAATTTTCATTTTCTTGCTAAAAGTTCCATTAAAGTATGTGTAAGCTTGTTTTTTTTTATAAGGTTCCAATGTCGTATCGTTTCAGGACTACTGCTGGAGAAATCTAAATGTTTCTACGTTTACTCTAATTAAGATCATTTTCTTAAATCTTTTTTCTGGCCAATCTGCCTCTTCTTTTCTGCTGTAACTTTTCCTTTTGAATTCTCCATTGATTTTAATAATAACCTTTTGGCGTCTTAATATTATATATTACAATAAAAAAAGGGAATACTTGAGGTATTTTCTAAAAAAACATGTTCTAACTGTACAAGAAATGAATATTTTAAAATAAAGTGAAATTGTGTGTGAAAATATTACATCAAAAAAAAATCAACAATTTTAAGATCATATTATATTTTCTTTGCCTATTATAATAATTAGTTATTGATTACGTACATATTATAGAATTATTTTATTTTCTTTCTACTAATAACTATATACTACTATAAATTTGTAAGAAAGTTGACTTGCAGAAGTGACTATTGACTATTGACTATTGATATGTTCTATGGGTGGCGTTGATTGCTTTCAATCAGGCGACACGCTTGCTCGTTTGCCCTTCTATCTCATAAAAAAAGACTTTCTCACAAAATTTTCAGTGAGCATATGGAACCGGAAGCCGAACCTTTAAAAATGCCTAATTTTTGAAATATATATTTCCCAGGCGGAAAGCAAAGGATGTTCAGCAACAGAATATGGCTTAGTATTCGGTGTGTTCGAGTTGGTAGTGTTTTTGGTCAGTCCCGTTTACGGCGCGCACCTCAACAGGATCGGGCCCAAGTTACTGTTTAATGCAGGCATTCAGACGACGGGAACATGCGCTGTTTTGTTTGGGTAAGTCTACATTCATGATTCGAAACGAACCAAGACAGTATTTAATTTTAAATTACATTATTCAATCATTGTTCTTCAACCATCTTTTATATATATATATATATATATATATATATATATATATATATATATATATATATATATATATATATATATATATATATATATATATATATATATATATATTAGGTGTACAAATAAGTTTCCGCGGTTTGTCAAAAGATGGCCCCACCAGAAGGTTATGGAGAAATTGTCAGAAGTAAAACGTAATATCCCAAGTTTAGTCATCTGGCAACACCATAACCTTAAAGTACTAGTGATTCCGTATCAGCATCACGTAATTTTTTTCGTGCAAAAATGTCAAGTTTTATTCCGAATAAGCATCATTTGCGGGAACTTTTGATTTACTTCTTTAATGTGAAAAAATCTGCAGCTGAGGCGCATCGATTGCTTCTAGAAGCATATGGTGAAGCTGCTTTAAGTGAGAGAAGTTGTCAGGAATGGTTTCAAAAGTTTAAGAACGGTGAGTTTGACGTTAAAGACAAAGAACGCAGTGGAAGGCCGAAAGTGTACGAAGACATGGAATTAGAAGTACTATTGGAGGAAGATTCGTCCCAAACGCAAAAAGAACTTGCACTTACTCTACAAGTGACTCAACAAGCAATTTCACATCGTTTAAAATCGTTAGGAATGATTCAAAAACAAGGAAATTGGGTTCCATATGAACTAAAGCCGAGAGACGTTGAACGCCGATTATGCATGAGTGAAATGCTGCTTGCCAGGAATAAAAAAAAGAGTTTTTTGCATCGTATAGTCACTGGTGACGAAAAATGGATTCACTACGATAATCCAAAGAAGAGAAAGTCATGGGTTAAGCCCGGCGAACCATCAACATCGACAGCTAAGCCGAATATTCATGGAAAAAAACTCATGCTGTGTATTTGGTGGGATCAGCTTGGTGTCGTGTATTATGAATTGCTGAAACCAAGCGAAACCATTACTGGAGCTCTCTACCGAACACAATTGATGAGATTGAGTCGGGCACTTAAGGAAAAACGCACCCATTACTACTCCAGACACGACAAAATTATTCTTTTACACGATAATGCTCGTCCACATGTTGCGGCGCCGGTAAAAACATACTTGGAAACACTCAACTGGGAAGTTTTACCCCACCCGCCGTATTCACCAGACTTAGCCCCTTCTGATTATCACCTGTTCCGGTCGATGGCACATGGTCTGTCTGAGCAGCGCTTCACATCATATGAAGACACCAAAAATTGGGTAGATTTGTGGATAGCGTCAAAAGATGAAGAGTTTTTTCGACGGGGTATCCGAATGTTGCCAGAAAGATGGGGAAAAGTAGTGGCAAATGATGGAAAATACTTTGAATAAAACGTAATGTACTTTTCCTTTACAATAAATTCCTAATTTTTTATAAAAAACTGCGGAAACTTATTTGTACACCTAATATATATATATATATATATATATATATATATATATATATAGACCACAGAGCTCCGTTCGCTACCAATCATCGCAGCAAAACGGCTCTTCATTGGTCGCTTCTCGCCCTCGTGAGAATCAGGACGTGACGGGTGGCGAACCACGTCACCGTCATTTTCAACAAATTTGGTGTATAAAATTCGTCTATGATATATTATTATATACGTGAATCTCACGAGCCGCAAGGGAGGATGGAGGTCAAGCCCCAGCAGAGCCCTGCATGCTGAGGTAAGGCACCATAGTACCCGGGGGAGCCGGATCCCGGGACGGTCGGCACGCTTGCGACTAGACCAAGCCCCTAGCCACGCATCCATTGGCATGGCAGACCGTGGATTGGCGGAGAGGAAGGGAAAGGGTAGAGAAGAAAGGAAAGGGCAGGAAAGGAAATACGAATTGGGGGGGTTACCAGACTCGGAATAAATATTTATAAATCTTAAATATTTATTCCGATGCGGAGATAGAATCCGCGACCATTGACTCCGCGGGTGGAAGGCCCCGCCGCTGCGCCAATAAACCATCTTTTGCCGTTCATAAAACGCTTTTCAGACAAACTTGAAAAATAATTGTATTGGGTTATCTAAATAGCAAAGAAAAAATATAATTCCTAGTTTCTTCATCACACGCGGTGCAATTAATTGCATAATAAATGACCATTTTCTGACGTGATAAAATTAAAACAATGAATGTTTATCTAGATCTTTAGTTCCTTCCCTTCCCTCCTATTGACCTATATTGTTTCATAAAACAGGACATAAACAAGCAAATAAGCAACATAACGAGGGAACAGATTATAGAGGGGACAGAGAGACATTATTTACCTTTGAGAAAGGTTAACAATAGTAGGAAAGGAGAAACAGAAGAAAAGGAGAAGAAAAACAGGAAGGGGCAGGGATGGAGGAAGATTTGGATTAGCCTCTGGGTGTTATCACTTACCGTTTAAAATATATGTCTTGGTAGTCTTCGGCGAAGTTTGGTTGTTCCCTATATAATCCTGCCTATTTTTGTCATAGGCAAAAATTGTCTTGAAAATCAGTTTAGTTAACTGATCATACATAAAAGTTATATGAGGTCAAGATTTCACTACTATTTTTTGTCTTTCAAAATGATTGATTTTGTAACAATAAATTTTATATTTTCTTATTCTATTCTAAAAGAAAATTTAAAGCGGTTTAAAATATTTTATAATAGTTTACTGTTAAGTGATATGAAATTCCATTTGCAGTTTACTAGACAAAGTGGAAGGACATATACCGTTCATCACTCTAAGTTTCGTGATACGTATCATAGAGGCAATGGGTAACGCTGCCTTCCTCACGGCTTCCTTCGCAATTATTGCCAAGGAATTTCCTAACAATGTGGCTACCATGTTTGTAAGTATATTTTAAAGAAAATCTTGACTCATCCCCTTCTTCAGTTGTAAACCTCTAGTGGAGTGGTTGTGGACATGGATTGTCTAATAAAATGGTAGCGGCTTCAGCGAGGCTTCTCCATCTCTTTCTATTTGTGGCACTGCGTGTACAGTCGGTAATGGAACTCTTAGTAGAGGCTTCGATAAAGTCAAAACACACACCGACAAAATATGACAACCAAAAAAGATTGGACGTATATATATATATATATATATATATATATATATATATATATATATATATATGACGTACGTATACGTAGGACGTACGTATATATATACATATATATATATATATATATATATATATATATTAGCGCTCTTTTTCGTTGATCTGGTTCATAATAAATTGGAAGCGCGTTGTCCTGAATAGAGATGAGATGGCTGGAGGATAATTGTATAAGAGGCCAAGACCCAAGTTTTAATTTATTGGTTTTAATTTATCTGAATACCTTAAATCAGTTATCTTAGATATAAACGAAAAATAAATCAATTTTAAGAACAAAATATTTATTCGAAATTAAGCCCAAACAAACTAGTATTATGTTTATTATATATTAATTTAACTATCGGCTTCCGCGTAATCAAGTGATAATAGTTGAAATAAACAAATAAACAACAAAATTTGGATTGTAATTAATTGCCTTTTGTTTACATCGTAACAAGGTCCACATATATCATTATATGTAAATTTTAAGAAATAAAATCTGTTGGATGTTATCAGTAGGTATGTTAACATTGTGATACACCTCTCGAAATTTGTTATTTCAATCGCTATATGGTAATCGTTTAGCCTCAGATCCACTTCTATCATTCAACAGAACCCACAACATACAAGCCTCGCCTAAGCTGCGTTCCACATTTTAGAACACGATACAATTATTACCAATAATTGTATTTTATTTTACAACTCTTCCAATTTGTTTTATTTGCTTCGACGCCATACAACATAATGTTTATGGAAAGTCATACAACATCTAATTTACCTCGAAGTCTTATTTTTTAATTTATAATATTTTCATTTATAACTACTATTTTTTATAAGAATTATAATATATTTTTAATGAGTAATTCATACAAAAAATATAAATGTTAAAAAAATCATTAAACATTAACTCACAAATTAAAATTATTATAAATTAAAAATTATTTTGCAGTAGCTAGTTTTTTATATTAAATCTAAGGAACAAGTAAGCAACGCTTTTTCACTTTAAGCAAAATGTTTAAATATTTATATTTTTAACTTAAACATATATTTTACTACTAAAATGATTTGTTATTTTTTTAATTAAATTTTTAAATCCATTTTGAGTTCAAATAGTGTTATTACTTTATTTTAATTGTAGTTAAATTGAAATAATCATGATTTTAGTAATAGAAGTACATTAATAATGAAGACTAATGATTAAGGCGCCTGTCAGTTTTAATACACAATATTTCCGTCACACATAATTGCTATTATACATGAACCCTACAGGAAATTTATATTATATATACATCTTTACATTTATATGTAGACTGCAGACTTTTTACTTACATAGAATTTTAGAATGACGAGCGCTCCGCAACAAGCAAACACATTTAGTCACAACAACTGCCTTAGTACTGTGCTATTACACTTACAGGCATCACTTGAAACATTCTTCGGGTTGGGCCTAATAGTCGGCCCTACTCTAGGAGGAGCTCTTTATAGCGTTGGTGGTTACTATCTTCCCTTCGCAGTGCTGGGTGCCACTCTTTTTTGCACTGCCGTAATGAGTTACGCGGTACTACCAAGATGCCACGATGATGAGGACTTGAAGCAAACCGGCCGTATGTATACATTTCTTGAACAACTTCTTACATGTTTTAATTGAATAGACTTTGAGACTTTATTTTTTCATCTTCTTAGTTTGACTTTTTCTCTTGTTTAAACATTTAGCTAACAAAAAATAGAATAGAACATATTACATTTTGTCTTTTGGACTAGTATGTAAACAGAGATGAAATTATATTTTTATTGTTAATTATTTAGTATTTTCAACTTTAAGTCAAATAGTTTTAATTTTATTATACTTTTGGTTTTTGATACCTTTTCTTTTTTAATTTTCATTAATATAAAATCGCCTTTACAGCGACAATGTTCACGTTGCTCAAAATTCCTGGAATTTTGTTAGCAGCAATCAGCATTATATCAACAAGTATGAGTATTGGATTTCTACAGGCAACACTCGAGCCACATTTGCGACAAGTATGTTATACTTTCAATTTATCGAATGAATGAATGAATGAAATGAATAAATGTAATCTTTACGAAATTTACAATATGTAGTTTTAAATATAAAAGAAAACTACTGTGACGTCATTAAAAGGCTGTCACTCAGCATAGGCCGTGATGATCCATATAGTTAGGTCATCAAACGCTGATTTTCAGTGAGGCCCAATGAGTCACTCGTACGGGAGCACTATATTTTACAATATTTCATATATTATAAAATCCGCTTAATATTGCTCAATTGCCTCAAAATCACACACTAATTAATTTATCATTGAAACACAATTGTTAGGATTGAAAGATGATCGTTTAATGCAAAATTCACAAAATACTTAACCTTTGTTAACACGATTATTAATGGATTATGAATGGAGTCAGGCGTTACTTTGCGGAAATCCATCACTATGTGGACAGTCAAAACTTTTACTAAGCTAAGATCCGCGATAAGCAAACAATAACAGAAAATAAATGTGTGTTTTCCCGCTGGATGAAGTGGATTTATTTGGAACTTAAACCAAAAACTTACCGAAAATCGGAAGACTTTTTGGTTGTCTTCCGTAGTCTGCTATACCTGAAGATGCCTCGTGTTTGGGCGAAACACGTGTCAAAACACGTGGAAAAGTTGTAGTGTGTGTTTGGTGTTGTGTATAGTAGTTGGTGGGTAGAGAGTTGATGGCCGATTTTCGGTAAGTTTTTGGTTTAAGTTCCCAATAAATCCACTTCATCGAGCTCAAAAAACAATCAGTATTAATTTTCTGTTATTGTTTTGCTTGTCGCGGATCTTAGCTAAGTAAAACTTTTGACTGTCCACATAGTTATTTGTATTTTTACTTTTGATGTTCTTTGTATTATGCCTTGAATAAACAAGTTATCTATCTATCTGTCTATCTTATTTGTAGTTTCACTTTTCACCGGTGGTACTGGGTTTGATGTTTGTGATCAACGGTGGTGTGTACGCTGTGTCGGCACCAGCCTGGGGCTGGCTCTGTGATCATCCCTCCATCAAGCCCAAGTATGTCACTGTCATGGGTTGTCTCTTCATTGCTGGTGCCTTTGTCCTCATCGGTCCTGCACCTTTCCTTGAAATGGGAACGTGAGTATATAAAGTATTTTTGTGTATATTTGGTGGTTTGCAAAAAAGGTCGTAAACTATTTTTTATACCTATGCCTAGAAATAATTTACAGTGGCAAAAAACCTTGTTACCGGGTCAGCTAATAATATTTATATCAGTTTTTTACCAATAATTAAATTGAGTTACAGCTTGCATTCATTTATTCGCAGATACTGGGCACCTAAAAAGTTTAGCGGTGTTGCCATAGTCGTCACCTGTGATTCTTGGCATAAAATAAGAACACCCAATTTCTTTCCGTGAATGTCGTAAGAAACAAATCCGAGAATAAGTTTTTGTTTTCAACACAGACGATATATGTATGTTCTACTGTTGCATACCGGCCACCCGATTTTTTAAGGAATAGACGCTCACACATCACACTTTTCCAAAGCGGTTTGATAGGACCTCCAAACTGTCAATAAATAACTGTAAGCGATATATATATTCGGCGGTAACTTCACTTAGCCTTTATATTAAATTAATTACTTATTTTCTGAAATGTATTATTATAAAAATATATTTCAACAAACAAAACAACTAACAGGGATAAGAAATAGCAATAACTACTACGATAATATTATGTTATGATTGTATAAGGCGTTTGGAAAACTGAATATAATTTGAATATACTCGTAATCCTTAGAAGAAGCTCACTTTCTAATACCTTCTAAGTGGAGCCTCCACTATTGCCCAAAATATAAATGTAAATTTACTGAACTGAACAATAGAGTTCAGTAATTTTTTTTACTGTTTTGTGTATTTTATCTGTGTATTACTTTGAGGCAATAAATCTATTAAATTCAACCTACACTGACTAGACTAAAAGCAGGACAAATAGGAGTTCTTATAAAGTCATTCATTCATTCATTTATTTGAATTAATGGCTTTCAATAGTGCCAAAATAACACGGATGATTTCGCCAATGTCACGTAAAAGGGAGAAGACACGAAGGAGATTATTCAGTGCGGTTAAGATAAGGAAGGAATAGAATGCATAGGATACTTATGAGATTGAATGGTTATTTATTAATTTTATACGGTTATTTAGGTGCGGTCGGGGTAACAATGGAATAGAATGGATGGAGTTCTTATAAAGTCATTTAGATTAAAATCCAAAGGGGTTATTTTGAACTTGTTAAAAGACAAATTTATTTTACACGTCATTAGGAACTTTAGTTTAAAAAACCTACAGTTTGTGTAAGACGCGTATATATTTGTTATGAATACTTTCATAACAAATATTTACGTCAATGTATACTTTCATTAAAAGCATATACTAATACTTTTTCATCAATATATACTTTTTAATTTTCAGAATAATGTGGGTGACGATACTAGGCTTAGTTCTTCATGGGTTAGGTATGGGGAGTCAACTAGTAGCATCCTTCTCAGACGCACTCAGCACTGCCATGTAAGTTAATCTATTAAATAACCCCATGTGATTCATTATTATCTATTTTAATAGCATAGCAAATGAAAATCATTGCCATTCTCTTAGGCTATAGGTATATATTTCTTATATCCACTTCACAATAATTTTTGTATTTACTTTTGAACTATGTAAAAAACCCGCTGAACTCTATCACCCTACAATTCGCAACAAAGAAAAATTTCATCCCCTCCATATGGATGAGTAACGATCTAGTACGGTGTGTTTTTCTAAAACTTCTTTCATTCCTCCTTTTGGCGTTGACCGCCTTCAGCGGTATTTCGGAACCGATATGATATGGGAACTTTCAAAAACAAACCTACATATTCTTCACAGATTGAAAACGCTTCAACAATACCAAAAAGTACGAATTGTTAATGTCTATGGTCGTTGATTGCTTTCCATCGGGCAACAAGTTTTGCTCGTTTGCCTTCCTAACTTATAAAAAGAAATAATTTTAGATTATAAAACGCACGTGGTTGGTTGTTCCTCGCCACTGCTCAGCTGCGTTTCGTGGTAGCTTTAAATACACCGCAACTAAGTGTTGGAACAACTTGCCACCACCTCTTCGTGACTTGCATACTATAAATATGTTTAAAAAAATACAAAACACTAGTTTTAAGTATACAGACAGGAACTTATTCTCTTAGTTGCGATGGACTTATGATATAATTAATTATTTTTAATTTATAATTTTATTGTATTATATATGTATGTGTATTTGTATGTGTATGAGTTGTAGTATATATATGAATGTATGTGTGTGTGTGTATCAATTCCATCACTTTGGTCCTCGATCTGACCACGTTGGTTCTTGCTAAAAACTAGCGCCAGGTGCTCCAATAGGCCGCCTAGCATTTGCTGAGCAAGAACCATTTTATGACACTTTTTAGGTTTAAATTGTTTTCTTTTTGTTTATTTGTATAATATAATATTATTTAGGTTTTAATTTTAGTACTAAGTTATTGTAACAAGAAAGTATTATGAATAAAGTTTTCTATTTCTTTTTCTATGTCTTAATATCCTTTAAAATATTTAACAGAGCTAGCGGCTTGCCAAACTCGATTGAGACTTATGGCCTAGTCTCCGGCATGTGGACCTCTGTGTTCGCGCTGGGAGCCTTCATTGGACCAACAGTGTCGGGTTTGCTCTTCGACTCCGTGGGCTTTAGAAATTCAACGCTTTTTATATTAATTCTGCATTTGTTTGTGGCAAGTTAACGTCATTATATAGTTTGTTTTTCTTTTTTTACAGCTCATATAAGTCTCTTTGCTGGGCACCCACCCACCACGCTTGTCCAAGGTGGATTGATAGGATATCTAGACTCGGAAGAAATATATATTCTAGGAATTAATAAATAATAAGTGATTCTCACGAGGGCGAAAAGCGACCAATGACGAGCCGTTTCGCTGCGATGAATAGCAGCGGATGGAGCTCTGTGGTCTCTGCCAACCCCTGCGGGCGATAGGCGTGAATATATATATATATATATATATATATATATATATATATATATATATATATATATATATATATATATATATATATATTTCAAATCTTTCAAATTTTTCGGTTCAAATTTTTAATAGACGGTTACAGTTTCTTAAAATTATGTAAAGAACACAAAACAAAAGTAGCACAGAAGATAGTACGCCGTAGTGCTCTGTTAAATATAATGAAATTTCATATGTCAGCAAAAACATTAACATTTTCATTTAGTACCAATGGAAATTGAAACCACAATAGTGGCAGTTCAAGCCGAGGTGACAACAAAGGCTTGTAGCTTGAATCGCTGGAAGTCGTTCCCCTGCTGTCATGATGCTTTTTGTTTCAGCAGAGTTTGAAGACCGAGGAACTATCTTATTTCTTCCCAGGCCGCATCTTGGGAGCTTCCTGTTCAACAAAACATACCCAAAGCTATTCCACAAAAAATAGCCTAACAAAGCACTCTTGCGATCGAATCCTTCTTTAATCAATACAATGAATTGGCTACTATAGAATAAGTTAGGATACAATGTCTCATAAACACAACGAACGTAAACAAATAGATCTTTTTTTAAAGACAAGATAACTAATTTTTCAATTATATATGCATATTATTATCTGTGATATGTATGTATTTATTTACATATATGTAAATAATACTTATTATATAATAATTATATACATTTAAGACGAATAAGGACCGAATCGGTATGTCACAGCACGGGCCTCCCTAATGAGATCTACTATGCTACATTTAAAATCATTTTATAAGTGTTTTAAATAAATAAATAAATATGTAAATAAATATGAAAAGGCTTTGAATCCAAAATTCTTGGCAATGAAGTAGTGTACTCTAATCTATGTGTATTATATAAACTAATAATATAAACTAATCCAGTAGTGGGGTGTAAAAAAATAAACGAAATCTAATATACATAGTTTAGATCATTATATAAGTCATTGCGTTATTCGTTTTTTAAATAATTCTCATTTTATAAATAACTACATTTTTTTTACGATAAGTATAACATTTATATTAAAATTTCTTTCAGATGGTGGTAGTAGTCCTATTTTTATGGACTTGCGATCGGGCCTCCAAGATGGACGTGTCTGTATCTGCTGGTGACTTATTACAGCTGGACGGAACACTGGATGAAAGCGTGCTGATCGGAGACAAATACATAATGCCCCCGCCTAGAACTAAAAGGTAATGTCGCTACATGTTAAGCAATATAGTCCTAACTTTTAACTAGGCAAGGGTGTTCCCGTAATCCCCATACGTAGCAGGTAAATCGGGGATCGCAATTTCCTTTTTATTCTCAGGTAACTCTGTCCTCTCTAGCGATATTTACGGCTATATACGTCTCGTATGACACTAATGGTTAGAAACAGGGCGATATTATATCGCGTATTAACCAACCCTTGGATCAGTGGCAGGGCTGCCGCCGACGCACTCAATGATCGCAGGTTCGATCCCCACGTCAGCAAAAATATATGTACAGCCAACATATATTTATTCCAAGTCTAATCACTCCGTCATACCGCATTAGACAAGCATGGTGGTTAATGTCTCTTCCTCCGGAAATAGGGAGGCCCGTGCTCAGCAATTGGACGTACCTATATGGGCAGTAAAAGAAGCGCCGCGTATAGGTACTGCTCTATACCAGGAATTAAACAGCAAAGAATAACTAAAATAATAATAGATTAATTCGTTCAATCAAATGTTATATATGTGTTTATTAAAGATGAGATAAGCATTTAGTGTTTACTTAAGAGTAACAATAATAGATTCCGACGCGTATATTAAAATAATATTATAATAATTGATTGAAAAATGATAAAATATTTACTTTATTTATAAATACGATTAAACGCGATTTAAAAAGCATGTAAAATTATATTTGTTTTTTCTTTAATAGTCTGTGTATATTTTAATAGATCACTTCTGCAGTAACGTATGATGAATCATTAAATTATAAATCATCTAGACGACCAATTGGGTCAGTGGTGAGGCCCTCCGCCCGCGGAGTCAATGGTCGCGGTTTCGATTCCCACACAAATGTATATATGGATTACAAATATTTATTCCGAGTCTGATGACTCCGCCAATCCGTATTGGACAAGCGTGGTGGGTTTATGTCCGTTCCTCCAGAAGTGGAGAGGCACGTGCTCAGCAGTGGGACATATATGGGCTGTGTAAAAAAAATCATTTTGTAAAATTTTAATGATTTTCTGCCATCGCCTGAACTTTATACAATATAATTGTTAGCCAATGCATATATTTCAAGTTTGCTTATATTTGTCCCACGCTTATGTTTAGTTTTCCTTGTGTTGTTGCTAACACGTGACGTGGAGTAAACGTGTTTATTTTTTTTTCTTATTTCTAGCCGACATTGCGGCATCAGCGTTGAACAATCTCGTCCGCCAGCGATGAACAGTTTGATTGCATGCTCGAGCTACAAGAACCGCCGCAGTCCTTGGAGTCAGCGGACGCCCCGCTATCGCCCCTCATACGGTAGCCTTGACCATAGATATCGAGGCGCAATCTCTGTCACATAGAACGCTTCCCCGTTAACAACTGTGAGGGTCTTTATCTGTGTGATCAATAGTGTCGCGTTTTTTTTTCTATATTGTTTTGTGAATTTATCTTTAAAAAACAACAAACGTATCAACTCTATAGCGTCAAGGGTGTAAAACAGATATTTTTTTTTATTCAAATTTATAATCAGAGCACACATTTATTATTTATTTTATTTCTCTAGCGCTGCGGAAAGATGTCTCATCTCTCAGCATTTTTTACCGCTTCTATCATGGGGAGTGCTCCAAGGAATTGTTTGGAATAATTCCCACCGCCGAATTCCCCAACCGCACAACTCGCCGTAAAGAAAAATTTCATCCCCACCACCTGGATGAGTGGCGATCTACTACGGTGCGTTTCTCTCGTAACTTCTTTCCACGCACCATCAGTTTGTGGAATCAGCTACCCTCGACGGTCTTTCCGAACCGTTACGACATTGGAACCTTCAAAAAACTAGCCTATACATACCTAAAAGGCCGGCAACGCTTCCGCGACTCCTGCCGTGTCGCGGTTGCCCATGGGCGGCGCTGATTGCTTTCCATCAGGCGACACGCCTGCTCGTTTGCCCTACTATCTCATAAAAAAAAAACATAACTGACCCAATGCAATAATGGATTAAATCGAGAACTCTAACTGATAAATTTTGGTTTAAAACGAATCCCTCCCATATTTGTTACGATGGATTTTTCACGGTTTCAGCGGCGTTTCAAGACTGATATACACAGATAATATTGTAATCATTATCATATATGTATGTCACTTTTGCAAGTAGAGTATTTTGCTTTCCGAAACAGATGCTCCTTCCACGATTATTCCTTTATACCCTCTATTTACAATATAATCGACAATTAGTTTGCCTACATTATATTTACTATATTCAAGATCCAATTTAATCTCTCTAATTTATATTATAAATATTTTTTTCATATTTTAATTTGGATACAGTTTCTTATAATGCATAATTGAATTTTTAAATGGCAATATATTTTATTACTGATATTTATAATTTTTATAATAAATATATTTTCTTCGTTGTCTCTTTTCTAATTGTTTTGTTGTCAGAATGGTAGCTAGTCAATGCGTAAAAAGCATTTAATCAAAATTAAATTGTATCATTGCTTAAATAGCTCTCTTAAAAAATAAATAATCAGTGAGAAGTTATAAAATTGTGTAGATTAAATTAAAATAAATTTTGAAGTATTGCCCTTTTTTTAATTTACTGTCACGATTTCGATTGTTAAAATACTCGCCGAATACAGCTGCTGTATTCGGCGAGTATTTCTTAACGGATAAACATTAGCAACACAAATATATTTTTTCGAATCAATTGATCACTTTCTTAGTTGTCAAAAGAGAAAGAGTTATGCTATCTTTCGAAATTAAAAAGGAAGTCTGTACGATTCGATAGAATCCATGACATAGTCTTTATATCTCATTGGGCAGAATCAATTAAAATACTGGCTTCTAGTAGATCCCGATTCAACAGGTAGCAATAGCAGATGTAATCAATGGTTTGAAATAGCTCGACAGCATGTGCACAGAGCAAAACAATTAAGGGTCTTCGACTCGTATAAACAGGCCGGTTCTAAATTGTCCAGCGTTTATAAGTCTGTGTATAAATAAAATTACAGTACATTTATAACATAATTTCTAATAAATGGGAACCAGTCGAGATACTATAGACCAACCGGTCTATCGCGGCTATAAGTCAAGTCTATCGTGGCAGGGCAAAGAAAAATATCATTTTAATATATGTACTTATAATAATCTTCAAATTTGTTTTGTTTCTCTCGTAAGACAATAAAAACTTAACTAATGAATATTGTTTCATTTACTCGGTTAAAATTTTATATAAATGTATTTATAAAATATTTATATGTGAATAGGAAAAATTATGAAGATGTAGTTAATTAGTTAAGATTATGTAGTTAATTAGTTAAGATCGCACGAAGTCTAATTAGTAAACAGTGGATCTTGGGTCGGATCAAGTTGGCCATGCTTGATAGATAGTCTTATACATTATATGGAGTGTAAAATATAAATATTAGAAAACTCTAACATGTTTTACTCGACATAATTCAAAAGAATTTAAAATTAATTTTATAAAGTTGAATAACATTATTATTTTCATTTATAAATTCATATCAGTTCCTTTATATTTATTTTAATTTTTTGTTTATTTATATTTATAAATTGTCTTTTAGTTTTCTTTATTAAATGTTTATATATTAAATTGTTTATTTTCATTAAAACATTCAATGGAATAAAATCAATGTTTTTGTCAAGGTCTTGAAGGCATCGATTCCGAGTCACAATTTGTGATTCACGGCATTTGTGGTAATGAGGTTGTTGACCAATTGGCAAAAGATGCTATTTGTTCTGGTTCTCTCACTCATTTCTACTCCTTCTCTTATGACTTATGTTCCATTGCTAAGATAAACTTGTTTTCAATGTGGAACGTCCTTTGGTCTAAATCTAAAACTATAAAGTTGCTGTAGTCTAATTCTTGTTATATATATTATATCATCTGTTTTGCTTATACATACGCATTAAGTAGTTATTATTATAGTTCATGTCATTTTGCTCTTTTAATTTTAATGGCATTAAGATCATTTTCTTCTTCTCATTTATGTTTAGTTTAACTTTTTGTTGTTTCCTTTTTTTATCTCGTTATACTCTCGTGAAAGCTATCACGGTACGAGTTTTTTTCTTTTTATATATTTCGTTATTTTTTAAGTTTTTATTTGATTGTGTGACTTCCACGATTGACTTGAAACTGGCCGAATTCACTGATAATTGCCATAAACAAAGAATTGAATTAAATAAAATGGTATTAATGATTTTATTAACATTATTGACTTAATTGACTTGTAACGACTGATTTCGGAGCTACTACTTTCGGAGTTAATGGGTTCGAGTCCCGCTTCGGGATAATACGTACGTACTATATGTACGGCCTACGGGTATGAATCTAAATATGTATATCTTTACAGACTTAACTGATAATAATGGACAGAGAAGGACTTGTTTTTTTCCACAAACACATCTTTTGTTCGGTAAATAATAATGATTCGTCCCAATTCGCAAATTTACATAAACGGCAACAATTTTCATAATTTTACAAAGATTATTTAAATTTTACCACAGACCATGTCAAATGCGTTGAATATTTTTTCTTAGCTAATTAATACATTGTATGTCAATAAAGCATGCGATAAAAACATTAATCTATGATATTTTAAAAAATGTGTAACGGCGTTATACATTTTTTATAGCGTTTCCGATGAAATTCAGAAATAACTCAAGAAAATTATCGACATTATTGTACGAAATAATTCTGTCTCAGGTTAAAGATATGATATAATCTAAGATTTATTATACGCGTGTATTTAGATGTCGTACGAGGCGAATATGAAAGAAGCGTCTACCTGAGAGAGAAAATCAATCTGCGATACCCAAACCGCCTGGTAAGAGGATGCGGAGCTGAAGATTACGACAATACCCCTCAATTTTGAGGAATTTGGTATTCCTCAAAATTGAGGAGTATTGTCGTAATACAATTTCATGAAAAGTACTTCGTGATATAGTGTGGTGTAGTACATTGTGAAGTACTATTTTTTTTTATTATAAAATATTTGCTATTCGAGTAGACTGTGATAAGAAGAAAGGCTATAATATCAAGGTCTACATGAGTTGTATTATTACAATCGATAATAAAACCAAGTGTGTATTAACACGTTTATATTAAATCGTAAAGCAGACACTTTCAATTTGAAATCTAAATGACCATTAAGTGTGTCCATTTAAATAATCTCGATTTGCATATTGTTTTTGTCTTATCTGCGAATATAAATGAGGTCTTAACAAAGGACTGTTATATTTCAGTAATAAAATTTTATACACATCTCGGCTGAATGAATGCATTTTCTAATTTTTGATGATAAGAATGCAATACACCCAAATAGCAAAATGGCAAAGTTGTTATTTTCGGATTCAATTTATTTTCGATTCTCGCATCGGGGTTAATATATGAATGATTTACAATTACTTATTGTGAATCAAGATGTTATGTAATAGGTCTTAGACCAGCGTAGAAGGTTAATGTCCATTACTCTAAAAATTGAAAGGCTCCGTGCCAAATAGGACATGTGTAACAGGCCGCCACGCGAACTCCATTCAAGATTTACAGTCATGCCTCAAAGTATTATTTACATATCGATTCTTCCCTATCTGATTCTCAGGAAATCGATCTCTGGCTAGTAGCAACTGTGGCTCTAATATTTTCATTAAGCAGATACCAAGGTACTGCTTCTCCCCTTTGCCACTCTTTCCTCTCCTATATTCTCAATGACGAAAGTGTATTTGAATTTTAAAAACTTCTTTACTTCAATTTTATAATTTATTTACTTAAATTTAAAAGAATCCAAATACTGTACTAAACGAACAAACTAACCCATAAAACTTATTATTCTTCCCAAAAGGACAATTCTTCTCTACTTTGAGAAGACTAATATATATTATAACAATAGACCGTGGTATATAGTTATTTCTTTTAACTTCCCGCTAAAAATAACCATGACCGAATTCGTCCCTGGCTAGCTGACCGTGAAAACCAAGTCATGTTTTAAGTAAAAAAATCACAAAAGCTTGGCGGACCACTCATCTCTAACTCGTGACGTCACAAAGGCTAATTCAAACGGCTCAGTCATCGAGATATTTATCAATTCCTACTAAAAGTAGTCAGGCTTTATCAATGTTAAAAACTTACACAAAAATGTATTTAAGTTCACTTACTTTTGCACTACTTAGAATGTAAGTTTTTCACATCTTTTTATTTTCCTCTACATTTTTGGCAACTTTTGATTTGTATGTCGTTCTCATTTATTTATTTATGTGAAATATACCAATAACTATTGATTAATCTCCTTCGTGTGACACAAAGAATCGAGAAGTCCATTCTACGTGACATTGTCGAAATCATCCGTGCTATTTAGCACTATTGAAAAACATTAATTTAAATGAATGAAAGAATACATCTACGTTTCCACCTAAAAGTACAAACATTTATTATCATAATTCTTTTGATCTTAATTCTATGAACATAGTAATAGTCATACATACATATGTCAGCCATACTTTCATAAATATTAGGTAATCTTAATATAAAATAGTTATAATTCATAATTTAAATAAAATTATATTAATTAATATTTAATTTTCGGAATCAAAGATGGTGGTTATTACATTTATTACTCTATAAGAATTTTAAAGTTTTTTTACTCATACAACCTTAAGTTGATCTATATTACCAATTTCATTCGCCTTCAATTTTCGAACCAGAGCCAGTAGAATGCGTCCTTGCCCACACAAGTAAACATAAATACATTTTCGTAAACCAATCGACCTACGAATGATTCATTCTTGTATTTGGACCTTGACTCATAAATACCAATGAAATAAATGTATGTGGGGATTATTCATACGACGTATTATTAATAAGTATTCTAGTTGGAGAGAAGAATTATTTTTTTGTTTCGAATGACGTCTTTAGCTCTGGCAATTACGTTGGATGGACTCCCGGGAAGAAGGTGCACAATATACATACTAACAGACTTCAATGTGAGGATATATGGACAGTCAACTTCAATTCAATGTGAGGACTTTAGACCGAAGTCTGAGAAGCATAATGACAACAGGGGAGAACGTAATAAGTAATTATAGATAGATTTTTGGAGAATTTGAGAATCAAAAACAATAGTTACAAAACATCAGTGTAAGGCCACACCAGCCGTGCACAAATTTATATACCGACCGATAGAGCGTGAAACCAGCACTTTCAAATTCCACAATTAGCACAATTAATTCCAAGTACTGTGTAATCCGGCAATGAACAAAAATCTCAGGGCGTTTCGTCGAGACCTACCATAAACGAGACTACCAGCTAACACGCGTTCTCCAACAGTCTTTTTATAACGGCTGATCCATTGTGATAATACGTATTAACCGATATAGTTCGCTAAATATGACCATACCGAATTATCAATTCACTCTAACTAGTGTGATTTTAGTTCGTTGGCGATTTTATTCTTTTGATTATTATATGATTTTGTTTATTTTTATATTTGAAAAAAAGTTATTAATTATAAAAAACGTTATTTATTATATATATTTATTTATTGGTGTTGCTATATTTTTTACGCATATTAAAGAATTTATTTCTTAAACGGGTATAGGCAAAAATTCTCCTGTACGTGGACAGATAGAGACAAAACATGATTCGATTAAAGTTTTCCTGCTCGCTCTGTAAGTAAGGATACTTGTGCGAACCTGTCGAACAGGCTTGAGTCACGAACGCGGGTTCAAATTTCAAATCATACAGTTCCTGTTTATAAATATTGGTGTATCTTGGTATGAAAGTTGTTTCAATCAATATAAATACACAAAGTACTTCTGTCAATATTAAATAAATTAAACATTGGTAATTCCACCTTTAGATAATCGGATAAATAAAATATGGTATTATATAAAAATAATAAATTCAGACTTTAGTGTATAAGCGTTCAGATGTTATTATAAATAATGGCTATACACAAGTCTCAGAAGACTTTGCTATGCTTGCTATACTCTCTGTACAGTAATGTAATTGACATTAAAAATAAAGGACAAAATCAAATGTCCAGATATATAGTAATACCTGTAATTCACGCATATATTTATTTTGATGCGGTATTTGAGCCCGCGACTCGCGCTTCGCCAATTTGGTCGTTGATCAAACATTTTCAGGTCAATCCTCAACTTTTTTCACTTTCAATGACCCCTGGTATACGTATTATAATTAATTTTAATGATAGTGATCCCTTCTTCAATAAAAATTAAAAAAAAAAACAAAACAATAAGAACATTTTTTTTATATACTGGTTTGCTACCGGCCATAAATTAGTAAAAAAATAAATAAAAAAAGTTTCCACGAATGCGATCAATCACGCCCGAAAGTATTTAGAATATCTTTCAAGCTGGAACCAACACAAAATTACGGAGAACTCGGTTGGAAGGTTTCGGAGATTAGCTTGATTTTTAAACGGTTTTATTCAGCTTGATCTCGTATAATTGTTTCTTTCAAATCGTGGGACAGTTGTTTCGACTACTTCTACTAAACCGATTCTTATGAAACTTTGCTCACACATTGAGTTCCTGTTTCAATACATTATGACGACAACGATGATCAACTCAATAGCGTAAGTCTGTCAGGAGGTGAACAATGAAACTCTTAAATCGTTACTAGTAACCCCATCGAGTTTGGGTTGATTTAGATGAGTCTCATACATTATACTTGGTGAAAAAAAAAGTAAAAACTAGAAATAAATATAAGGTAAAATTTTTTTAAGTTAAACGGTCTTAATAATATAGTAAAATTAAAATGGACCCTCCATGTCATTTGTTTGATTTAAATGAGTCTCATACATTACACTTGGTGAAGAAAACAAACTAAAAACTATACAATAAATATAATTAAAAGACTTTTAAATTAAACGGTTTTATTTATGTAATAAAATTAAAATGAGGGACAGTATAGTCATAGTTCATATCGTTATATCGCTATACATATTTTTGTACAATCCACGTTTTTATTTTAATTTACATAATAAAAACGGTTAACTTAAGAGCTTTTTTATATAGTATTAATTTTTTATTTTTATTTAATACTTTATTGTACACATACAAGAAAGACATACAAGAATTAAAAGGAAAGAAGATGTACAAAGGCGAGCTTAACTCAAAATTGAGTTTTCTTCCAGCAAACCCAAGAGTGAAAGAGAGATAAGATAAGCTGTGAGGATAGAAATAAGTGTACAACAACAAACTATAATAATAATAAACATTGCAATGCATACTTTATAAAACATATATACATATATAAATATTTTATATTAAAAGGAAATGTTCTTTAGTAACATAAGAGTATAATGACAAATATAATTACGTTACGTACTTTTACGTACATTACGTTAGAGTGATATGAACACGTCTCTGGGTATTACCCAAAATGTCAGAGGAAACAGGCGGTGAAGAACCCCAACACAAGGTGCAAGCGGGTTGTCGGCATTACTCGCACACCTGACACGCGCCGGCACCCGACCCTTACCACTGACTCAGCCAGTAGTCCTCACAAATTGGACACTTTTCATTTTTCTTCTGATATAAAATGGAGTAAATTAAAACAATGATAAATTTTAAGGATAAGAAAGCTAAAACAGAAAAAAGCACCATAAATATTATTAAAAAATATTGCCACATTTTTTTTATATATATATTTTCACGCCTATCCCCCGCAGGGGTTGGCAGAGACCACAGAGCTGTCCGTTACCATTCATCGCAGCGAAACGGCTCTTCATTGGTCGCTTCTCATCCTCGTGAGAATCAGGACGTGACGGGTGGCGAACCACGTCGCCGTCATTTTTCAAACAAATTAATCACATTTCCTCAGATTTTTATTATTATAAATACAAACACAGAATTTATATATCATATGTTCACATATAAAAGTAGTTCATATTTTTTTATAGTTTGTTTTCCTATTCTTTAATGGCAATTACTTATAACTTATAATTACTAATAATTATGCCAGTGTCAACTAAAATATAATAATATCAAGTTTCTTAAAATGTACTAGTCATATTGTCAGATTGCGTCTTGATAAAATGGTGACTAATCTACTAATTTTATGGACTTTTGCACTCAACTTAAAAAGTCACGATACACACATTTATTTCATATCACTTCACTTATACACATTAATCAAAGTATATTGTATAAAATGCCACCCCAATTAGACGATATAACTGACAATAACATAACATTATAAAAATGAAATAAAAACACAAAGTCACTGATGTAAGTTGGCGTCGATCAGTCTTTTTATAGTTATTAAATACGTTATTTTATTTTAGAAGATTTTAAAGAATGGCATTGAATGTTTTCCATCAGGACACGCTAAATTTGTCTTTTACTTCTACAAGAATTTATTTTTAATTTTAAACATTACTCAATATTTGAAAACTATTTATGCAAAGCAGAAAAAAATATTTATTTAATACAATACTAATTATTTCAATATAACAATATTTATATTTCACTTAAATTTTCCATTCATATTTATTCACATTTAAAAATAAAAATACTAACCCTTAAAAAAATAAATCATGAACTTTTCATGGTGATAGCATATTTTAGAGCACAGTAACTAGTCACTGACCGTTATTCCGCTAGTTGAGATTTAAAAAGAAAACAATATTTTTATCAATAATAACAATCGATTTAAATAGGACCATTCGTTATGTAGATGTGTTATTTCCTAATTTTTGCAGGTGATTAAAATCCATAAACCACAACTAACATTTACAAAAACAATTTGAACTCAAATTTAAATACGTCAAGAGATAGTGTGATATATTTTATTATATCATAATTATGAAGACGTAAATCTATGTAAATTTAAGTTGTTACACTTGCTAAAACCATGGGAGGATCTATCGTAGTCTTACAAAAGTCATAATAGTAGTCAGTTGTACACTTCTAAGACCGGTTTCGCGAAATGTGAAGCAGATGGATTCACCTTGACACTTCAAAACAAAATATCGACTTGTGTATACCTAATTTTTTATACTTCCATTTTCAAACGTTATAAGTAACGAAATAGAATGAAAAATGAATCACACGCTGACCTTCGAAATCGTATATCATCATTATTAAATGTAACAGATACAATAAAACTAGTAAATTGGAAAAATTGTATTCGTAATCAATCAATGATAAAAAAGTTTATGACTTCTGTAATGTACCTGCAACTTTTTGTTTTTATGTCAGTTTATAGTGGTGGAAAGGGGAAGATGACGTAATAGTTGATTCAAGGTTTACCTTTATACATATATGTATATGTACATCTTAAAATAGCGACATATATACTTCTTATATATATATACGTCTTTATTTTATTAAAGATATTTCTTCGTTTAAACTACGTAACCTATTTAATATGAAACTATTATGCATAATATTAAAATTATTCTTTCGAAAAATCTTTAGTATCTCTTGAAAATGTAAAAAATTATTGTAAGGCTAGTTTTTGTAGTAATACATTGATAAATTTATCACTAATGTATTAAAACTTTTTATTTGAATGTAATAAAACCTTTTGAAACATTAGTAAATTTGAAGAATTAAGAAAAGATTATTTTTTCGAATTAATTATTATTTGATCGACTGACCTCTCTCGTATACATATCGCCCTTCCTTGCGCAAATAAATAATATTATATAATAAAGTGTGAAATATAAAATGTACAGTGGATAGATAAATAAATTAATATCATTCGGAAGTGTTGTATTCTTAGAAGATAAAGCTGACCTTAATACATTATTTGTATTTATGGGAGGGGTAGAAGAAAAATGGGTAAAGGGAAAAAAGTTGGTACCTACTCCGAATCCCTTACTTATTGTACGAAACTGAGTGTGTGGTACTTCTCCAATCGACTCGACTATGTGTGCTATCATGGTTCGATCATTATCAGAGTAAAATACCAATTATAAAAAAAATATTTTTATATATTCACGCCTATCCGCCGCAGGAGTTGGCAGAGCTCCATCCGCTGCCATTCATCGCAGCGAAACGGCTCTTCATTGGTCGCTTTTCGCCCTCGTGAGAATCAGGACGTGACGGGTGGCGAACCACGTCGCCGTCATTTTCAACAAATTAGGTATATTAAATTCGTCTTAGTGAATCCCACGAGCCGCAAGGGAGGAGGTCAGCCCCAGCAAAGCCCTGCATGCTGAGGTAAGGCACCATAGTACCCGGGGGAGCCCGATCCCGGGACGATCGGCACGCTTGCGACTAGGCTCGCCCCTAGCCACGCATCCATTGGCACGGCAGACCGTGGATTGGCGGAGAGGAAGGGAAAGGATAGAGAAGAAAGGAAGGGGCTGAAAAGGAAATGCGGATTGGGGGGGGGGTTACCAGACTCGTAATAAACATCTAAAAATCCATATAAATATTTATTCCGATGCGGGAATCGAACCCACGACCATTGACTCCGCGGGCGGAGGGCCCCGCCACTGAGCAATGGTTTTTATAAAAAAATACAATAAAATAGGCAATAATATGATATTAGCATTACACATTTTCTAACGTATTACACATATATGAATCAGATGCGGGTCTTAAACATTCCCCAACCACAAATTACTAATTGTCGTGAGAACTACGTCATTCAACCATCCAATTCAATATCAATTGCTGTTCGTTAAAACTCACATGCAGACGAAACAACTTGACTTAACCGGAAGGGTATTTACATAAAAAAGCTTCGAGTTATTTAGCTCTGACATAAACATTGGTATGTATAACTACCTAATTTGCTCGGTAGCAAGGTTATCGCTTTTTTAATTTATTTATGGACCATCGACAAATAACAATATTTACGTACCTACTTGATTCTTATTAATTCTTTCAACATATTAAAATGTAACGCTAATTACAAAAATACAACATTAACATACAGTGAAGTCAAATCTTCTTTCTTTGAAATCAATTGTCGTGAGTTTGATACCCACATCGAGATAAATACGTGTGACATACAAGTCCTTATTCCGAATCTAGGTGCCCCGCCAATCCATCTCGGACAACCTCAGAAGACAAATATCCATTTCACCGGAAATGGGGAGGGGCTCGTGTCCTGATATATATAAGCTACAATAAAAATGTATAGTGGTAAATAAATTAAAGTTGTTACTTATTGTTTATGATATTTATCACCATCAACAATCCACTCGTATCGATTCACTACTAGTCACTAAACTCCTTTATAATTAAGGAGTGTTGACGTAATCCCCATACTCGGAAGATGGACTGGAGATCGCAAATTAGTTTATTTTACTTAGGTAGACACTTCTGTATGTCTATTGGTATTTACTTCTATACTCTCCTTCTACGACACCCATTGAAAGAAATAGGACTAATAGGAGATAAAATGTAGACTATGTTAAAAGGCAAAAAATGATTTGTTTTTATTTAAATCTAAACCCTTACTATGGGATTTTACCTTCGTATAGTCATAAAAAAAACCTTTATAATGAACCGTGTAATTGATTGACGCAGTAGCAAAAAGAATTGTTTCCTTAATTCACGGTCAGATATTTTATGTCTTTCCTGTACAGTCGGCGTCGCAATACAGTTACACAAAAGACACAGTTTCAACCTTCACCACCATTTTACTTACTTAGCCAATTTATACTTATTAGATAAAGTGGATTTTTCGCTAAAATTATAGTCACGATGAATTATATTCGAGCACGATCGGGCCGTGTTCAAAATTGCTAAATGCAAAATTTTCACTTGCTTTGTGATGAAGGACCCTAAGAAAATAATATGGATAGGGGAGGATCACGCAGTCAAGAGAGCGTATGTAGGTCGCCCAACTGAACGACGTCCTGTGGGGCGTCCCAGGTACCGCTGGAGAGACATGATCGAGGATAATTTGCGCAACCTTCAAGTTTGCAACTGACAGGAGGTGGCGCAGGACAGGGCACGGTGGCGTAAGATCTGTTCAGAGGCCAAGATCCATTTAGGGTCGCTGCGCCAACAAAGTTAGTTAGTTAGTTTTCGTACATTTTTATTTTTTTTTAAATTATCATTACTTTTTGATGTACAAAAAACCGTAACAACAATTTATTTCATATATCTTGTACTAAGAAGACACTTTTGACCAGCCATAACATTATATACATAATATGTCGGATCCTTATGATATTATAACTATTTGTTTGCATTAACAAATTTCGATCGAGAATAGAACACAATTTTAAATTGTTTAGTATGGCTATATTTTAACATACATAATTCAGTTTTATATACAAATTCCAAACGTTTATGAAGTTTCGCCCTTGTAGTTTTTCATTAAATTCACACTGATTTGTAAATACACGTTCTATCTTATCCTTCCAATGTATAAACTTTTTTCTTATTCATTTAATTTAATTATAATATCGTTGTTATTTTAATTTTGTCTGCTTTATCATTTTCATATTTCACAGCTGATTCCAGTAAATAGACTGTGAATAAAAACCAGCAATCCCCAATCTGCTTACCAACTATTGGAATTACATACCAATTCACCAGTGAGTGTTATATCTGTATTTATATAATTTTCAATAAATTTCAATAAATATCAATGGTCCTTTTATCTTTTCTTTTCTATTTCCTATAGTTTTAGTCAAGTTTGTCTATTCTGTGCGATACGATGTAGAATTATAATTTCATTTTGATTGGTTACTTATTAAATGCTTTATCTATCTAATTCACAAATAAATTGAAAAAGTTTTAATTGGCTTTTATGAAAAAAAGCGAAACAAAAATGAGAACTCGTAGTACCTTCATACAGTTAAGATAATGACTCATGCCTTGTCTGAGTTTCAAGCAACCGACGGCCGTTGGGATTCACTGAGCATCGTTTTTTATAGCACTACCTTAAACTGGGCAACGGATGTCATGTGCTTGCGATGGTTCATTATAGCCTTGTACTGTTTACCATTTCCCGTACATTTTAAAGATGTCATCACGTACCATACATACTGCAGAATTGCCGTAATTTGTTTGATTTAAGTACCATTAACCAAAGATACAATTAAAACTAAGAATTAAATATGAATAGAGCACATAGTAAAATGTATTTCTGATTAAAATTGAATACAACATTTGCATATAAAAGACATTTTTTAATGAAGAAGAAACAGAAAAATTGTATATTTTTTTCTTCTTATTTATTTTATATATAATTTCTCTTTTTTTGGCAAGTTGAATATTTGATTTTAATATAGTATTAGTAACTAGAATTAAATATATATTTGCTGTCTATGTCTAGAAGTTAATAAGTATCACTACCGCATTGGTATATATATAACCCTAGAATAATAACTAACATTAAATATTATATAATACAATTATTACATAGAGACCCAAAAAAATCTTGTCATGGTAGTTTCCTTAAAATTATTGCATCACTTTCCGATGGGCCGGGTAGAAAAAAAATGTATAATAGAAAAAAAAATGTAAAATAGAAACAAAAGGCGGAATCTGAGCTATTTTTTCACTTATCATTTTACATATGATTCATACTCATTCGCTTGTCGAAGTTCAGTCCGTTTGTAAGTAACCTACGCCACTAACGGCTACAGAATACGCACATTGTGCAAACAAAGCATTGCGATCGGAATACCTCTCTTGTGATATCATTGTAGGGCATAGGGATGCGCTTGAATGTTGTTTAATGTTTTGAAAATTGTTTGAATATATACAAAATAAGGAATCAATACAATTATCAAAAATTAGTTAATATAAAATATTTACTACGTGTCATAATAATATTTTATATCTTCAAATTGTAGCTTTGTTAATTTGCAGTGGAACAAAAATCAATACTTTAGTACATATATGATAAAATTAAAGTATTTAATTGGAATTGATATATTAATAAATTTGACTTAAAAAAGAAACCATAAATTCATATTATTAAACACGACCTTTATTATGGCTAGTTTTGAAATTTTATACTCCATAAAATATTTAGGTTCTTACAAAAAATTATGTAAGTGAACACAAAACCCTCGAAAAATTCTTCAAATTAATGATTAAATATTAAAAGAAAATTTTTATGTTACTAAAACCTCGTACCTTTTTGTATTAGTCAATTTTCATATCGATATCTCTATGCACATCACTAATCAGCAAAAGCATTCTTTCACAGTTCACATCCTTTCATTCACAAACTCAGGTAGGCAGATACGAATATGTCGGAAACAGTGCGTCGGTTTTATTGTGTACGCTTGAGGAAGTTTCTTATTTAAGCTACATTGTTTTGAAGTTTTTAAAGTAGTTACCTTTATATATTTCGGAGGGTGTTTATCATAAGTACTATAAAAAAGGATTTTCTAATATAAAATATATTAAAAATAAAGAAAAACAATTAGGACAACTGTCGGAGTAAACGAATGCTGGAGTGGAGACCGCGTTTTGGCAAACGTTATGTGGGATGCTACCTGCCTAGATGAAGCAATTATCTACGCAGGGTGACTGGCAGAAACTGGATGTGTAAAACTGAGAACAAGATGGCTATTTGGGCGAGACCTTTGCCCAGTAGTGTGTTACCGTACTAGACTGCCGCAGGCTGTTGATGATGATGATATGGACATTCACAAGTTTTACTTATTTAAGATCCGCGACAAGCAAAACAATAACAGAAAATTAATAATGTGTGTTTTTCTGTTGGATTAAGTGGATTTATTTGGAACTTAAACCAAAAATTTACCGAAAATCGGCTATCAATTCTCCACCCACCAACCACTATACACAACACCAAACACACATTACCACTTTTCCATCTTGTAAACGACACGTGTTTCGCCCCAACACGAGGCATCCTCAGGCATAGTAGACTCTACGGAAGACAACCGAAAACAACGGGAAACACGTGTCATTTACAAAATGGAAAAGTGGTAATGTGTGTTTGGTGTTGTGCATAGCGGTTGGTGGGTGGAGAATTGATGGCCGATTTTCGGTAAGTTTTTGGTTTAAGTTCCAAATAAATCCACTTAATCCAACAGAAAACAGAAAAACACACATTATTAATTTTCTGTTATTGTTTTGCTTGTCGCGGATCTTAGCTAAGTAAAACTTTTGACTGTCCATATAGTGATGGATTTCCGCAAAGTAACGCCTGACTCCATTAATAATGATGATGATGATATTACACACCTTATTTGTTAGAAGTTACACTTACTAGTTGTTAGTACGGTTAGTATTTTATATGGACACCTCCTTGAATGAAGGCCTTCTCCATCTTTTTCCATGGATCTTTGTTTTTGACCAGATTCAACCAGTTATTTTCTACTTTTGTTCCTACCGATCTTATGTGTTGTCCACCCGTTATCCGTATATCGCGGTATTGAAAAATACAAATATGATATGTTTATTTTTGCTAAGCAAACTTTCGTAATGTCGTGAAAAGTTAACAATATTTATTATTCTTGACGTGTTAGCGAACTGGCATTAATAAAACTTATTAATGTTTAAGTAGGTACGGAAGGCCAATGGCCTGGGTCTAACTTATAAATTCCCAGAATAATTGAAACCCTGATTAAAACAGTAAATTTGTTAATGGGTAGGATATTTTAGAATAACACATCACACTGATATTTTTTTTCGAAAAGTTCAAACTCTTATCAAATTTATGGTCTAAAAATGTTTACAATTTTCCTTAATGCACTCGGGTAAAAAAAAGGAAATGAAAGATTTATTTAAATGTATATCAGTATTTAAATATATTAAGACCCTTCTTTGGGGAGTTTAATAAATATTCATGATCGGGAGAATGATATCACGGTAATTATTAACGACGCTCATATTTCTATTTAACAACAACGAAATCGTATATATTTACCCATTACTTTAATAAACTAATTTTTACACAATAAATTTTGTTAGAATATATTATTATAAAATACGAAGACATATAAGGTCATGAAAATTGAAATAAATTTATGATTGTAAAGTACAATAAAAGGAAAAAATATTTTAATTTGTATTTTAAGGGGTTTTGAAGCGTATAATAATACTTTTTTATTTAATAATACTATTTAATTTTAATATAATAATACTATTTAATAATATTATTTTTATATAATAATACTTTTTATAGAGACGGACCTTTGTCCGCATCCACATTTTTTCCTTGATTCTTTTCCCCCACTTCCTTTTTATAAGCTTCTTTCCACCAACAAATTTCTTTTAACAATACATCTTTTAACAAATAAAGGCAACGCAGTTCCTCTGATGTTATGGATTCATTGACGACAAAAATTTCTTACAATCCAGGGACCATTTTATCTTGTTCGTCTCCAACTCCTATTAAATCATCAATACATCTAACAACTTTTTAAAAAAAAAGTAAATGTCTTTGTCATTTTACAGCATAGATGTGAAACAGTTGTGAATTATGTATGAAAAATAAACATGCTTCTTTTTTATGAAATATATATTATACATATAATTATACACCATAACAATCCATACTCGCAGTAGTATGTATTGTTAAAAGTATATGTATGATTAAACTTCACTGGTAAGCACTTGCTAATTTATAAAATAAATCACAAGCTCACACATCCGCTAAAAGCTACTTGTCCTTCGGTACGTTAAACATCGTCTTGAGACAAGTGAGTGCGTTACACTCAGGTGTCGCCCCCTCGTATCAAGTGGCTGACCCAATGACAGGCGGCCACTGTCTCCGCTCCAGTGACGTCCGGAGCCCCAGTTGTTCAAAACCCTCAACGCTTCCTGCCACACGGCATTGCGATCATTGCTCTAATTGTGGGTTTGCTTTCGCTTAAGCTATCCTACTATACTACTTCATGCGGTCACAATCAAATCCTAATTAAAATTAAAGTTAAAGTTAAATTAATTTTAATTATAATTTAAATTAAAGGCCAATTAAAATTAATGGCTTTAATTTTAATTAGGATTTGTTTGTGTTTGTTTATAATGCTTTTCCTGAATTCTCATTGACCACTCCAAATGAACTAAAAATGCTTTTACCTATAAATATGATTCACGTTAACAGTCCAGTGATATGTCGATTTAAATAAGTGACTTAAGGTCATAAGCGAAACTCCGAATCATTTAATTTATTACTATTTCGAACGGCAGTTTTTGAACCTAACATTGTACTTTCTTTCACTTTGTTTTCTTATAAAGATAGCTCTGAAAGTCAATAGAACTCATATATCACATATCAATGGAATGTAAAAGATCCTTAATACCGCGCCGTCGTAATTCCTTTAATTTGAAATATTTTCAATTTTTTTCGGAGAAAGTATTTTAACTAGCCAATTAAGTTTCCATAAAATCATCTCAGTTTTTTCTGATATTAAACATTACAAATAAATAAATAAAAAAGCAAAAACTATGAAACTGAATAGATTTTAGAATTTTGGTATTGTTCATAAGCAGAAGAACGTGGAAAAAATGTAAGTTACTACGTTATATCGAAAATAATACTTCAATATTATTAACAGATATCAAACTATAAAATTTATTTTATATTGGCATACATTTATTAGTCATTGCCATCTACGAAAAAGTTGTAAAAACAAAATGGCCACTATAAATTGCACTGTTGCCCTAATATACCATAATCGTCTTGTCATTTAACCTAATAGTCAAAGGAAAATTTTACCACTGGCTGGCACTACTAAAAAAGTAGAACTGTCTAATAAGGTTTCTACTTAAACACTTCTTGACTAGTTAACGGATAAGTTATCTGGAGTAAAACTGGTAACAACGTAATTATTGCTTGACACATCGCCAAGTTATTGGGTGTCCCGGTCATTCGTCCGATTGTTTGTTACCGAGAAATGAGTATAAAAAACAATTGCCAAATCAACTAAAAATAAATTACTTTTACTAATAAAAAAGGTTTTCTCCTACTTATCTTACATTACTCTTAATAATATACGTTTTCAATTTATTAGTAATATTAATCAGCACCTGTTTTAGCAAAATATGAAGATTTTTAGAAATGTACCTTAACTTATTTATATATTGCTCTATACATATATGTATGTATCTCTATACATACTGCATACGATGAATGTAACATAAAAATAAACGAAATGCATTGCAGTTTATAATACATAATATGAAACTGGTTATTAAAATGTATATATAATACGGCTATAACAAATAGAAATATATAGATACATATACACAAATATTCATATACAATTCTATAATAAGTTTAGACTTTTTGTGGAGTGGTTGAAAGCGTTGATGTTATTTCATATTTATTTTTGTATCACGCTCTTGTATGTGTTGAAACTAGCATCATCTCGCAAAGTCGTAAATGTATTGAATTACCGACATTCGATGTAAAATCCGATACTGGAAAGCTTTTTCATTGACCGAGCGTGACTTGCTCTCGCATCGTTTAATGGTACGAAAAACATCCTGAGAAATATTTTAGCGTAATTAAATAAGTATACGTGTTATGTACATAGGTTGTCTATAGTATTTATTGCTAGCTTTAGTTACTGTAATTTTTTTTTATTAATATATTCACGCCTATCCCCCGCAGGGGTTGGCAGAGACCACAGAGCTCCGTCCACTATCAATCATCGCAGCGAAACGGCTCTCCATTGGTCGCTTTTCGCCCTTGTGAGATTCAGGACGTGACGGGTGGCGAACCGTGTCACCGTCATTTTCAACAGATTAAGTATATCAAATTCGTCTATAGTGAATCCCACGAGCCGCAAGGGAGGATGGAGGTCAGACCCAGCAGAGCTCTGCAAGCTGAGGTATGGTACCCGGGGGAGCCCCATCTCGTATTAGTTAGTAACTAGTAAGATACATAAACGGAAATATTACAACACAATTAATACATCGAAGAGCCTAAAATATCGAAGTCATCTATATGAATTGCTTATGTAAATTACTTGTGATACCTGTTCCTTGTGAAGTAAACGAATATTATAATCTTTTTAATAATTGATTGATAATCCATTTTCAATCCATATAATGCGTTTACATTGTATATTGGGATAACAAAAAGCATTACAGGCATATGTAGAGGATGGATCAAAGACGACTGGCAAAAGAAATTTACGTTGCGAATGTGGATGGAAGGATCGGTAGGGGACAACCACGGAAAACATACCTTGACCAAATTGCTGAAGTTTTTAAGAAAGGCCAGGTCAAGAGTACCCTTAATCAGCGGGCTTGCACGAAGAAAATAATGAGTGTGGAGAAAGTAAGGGGAATATGCTGAGATCGTAGCAGATGGTTCTCTAGTCTCTACCTATCCCTACGGGAGACAGCGTGAAGATATATGTATGTATTACATTGAAAGAAATTAAACAACAAATAAACAAACTACATCTCATCTTTCAATGCCGTGCACCAATGTAAAATAGACATGAAATATGCTTTTAATACACTTAATATTTTTTTTCGTTTGACCAACAACTTAAACACTATAACATTTTAAGAAACATGATTAAAATTATAAGTAGATACCGTATGCAAAAACTTATTCTCTTCTTCTTCCTTTGGCGCTACAACCCGGTGTGGGTCTTGGCCTTCTCGCCAATTTGTCTTCAGCCATCTCTGTTTCAGGCTTCCAATCCGTTTTTTTCTTTATGATAGCCAGATCTTTCTCGCCATATTTATTTATTTCACTAGTTATCTCTTCCATCTTACCAGTGTTGTCTGGATATTTCACGTTCCAAATCGTAAATAAAAATAACCTGCTACGCCAATTTTAGATGTCACCGAATTGACATTTAAATCAACAACAATGTATAACAACAACAAATAAAACTATATTATTTTATTTGATAATAGGCGAACGAAGAAGTGGCTAATATAAATAAATACTCTCATATATTATACTTTTCCATGAGTCATTCAATTTGAGCAAACGAAAACAATAAAAGAAAAGAACTTTTTGTTTTCTATAGACGTGTTTTACGAATTAACAGATACTACGACACAAAGGAAGATTCACCCCAGCAATAATAATAAAAGAATGCAGTCGCGTAGGAACAACGCACTCCTACTAGAGGGGTCGTAATCAGCTATACATAATTCCGAGTATTCCCCCCGACGATAACACACTTATACCTGCCGAGCTTTTGCTATCGCACTAGATATTACGCTATAGAGTTGAGGAGTCCGTCTAACCGCACAACGATATTTCGATGAGACAGCAAATTACAATGTAACGAATATTATTTAAATTTAGTTGCGTTTACTTTTTTTACATATTACATACGGCAAGTCTCTGGCAATTAAGTGTTTGTACATTTTAAACATATTAAAATTGTTTTTCTTTTCATAATTTATTTTTCAATTTACATACAATTTTCAATTTATTCATTTATATAGATAAAAATAATTAATCTTATATGTGTGGAAGTTTGCTGAATTTGTATCATATGGAATATTTAATTAAGCCATTTAAATCAAAAATCAATTATTTATGATTAATTCTTAACTGAGGCTATAAAAGACGATAAAATTCACTGCATTCAATCGTCCGTTCTAATTGTTTTCCTGCTACATTTGAAAGGTTAACCTCATACTTGTCCGGCCTTGCATTTTTTTTATTTTAAAAATATATTTGTAGATTGGAAAGGACTCTAATTGGTTCAATTGACACGAATAGTAAACGACTACTAGTTATATTTATTTCACGTATTTTTACCTTTCAATGAAACTAATTCACTATCGCTATAAAAAGAAACAAATTAGATTCAATTGCTAACCTTCCGTCAGGTTCAGTTTTAAAATACCCCATCCATAGTTCTACATATTTAATGAATTTAATACATATATTTATATATACCAAATATATTTCCTATATTAATTACAAGTCATGAAGTTCATAATTTGTAGACACAAAACTCCTTTAGATAACGTAATTAGAAGGAGACCCAGCAGTTGACTACGGTACACTGATGACATTGATTATGAATCTTTTTTTCTTTAGAATTGCCAGGTCTTTTTGGCCATATTTATTTATTTCACTGCCTATTTCTTCCATCTTACCAGCGTTATCTAGATATTCCATGTTCCAAATCGTAAATAAAAATAACCTGCTACCCCAATTTTAGATGTCACCAAATTCACATTTAAATCAACTACAATGTATAATAACAACAAATAAAACTATTATATATTATTTTATTTTATAATAGGCGAACGAAGAAGTGGCTAATATAAATAAACACTCTCATATATTTATTATATTAATTAATTAGCAATTGTTTTTCACTCCTGGACACAGCGCTCCGCATTTGTGGAAGAACGATAACTAACCGCTTGTCCAACGCGAATTAGCGTAACATAATATAAAAAAAAATTCTTTAAACTGCTAAATATATTTTAAATATTATGCTAAAAACAATAGTTAATATTATTTTACTATTCACCATTGTTCACTTTATTATCCGCTATGTTGTTAAATTAATTATTATAAATTATTATTATTTAATAATATTTATGAGCTGACTTTTGTGTGTCGCATCTTTATGTAATGTATGCATGCATTGAAAAACAGATATCCTTAACCTTTTAGAGTTCGATGAGCGAGCCTTAATAATTTGACCGTTGATAATAGCTGGGAATAATGTTATGGGTTAGCGAGGGATCTTCTTAAATCGGTCGTATCGCGTCGGCGGCAAACATTCGCCGCACGTGACCGGTCGCCACTCGCGCGCGCACCGCGGACCGACCGCCACGGACTCGCGTAACCGTTCAATTTCAAATATTTTTTTTCTTTTTCACTTGATTTGAATGTGCCAGTGGAACGGACGCTAAAAGGATTTTGTGCCAGTGTTCGATGTTACTCACGTTACAGGTTTGTGGAACATTCGTTATTTAAATAGTCACATTTTGTGTAATACTTAACGGTTTAGCTTTTGTGCTTTATTGCGATTGACTCCTTAATGTCAGGTTGTGTTATCGATTCAGAAAGGATTTTTAAAATATTCTTAAGCACTATAATGATTTTAGTACCGTTTTCATACAACTTGAAACGAAATACATACAGGAATGTGACCATAAAACAAGCTATAGACTGACAAAAAAAATACTCGCCATAAAACAAGCTACTGAGTGACAAAAAAAATTAAATATTCTATGCGCCGTTCTTTTAAGAAGCGAAGATCTCAAGCGTGTTTGTAAAAGACTTCAACGGGCGATCGCATATTATATATTCTTACATTTAAAATTTGAATTGATGTGAACATTTCACATTCGCTTTGGCTTTTAATTTGTTCTGTTTGCCGTTAGATGAAATGACAAAACAATTTAATATAACTATAGTAATTAAAATTTTATATTAATTTTTCATTCATTTAAAACTTTTTTATAACATCTTACACCTAAATATTACAAAAAGGTGGTTAGCTAGGGCGGATCTAATATTTTGGTAGGTGTTACATAATTTATCACTTTTTAATATACAATAAAATATTAAAATAAAATGAGTATTATTTCTTGTAAACTACTATAATACATAAATATATGTATACATACATACATGATGATCAGTCACTTATTACTTTAGTAACATATTTACAATTTTATGCATTTAACACAAAGGAAGTACTGTTTTATCTTAGTAGGTACTATTTATCTATATTGCTTTAAAACATTACTTATTAATTAATTTGCATATATATTTACTGAACATATTAAATGACAGTTGAATAAAACGTGATCTATCGTCACGTATGTAAATTACGATATTATTTGTACCTACAGTGAGACATTTATAAAATATGTAGGTGCATTAAATTATTCGTTTGTAAGGCATCTGACGACGTTATTAGCTCAGTTGCGAAGCTACCGCTTTCGAAGTCAATGGTAGCGGGTTCAATCCGTAACGAAATATATAATATTTGTATAGCCTACAGCCTATATATTCCGAATCTGAATGCCCGGACAATCTGCCTTGGTCAAGCGTGGTTGGTAAATGTCCATAACTTCAGAAATGGGGAGGCTCTCGCCCAGCAGTATGTAGTCTAAGAACGGATGCAGTAGTATAAAGTGAAAAACGTTTCTTTTTTCATTACCATAATTGAAACCAAGCTCTATAATGAATAAATAATATTGATAATGATTAATCGATATTATTAAATATTTATGTAATAACTTTAAAAACTCTAGTATTGGAGCTTTTAAAGTTAAGAGCTATAGTCTAAAATCTAGTATTAAAAATGTAAAGCAAAACGACTAAAGAACTGTCACTGTAAGCCTGAACATTTCACATGGTAAAATAACTTTCTATAATGAATTCAATTTTGTATTTACATAAGCCGATTACGCAATTACTGTCGCATACCGGCAGTACAGCTTTCATGAAAACCGAATTTGAATGGAGTGACATCATCGAGTAATTCATGTCATTATATACTATTTATAGTCTGTATAATTTTTGACGGCTCATTCTTAACTTGGTTACTAATTCGTAACGACGGAATTTTTAATAGAAAGCGATAGTTATTTAGGCTTGAATAGCACCTGATCAAATATGTATGATGAGGTTTACAATATTTTTTTATATTAATAATATTCAGGCTTTAACAAACTAGGCTAGTAAAAACTTATTTAGCTGCATTAAATATTGATAAACAAACAGTACAGATGTTCCGTTCCATGTCAATAAACTGACAATTTCATTGTTTGTACTATAGTTAAATTTGCTACGTAGTTTCCGATATAGAATGAAGTCACCCCTTTTTTCCCTTAAGTATCGTACGAGCGAGTATGGAGGCAAAAACCAAAAAATAGGCAAAAGCATCTAACTAAATAATACAAATTAATCTGAGATCTCCAATCTGCCCGGTAAGAATGGGGATTAAGGTAACATTCCTGAATTTGAAGGAAAATAATGTCAAATTATAATATATAAATATAAATTATAATAAATATTGAAATCTGTACTTCATTGTTCCTGTGAAATTCACTCATATGGAGGCTGACGATCACATACGTTTACGTTTTAAGATCAAGCAATTTTATACTTTGTTAAAAAATAAAAAAAAAAACAAAAAATCAGTTTGTAATACAATTAAACACGTCTGATTCATTATAATTTGTTTCATAATAAGTTTGACACTACATTGAGAAAATAACACAAACGAAATGTTTTATACTTTATATATAGTGATTGGTAAAAAGGCGATATAATATTACTCTGTATTTTTCCCTTCAAAATACAAAACGGGTTTGGGTTCAAACGACTTCTGACCTTGTCGCACATTCTGATGTCGGATTGGGACTTAAAAACCCATACGAAAATTCGACCTTTCCGATTTAGATGTGATTGCTTATTTATAAATATTTATTAAGGTACAAAAAAGTAATGGTAATATATATTTTTTTGTTAGATTATAGAAACCTACTGAATTAATTGCGTAGGCACATAATAGAGCTGATGGCTTTAAATTAAATAAAAAATCTCAACGGGATATATAATATAATAGAATTTAGTGAATTCAAATCTCACATCCATTTTAAAAATGAGGTGAATCCTTTCTTAGCGTTGTAAAGAAACAACTTTAGATTACTAGGCTTTTACAAGGTTATTCATTTGCTCAATATCATGCTATAATTGTTTTTACGATTCAAATCTGTGAAGTTATACATAATAATAAAAATCAAATTTGAGTAAGCAAGTGTAAAATATACAATGTAGCCATTTATTTATATCTTTTATGATTATCTGATGTCAGAAATTACTTTTAGTTTATTTTTAATTTTTACAGATTTCGATTAATAGGCAAGTAAATATAAATATCTATAAAATGACATAGAAAATATTATTATGCAGTTTATATTGTTATTTATTATTATATGTATATGTTTATTATATATGATTGGATTACAGCATAAATGTATAGCTTTTTTTTCTTTTCTTTGATGGCAAAATTTTAAAACCATTTATTTTAAAACCATTATGCCAGTGTCAAGTAAAATGGAATAATATCAAATCTCTTGAAATGACCAGCTCGTCACGTCACGTCTTGATAAAACCGTGGCAATTCTATTGTACCAAAACCTTCTAATGCCTTTTTCAGTCAACTTAAAAAGTTACGATACGCGCGTTTATTTCATATCACTTCACTTATACGCCTTAATCGAACTATATTGTATAATACGCGACCACAATTAAACAATATTACAGATAATAATATAAGATTATGAAAATGTAATAAAAACACAACGTCACTGGTGTAAGTTGGCGGGAAAAGTCCAAATATATATAATAGTTAAATCATTAAAGTTTTAATTCTTAACTTGATTCAGACTTTAAGTGACGCACCCCTCGTACGTGTTTCCTGTATCGATAAAATATTAACAGTAAACTGGGTGCAACTAAATCGATATAAACGACTCGAATCAATTACAAATATAGTATGTGAATTTATAACACAAATACTTATCATACTTAAAATATAAGTATCAAAATGCTAAAACACAAGAAATTTTAATACAAGAATTTAATGATATAACTTAATTACATTTCATTTTTATTTCGTTATCTAAAGTTACATGGATTTTTTATTTTTAGAGTAGAAGACTAGCATTGTTTTAATTATTCTAATACCTACTAAAATTCTTGTTGAATATTACAACTAAACTTCTAGTGCTTGTGTTAAAGAAATATAGTTCACATGAATAGTTCAACGGTAGAAGTGAACCGACGACCTCAGATCTGAAGCCCAAGCCTTAGCAACTAAACTATTGCCATTTAAAATTAATAAACTAATCCACATTTTTAACTTGATTACAAACTTGTACACAATTAATTTGTAACTCGTCCCTTGTATTTGGTGTAGCACTAAATAGAGGTACTTCTCTCTCTATCATCAATCAATCATCGATAAGCAAATACAGCCCACTGGTGGGCGGAAAGTTAGCCAATTTCTTCCCGTGGATGTTGTACTTATGTATATAGACGTAATAAATATAAGAAGAAATACCAATAGATGAAAAACAGCGTATATCTGAATATTTAAAACCAATCTACCGTCCACGATCCGTATGTTAAGTGTGGGGATTTTAAATAATTTTATATAAAACTTGTTATTGCAATTTAAAGAGGTAGTTACTTATATGTACAATTACGTAAGTTTTCATACACAGTAGTATTGTAAATGTACTAATAATGTAAATGATGAATGCAAATAAAATACAAAGCTGCCAATGGAGAATTGTTTAGAAACGGGAACAACAAAAAATGATTTTAATATTAGATTCTCAAGCCGAATTTTAATTTGCTTAGTAATGATCGTCAAATATTTAAGTCCTGCAACACGTTCCACAAAAACATTTATTGTATAATCAGCTTCCAAGTTTTATTTACTAACACGAATCCCGTCGTTATGGTAACTTTTTAACGTGACAAGGACAACAGGATGTCGGTGTACGTAGTTGGAGCGAGAGGCAGTATTCGTTTCGGTGGCAGGAGTGGTGCTGTATGCGTTTTTGCCGAGGCATTTCTGCACTTTGGGCTGGGGATTAAGTTATTAGAGACAAACTGTCTCCAAATCAATAAATACAGTGATATAATTAATATTCATAAGGATTAAGTGGCTAAGTTTCAACAAATACTATAATCGCGTCAAAAATTGTAATAGTTGTATCATACTGTTTTGTTGTTCTAGTTTTACTTTTTAGATATTTTTATTAGTTGATTATTTATTTTATGCATGCGGTGTCTGCTGATAAATGACTAAAGCAGTTATATCGTTGTTTTCTTGAAAAAAGAATGTAATATAGTTTAAGTTCATGGTATACTTTAATTAATAAAGACCAATTAAGACATGCCGTTTTTATGATCAATAAAATTTTTTATCCACGAAGGTGACACATTAATAATAGGAATAATAAACACTACCGAACTTTTTATTAAATAGCGCACAGTTGAATGTGTAGTAATTTTTTTAGCTGGCAGACGATTCCAAATGACAATTGCTATTACGTATTGGTAGGCACATTGTCTTTAAACGCCCATAATCATAAAATTAAAATTAATAATAAAGATTTATTTATAAGTAACACCTGTGCATATATTCGTTATAATGAAATAAAATCTTCTATATTATATACCCTCTCACCGTACCTTTCACGGTTTTATTTAAAATTCTTTTACGGTATCAGTAATTAAACTTTGGAACGTGCTTCCCCTTGACACAAGGAAAACCCTAGAAAAATACGTTTTAAAAGTAAAACGAAAAACTTTTACCTCAAATCTTTGCCTCCTCCATCATAATTGTACAATTGTATGTTTATTACATACATATATATTTATATATATATATATATATATATATATATATATATATATATGTGTATACATATATATGTGTATGTATTTATTTATATATATACGTATATATATATATATATATATATATATATATATATATATCCTCAGAATCAATAAATAACAAATCTGAACGATAATTGCAGAATGTTTCAACTAAACTAAAAAATGTGGTCAAAACGTAACAGGAACAAAAAGAAATCGTAATCAATAAAAAAAAAGATAATTCAAAACCAATTGAATGACAAAAAAACTTCACTTTTGAATTTAATTTGATTTCTGAACGACGGTACGAACATCAAATATTTGACAGATAGAGATAGTTTCTAAGGGAAAACGAAATTGTTGCTTTTACTATATTCCTAATATTTTTATAATATTTACTCACCTTTTAAACCTTCCCTGGACTTCCAAAAATAATTCAAAACCAAAATTAACCAAATCGGTCCAGCCGTTCTCGAGTTTTAGCGAGACTAAGGAACAGCATTTGATTTTTATATTATATATATAGATATATTCCATTAGGTAGACTGACAGAGAGCTGGCAAATCTGCCCTAATAGCAAAAATGTACATTAAAAGTAATATAAATAAATAAATCTTATTATTTATCGATCCGACATCGCTTTTGCTTCTCACTTGAGATACGATATTAGACAAAAGCGTTCGCCGGTCGGCCTTCGCGGACCGGTCTCCAAGCCCGCTTACTTTCGCGGTGCACCCACAGCCGCAGCCAGCGAGGTATTTCGGACAAACACAGCAACTATTTGCCGAGCACACTTGCCCGGGTGCAAACAACTAATGAGTTTAAATGAAATTACTTAATACGCTACGTAACGAGCAGCTTTCGATATCACCTCAGCGGAATGATTGATGTATTTAACGACTTTGATTCTCGTACTTTACATATCGATACAAAAAGCGAAAACGTGGTTAACCGCAAAAGGAAAACTTACCACCAGAGCCAAAAAACTTTTAAAATTTCTGAAAAAAAATATATCTGATCACTTAAAAATACTCAGTTTCAACGCTGTACAAGATTTTCTTTTGCGACAGATCATACGACATAGTATTTTTTTATGACTACTTAACGGTACAGACTGTTCGATTGTGGAATTTGTTACCACTAGAAGTGAGACAAGTGAATCTCAAGTGACAGTATTTAAAAATCTTGTTAAATACCATTATTAAATATATATCTACTGATTGGAAGTAATCGCTATCAGTAATAAGACCGCCTTTTGTATATCAAAAATTGCCTGCAATATAGCTGTACCACAATAAATCGTTCGCAATAAAAATGCCGTTGTAAAAAAAAGTTAAACTAGATAAACATTTTCAAGGCCTCTCATTTTTTATCGTCAATATATGCCTCACATAAGACATCCAGCCTCCGAATGAATACCCTAATAATCATATATGTATTTACCTATCCCGATGAGAGAAAAGCACTTGCGGCCTTTCATTCCGAGAGCGGTAACTTCGCCACTCAGGTCGTTGAGTCTGTGAAGTTTGTACATACATACATATCGTCACGCCTGTCTCCCGTAGGGGTAGGCAGAGACCACAGATCTCCATCTGCTACGATCTCGGCATACTTCCCTTGCTTCCTCCACACTCATTATTCTCCTCATGCAAGCCCGCCGGCTGAGGGTGCTCTTGACCTGGCCTTTTTTAAAAAGTTCAGCAATTTGGTCAAGGTACGTTTTTCGTGGTTTTCCTCTTCAGGCCCTTCCATCCACATTCGCAAGGTAAATTTCTTTTGCCAGTCGTCTTTCATCCATCCATTCTATATGCCCAAACCATCTAAGCATCCCTTTTTCTACTTTTGTCACAACACCTTGTGAAGTTTGTCGATCTGAAATTAAACACAAAGTAAGTTCTGTTTCCAGCAGTAAGAGTTGTATAGGTTAGTTTGATTATCATTGGTGAGTTTTTCAAACTGGATTTTAATATGTTAATAACGTATACCCGTTTAGCACAACAATATTTGCTATTACTTACAACATCAATTTATTTGAATCACGATAATATCTCTACTCTCAGGGAATTAGAATTTTAAATTAGAGTTTATTAAATTATATGTATGTTAACGAAACAACCTAATGTAATCGTGTAATAAAAATGAATAAAACAAATAATACTCTCAAACTTATTGAAAAGATAAAATAATATTATATAGTGTAGTAGAAAAAAGGTGTATCTTTGGTCCTGCCATAGAACGAGCTATATGAGCTGTACAATGAGTCGAACGTCATCAAAACCATTAAGACTGAACGCCTTCGTTGGGCTGGGCACGTGGTACGGATGGACGAGTCTAGAGTACCCAAACGCCTACTCGACGGCAAACCAGATAGTCATATAGGCCGAGGAAGGCCTAAACTCAGATGGCTAGATGGAGTCGAGGCCGACTTAAAGGCAATCGGTGTGAGGGGCTGGAGAGAAAAAGCTAAACTAAGATCTGAATGAAAAAAACTACTGAACCAGACACACCCGCGGCTGTAATACAAATAAATCTCACATACAAACACACACACACAAACACACACACACATAAACACATACATACACTAAGTTATTCATTTATTCACATAATAACGCAAACATACAAGTTAAGTGAAACGTCTGCTCTAGGTTATTGTTCAATTGTTCTTTTCATTAAATTTAAAAAATACTTGTACATATAATGTAAATCCTTCATTAGCAGTACGATATGTAAATACATTTTTTATAATGTTGTCTAAGTGCAGTGGATTTTGGAAATAAATAAAAACATACTAACTAAAACTATTATGATGAAATGCTCTGAAAAAGCAATGTCACCCACAAAACTCTTGGAAATAGTGAACTAGAATGGGTTGGTCACGTTTGTCGGAGAGCCGTCTACCATAAGAATAGACGAGGCAAGTACTGTAATAGAGAATGCGTCTTGGCAATTTTAATGCGGGAAGCTCTCGAGTTAAATTCAATGATCTTGAACGACGAATAGCAAAGCCTAGATGCGTATATAGAAGATAAAGCTAGATAGATTGTATAATTTTTAATAATTATACAATCTATCTGGCTCTTGATATATTGTTTTTGTTTTTAATTGTTAATGATTAGATCGTTTGACATAATAGTTTCAAGTTGTATAGCAAGTGTGTTTTTTTAATTATTAATGATTAGATATCCTTAATAATTGAAAATAATATTTTCTTTATTTTTCAAATTTGAAAATTAAGAACGTTTAAAAAAGTAATATAAGAAGAAATATATACAAATAAAAAGTTTTTTTACATTAGTGATACATTAATGAGTCTGTCACTACAGTAGTTAGATCTAGAATAAATATTTATTATTTACTCTATTTTATTAGCCACTATTAACTCTCAAAGCACTTACTTCATCACTGAATCATAAAACTTCATCAAGCAATAGCTCAATCGGTAAATATCGGGCTTACGCTCTGAGGTCGTGAGTTCGTATCCTCTATTGGACTATTGATGAAAACCTTTTTACAGGCAATTATAAGCTCAGTTGGGATGATTTACAAGAATTCTAGTAATGTTTTAAATATTCCTTTCTTTTTTCTTTCATTCATTAAAAAAAAACTCTTTACATTATTTTAACTATGTTTATTATGAGCAAAAAAAATAAGTGAACATTTTTATTGAAGTCCTTCCTTATTGTTTGCACACGCCGTGTCTAATATTAAAAGCATATATAGTTAGACGTCATCAAATAAAGTATAAAATTGATTAGGTACACAACATCATGTTCGGCTATCATTGAACATCATTGAAATCTCGTGATGTCACATAAACCTCTCATAATTTCCATAATTTATGTACTTATTCATGTGTTTATTCTGAAATAAGTAATAAAACTTTTAGATTAAAACTTTACTTACTTCTAGCGAGTTATATACATATATTTATAAACTTGTTGTCCGCCCCGGATTCGTACAGGTAGTGTACCACCACGTAAGAAGTAAAAGAATACCACCATACAGATATGTACTTTTTTAACGTCTTTACGTACAATTTTTTGAAAATTATCTTTTATGCAAAACTTTGTCCTGATAATAACAAAAAAAAACAAAAAAGGATTATCTAATTTGATGCAGTCGTTCTGAAGTTATGCGCTTACATACATTTCGATGATTCATTTTTATTTATAAAGAATTGTGTTCAGCATTCCAAAAGTCCAGTAAACTGCCTTTATACTTTCATATTTATTAAACAATAATAGTTTTGGCGATTTTCGTCAACATATTACCAGTGTTTACCGGCCATCTTTATCTGATCGTCACTCTATCTAGTTGGGTGGCGCCTCAAACTACATCTTCCCCAAGGGTTGTTCGTTCTCCGACAAACGTATCCAATCTATTGCCACTTAACTTTGCTTATATATAATATGTGACGGTGACTCTGGTTCTCGGGGAACTCGCATTATGACCATTTTATTTAAGGTGATCATCGCAACACTCTTTAATTTTGAGAGAAATGAATATCCAGACGATATACAGCTGTATTCATTATAATAATATATAATACAGAAAGCTCAAGCTCAGCAAAATGCTCTGTGCGTCTATGCATCTCCGGTATATTAGCCTAGTGTAGGGATGAGCAACACGCGGCCCGTTAAACATGTTTATGCGGCCTGCCAAGCATTTCTAAAATTGAATTTATTTTATCGACTTTTTCCCATCAATAAACTGTTATAAAATTAATTATAATAAAATGATAATACATACTAAACCGAAACACATTATTAATAAGTATTACTGTATGTGCGGCCCGCCAAAAAATTTTAAAATTTAAATTGGCCCGTTGATTAAAAAGATTGCTCACCCCTGGCCTAGTGTACATATAGCCTGCAGATATATATGTTTCTGTACAAAATCGTACAGCGTTTCTTAAACTGTGACCGCACAAAATTATATATTCCGCGAGTGTATTACGTAAAATGTTTTTTCGGTAATCGTCGTCAGGTGGCGCGAACTGTTGTGGGTCAACAATTCGTAACGAGGACACCCACTCGACGCGATTTGACATTTACATTTGGAGTCGAACATTCAAGATACCGATCTACGGTCAGTTGGTTAAGCTTGATTGAATGGAAAGCAAGTATACGTTAATCACTACTTACAGTGCAATGGGGATGTTTTCTCTTCAATGTCAAGCCTCTTTAAAACCCACTGATGAACGTTTGTAAGACTAGAACTCCAAATCGAATTGATAGCATTCACATGCTTTCATAAAACAATAAACCATAAATTAAATGTCAAACACAATTAGCATTACTTCAAAAACATTCATTAAGTACAAAATTTAATAAATCTTTAATCTATGGTACTCTATTGCTGGAAATAGGCTTGGAGAAGCCAAGGCGTATCACTTAACCCGATTCTCAGCTACACACATCGTTTCTGTCAGAATCATATTTACTAGGAAAAGTCTGAGTATACCCTCTCTATAACTCTCTGATCTGATATGTGGAGCAGACCGACTGCCAGTATCCACGTTTCAGCGCAGAACACCCTAGTCGAAGACTTTCGCCTTCAGCTTCTCATGTTTGGGCGACGAATATTATATTTAGTAGTGACAGAAATTGTTGATCTTAAATCTTTAAAATATCTACTTTACTTGTACATATAAATCAGATTATATTCACAAACAAATTATATAAACCGGCGACCGATTGGCTCAGTGGCGCGGCCCTCCGCCCACGGACCAATGGTCGCGGGTTCGATTCCCGCATCGGAATAAATATTTATATGGATTTTTAAATGTTTATTCCGAGTCTGGCAACCCCCCAATCCCCATTTCCTTTCCTGCCCCTTCCTTTCTTCTCTATCCTTTCCCTTCCTCTCCGCCAATCCACGGTCTGCCGTGCCAATGGATGCGTGGCTAGGGGCAAGCCTAGTCGTAAGCGTGCCGATCGTCCCGGGATCGGGCTCCCCCGGGGACTATGGTGCCTTACCTCAGCATGCAGGGCTCTGCTGGGGCTGACCTCCATCCTCCCTTGCGGCTCGTAGGATTCACTAAAGAAGACTTTAATATACCTAATTTGTCGAAAATGACGGCGACGTGGTTCGCCACCCGTCACGTCCTGATTCTCACGAGGGCGAAAAGCGACCAATGACGAGCCGTTTCGCTGCGATGAATGGCAGCGGATGGAGCTCTGTGGTCTCTGCCAACCCCTGCGGGGGATAGGCGTGAATATATAAAAAAAAAATTATATAAACAATAAAAGTTAAAACAGATAAAGCCGTCGGAATACAGCTCATCGGTATATATTTTTTCAAGAAAGTACTTATACAATCAAAAGTTTACATCATTTATCTTAAAATGTGAGAACAAAAACAAATTGAGTTTTGGTTTTGACGTAATATTATTTTTTCAATATAAAATGATCGCCCTTTCATAACCTAATGATAATAATGTAATACATAACCGCCTGTTATTATGTTCATAATCATTTCTGAACATCTCTGTCTTAATGTCATAAGCGTCCACAGTTGTGCGTACGGCAATCTAGACCTTATATTACGTTGATATAAAAACCAAAATAAAGAGGTGTAAATTCCGAACGCATAAGCAGAACCAAATTACTAAACAGCACATACGCAATAAATGTTATTTACGACATGTCAGAAAAGTGTGAATTAGTGTGAAATTAGTGCATCCACACATAGAACAAAAACGACTTAAACAAATCGCATTGATACTCTCTATATGTGTATCTATATGTGTGTACTCTATCTCTTTTTGATGAAACCCTCAGCACGTGCCCCCCTCTTTTGAAAATGCAAGTATTTCTCTTAAGACTTACTTAATCACTCTAACATACATTTACTTTTATCGTTTTATGTCACACACGCTGTTACAGCTCTAAGAATCATGTGTTGCAATGCTTCTACAAATAACTTACACACCACCGATTTTAAAATGTTTGTACTAATTAAAAAAGGTATTTCACCAATCGTGCGGATTGTTTAAAACCGTATACGGGTTAAGCAAACATTCATTTTATATACACAAACCTTATAAAATGTTTTCCTTATCTGCTTTAAAACATAGACTTAAATAACCTTAAAAGATTACCAGATATAATCTATTTGATGGGCGCTAAAATGTTATTTCATATATAGGTTCAAAAGGCTACAAAATACGTGAAGGCTATAAAATACTTCCTAATTTGTTACTTGTTTAGTAACTGCTTCAAGTTTTACAAAGCGACATTAAAAATAGTTTTGTGACTTGCATCTTATATTTACGGCACACTGCATTTTACTTTGATATAAAATGCAGTATTTTGTAAATATAACATTAATTGTTCCGTTCTACTTTTTCAGTTTTACGTGTTTATATACTACTTGGTGCAGCCTGTCACTTTGTTATTTTTAAATTTTATTTATTTATGAACATTGTTTATTGTCGAGAAATATATTATACTTGCCTTTGCCCACAGCTTCGCTCGCTTGGAATTTGGTCTGCCACATTAAGTTTCGTGACAGATCATTTTAAATAAAAATATATATTTTTTTTCTTAATTTATGGTTCACAATTTTGATCATAGTGGCTTCCACGTAAAAGGTAGATATATGCTGTTGCGGACTTTTATTTAGAACTATTCAAGACAAACAATCCTATGGTACATCATCTTTGTGTAACTAATGGTTTAGGCAGCGTACGCCGAGATAGCTCTCAGAGGTCAGATTTTTTCCGAATTAAGGCCAGATTTTTTTCTGACTTACGTTATTACGAATAAAAAAAATTATTACAAATTGTAGCCTATATGTTATTCCGATGTATAACCTATATTTCTGTAAAGTTTCATCCAAATCCGTCCAGTAGTTTTTTCGTGAAAGAGTAACAAACATACATACTCACAAACTTTTGCATTTATAATATTAGTAGGATTGGTAGGATAGGATAAACCGGACCTTCATTAGGAACTTAAATATACTCATATAAATTAATGATTTTATTAAATAATATTATATTAATTTTAAAATTACAAATTGTAAAAATAATGCACTAGTGAAAATGATTATATCTCCATTTGTCGATTTGATTTCTATGTAAAACACTTGTTATATCCTCGAATCATAATATTGTAAACGTAAGAAATATTTTAAACATGCATTTTTTGTTTTAAATATTAGGTAGTAATAATTTTATTTAATATTTTTATACAATATTTACTATGCGCTCAATGGTAAAAAATATCATGAATCATCAGCACCATCATCGCGGTTGTCTATGAGTAATATTGATTGCTTTCCATTAGGCGACACGCTTGCTCGTTTGCCCTCCTAAAATCTTATCCCATAAAAAAACACTAGAAACAATATAGGTATCTTTTTTTGACAGCCCCAAGTCCCACACGAGCCTCTTATTGCTGGGGGAAAGGACATAACCAACCGTACTTTTCTAAGGCGGATTGTTAAGACACCTAGACTTGGAATAAAATACCTGTTGTGGGAACCGAACCCGCATTGGGATAAATGTATATTAGTCATAACACCGGATATAATTATATTTTACCATATGATTATCATTTTGATTTCGTACCCATTTGACAACTTTTATTAAATTCTTCTAAGCTAACAATTAAATAATATAAATATAAAAATAAAATCAATAATTTGTGACACAATTTACATGTTTATCTCATATTGTAATATAAAGTAGGAATAACACACCAACCGCATAAACTGACTGACTTTATAGTTATTACTATGGAAATATTTCCATTCTGCATATTAATTTTATTTGCGCTAACACAGGTGAAGATGCGGCATCAAAACGGTTGTATACATTCAATTATTTAATACAAGTATATATTTATCTAGACGTATTTCATAAAGACAAGAGCATCTGTCTGTTAAACAGGTAATAAGATAAATAATTATATGGTCTTCTTCTTCTAAGAGTACCTCTCCGACTTGTGAAGGTTGGCAGCCAATTCAGCACAATTTTCCTCCTTCTTCGCGAGGTGCAGCAGTTCTGAAGTACTCGCTATCCCGGTCCACTCCCTGATATTACGTATATGGTCTAGAGACATTAATTCTTTTTTTATATAGCAAAGCAAGGAAACGAGGATGCGGGTCACCTGCTGGTAAGTGATTACCACCGCCCGTAGATATCCGGAAAATCTGAGGTGTCACATATGCGTTGCAAGTTACCGGTTGATGTACGTCTCTTGAATATCCCCATGTCTTATTTGTTTGGGAATCCCCCAGGTTGTAGATTGCTTCACAGTTGCACTGAGCGCGAGAGAAAACTGACTACTTATAGTAGTAAATATTAAAAAGATTGGTACTATTTTTACATGGAAGAGTAATGTGATAATGATGAAATAGAAACAGAAACGTTTATTTGATGAATATGTTGATATGATGTTTAATGAATTATATTATATGCAAATATTTTTTAATAAAGAATCAAACTTCAAAAGCAAAATCTAGTGTCCTGTAACATATGTAAACATTTTCAAAATAAAGATATTATTATTATTAAAATCTAGTGTATGTATTTAAAATATGATTATTCAAGACTAATCGAAAAGGAAATATTTTAGTAATTAACGACTTTCAATGCAGACAATGCAGACATTTGGTTTTTCAGGATGCTTGAATCATCCTGAAAAACCTTTATATTGCCTTCAAGTATTTATTCTGAATTTGGGTGTCTCCCTTTTATTGGTGTAAGCCTCACCCTTACACATACACTCACTCATACACACCTCACCTTGTACATAAGTCGAAAAAAGTAGATAGTAAATCCCAAGTCCCAAATGTCTGCATTCGTCCGGTTAACTATTTACATAAAAAAAAATAAGTCCATTCTATTTTATCATATCAGATTTCTTGTTTTCCATTGGGCTTTAAAATTATTCCCACGGTTATTTTTATAACAGAAGTACACACGATAAGCGATATATGAAGATATGTTGCAGTTCTTGTACATTTTTTATTATAATTCACAATTAACACATTATTTTGTATAACTATAGCAACTTGAGAATATGTCGCAAGGCCTTTTGAAGTTATAACATTTTATAAAAAAAACGGATTCATCATGAGCTCTTTTGTAAACGAAAATACTACGAGGATGTACTGGAGTAGACTTTTGAAGGCGTATAAAATCTGTTAATCTGAAATTAATATAGGATGCCGTCGTATGATATCCCACTAACCTAAATATACAATATTTATGTTGATCTGGGATTTGAACCTGCGGTGTTTATAACAGTAATTTCGCGAATGAGCTAATTTAGTCATCTTATACATCAAGAGAGCGTATGTGGGTCGCCCAACTGGACGACGTTCTGTGGGGCGCCCTAGGTACCGCTGGAGAGACATGATCGAGGATGACTTGCGCAACCTTCGAGTCTGCAACTGGCAGGAGATGGCGCAGGTCAGGGCACGGTGGCGTAAGATCTGTTCGGAGGCCAAGATCCATTTGGGTCTCTGCGCCAACAAAGTTAATTATACAGGGGAACAATATAACAGAATATACGTACATATTACTGACCACAGATAACTTGTATTACGGCATTTTCAAAAAAATATCTCGTTTATAATATTTAAATAATTAAGATGTATTCAGTATCAATTTGGCACTGAAGATAACATCAGCATAATTCTTATGAATAATTCTAGTCTTCACAAAAATGCTTTGTTAATAATACATGGACTGAATCTTATTACCACAAGCAATACTGTTAACGTCTAGTCTTAGTGCAACTGCTACTATGACAAGACTGAGCAACTGACTTTGTCGTGCTCCATTAAAGCGAGGTTGCTGTGTTGCAAAATCGCTGACATCGTTGGACCAAGTTCGGGTTGATGCCGCGTTAGGCAAAATAATAACTACATTGGAGTTGATTTATGTTAAATTAAGTATCAAAACCGGTTGTTGAATACCCTGCTAACATTGTGTGCCATATACAATCAATTGACGAGCGTAATTGTACAGCTCTTTGTTACGTAAGGTTATAAAAGATGAAATTATTTATTTCAAAATGATTGATTGTGTCATTTCAAACTTCAAATATGAGCAAGTAATAAACCAAAAACATAAAATAATGTTTGTTTTCTTTTTCAGATCAGTGAGGGTGTTAACGGTGACTGTGATTAGTGACGAACAATTATCGATTAACTTAATTGTTAAACGAATAATAATTCGAATATTAATCGTACTCCTTTCGAAATGTATATCCACGAATTTGGGTTGTGAAACTGATTTAGCGCAGTGCTTCGTCCTGCTTCGATTACAAAAATATACTGTTTCTATTGACTAAGTGAAGTGTGTTACTGTGTTCCGATTCAATTGGGCCACGTTCATCGATTCGACTGTATATTCTTGGTGAGTATTTTTTTTATTAATGTAATAAAGCTATGAAAATAATATCAGTGACATTTGTATTTTCGATATGTACTTTTAACGTAATTTGTATTCTCAAATAAATAGATTTTTATGATTTTGTTAGGATTATCAAATTATATCGTTTAATTTATCTTCATTTACAACTTAATACAGATACAGATGTTAACATATTAACAAAATAAGTATTAAATACTTGACATAAAATAAACCATTTTAGTTGTGTTCAGCCAATACTTTGTTATTCGAACTAGATTTATTTATATGATAAAAGTACATGTTAGTTTTAAATATATATGAAAATGAACTGCAATAATCCATTTCACAAGTTATAATTTTAAAGATTTGTTATTATTCCTTAGATTGGATAGTTTGTTTATTATGTTTATTCTCACATATCGATATAACGAACACTTAGCGCATGGGCGGGGAGTTAAGATATTAAACAGTTAATAAAATAAATAAATCAATCGCCAAAAATATTAATGCATTAAAGGGAAGTCGTTATAGATGATTCTAGAATAGTAGACAAATATTTATTGAAAAAAATTTCAGTGCTTATATTAAGAGTATTTGTGTGCTTATATTAATATATTATTTTTAAAATTTTTAAGAAAAAAAAAGTACAGTATCAATAAATAAATAAATTATTTTGATATTTATAAACATATGATTTCAATTAAAACTCTAAATATTAAAAATGAAGTAATAAATGTTTGATTTTTATAGCCTTATTCTTACGGTCGTTATTTCCGTGAGATCTCCAATGAATTAAATAAAGTCATTGATTTCCCTACTCATCTTTTCATGTGAAATAAAAAGAAGATTATAAATACGTTAGTGTCTATATCTAACCAGATTCTGAATATACTAGTACGAACTTGAGCAAATATACTCGAAACAATGTAGTTTTTAGGCAGCGCATCACCATCTAAGAAGCGTCGTCATCCAAAAATCGTATTGGACCTCTTAAATACAGCACCTTATCTATTTCTATATTACAAGCAATAGTACATTATTTTTTTCTCATATAGAGCCCACAAACTTTTTTCCTCCCGAGTTATTAACATATTATTCTATTTTTGACGCGAAAAGACTAAAGTTGCAATATATTATCAGCAAGTCAACATTCCAATGTGCACAATGGCCAAGTTTACAGCGACCTTGTTTCACTTGGACATGGTGTCACAGGTTCACATTATATCAAACGTCACATAAAGGCAAATTGCTAACTCATTTACTATAAAACTGTTCCAATGTCACCGAGTTCCGTGACGTGACGTTTTGTATCCGCGTTCTAGTTCAATGTATTGAAATATCAATTTTCGATTTTATATAAATATTAGTACTTTTACTCGCAATCACTACATTCTTGGAATATCAAATTAAGTCAATATTATTTATTTAAATAAGCTCCTTTGCAAAAAAGCGGGTAGCGGCTTACAGTCATTGGCTTTTCTATGGAAAATATGGCTTAAATAATACAGCTTAGATGACTAGAAAAATAGTTGAGTGACTCACTTTTAACCACTGTGAGACGTAATATTGGCTACACCTCTCTTCCAGCAGTGCTATATTTTTACTAGATCTTATTGCTTTCTCTGCCATTACAAAAAATACAAATATATGTGTTTTAAGTCACAATAAGGCAGAATGATGCGATAAACATAAAATATTATGCTAAAAATAACAAGAAGTTAGCTTTAGTTGCCTGATAACCTTCTAACAAGAAACTCGCGAAATGTACCGGTAAGTAAAAAGTTACAAACTAAAACAGGGAATTTTTTTAACAAACAAAAGCTTCGAATTTGGAATTAACTGTTTTTCATTCCCTTACTCTTTATTAACTGCCAGTAACACAGTTTGGCTATTAAAACCTCTTTTGAACTAAATTATTACCAATAATGTAGAAAAATCAGAACCATCCGTTTTTTTTTTTGCTAATTTTCTATAAATAATGTTATTCTCAAAACCACTCGGTAATGTTGCCAAATTCAATTTTAATATATATTTCTAGAAAAATAAGCTCTAAATTTTTCATATTCATTTTTTCTACTTTTTTTGTTTGCGGCATAGTTAACACCGACACATCTAATATTTATCATAACTGTTGTTTCGATTTCTTAATTAATTTTTAATCTAAAATCGAATCTGTAAAAGTCAATCAAGCTCTCAATTATCACTAGACGCATCACGAACAGAGCATCTCTTTTTCATTACAACAATGATTTCCTTGCTCTACATACCTTGGTCACAATAATTACTACCGGCAATCATAAACCGGATCGCAAAGTGACAAAACAAGACAGATTGACATTAATTCCCCATTTCCATGTCACCGCATCATCGCGTGATGGGGTTGTACTTCCGTCAGGGCTATTTAGTGACCTTGGTAGAACAATGACAAAGGTCTAGAACGTGGGAAGGTGTATTTTCTTTATCATAATACGTTGGTATTTCCACAGCGATCTGTCTTACATCAGCTATTTCAACAGCTAGCGTGCACGGTGTGTGATTACGATTTGCAATTTCAATACAAACAAATATGAAATTAATAATAATCGTATAATGTATATTCCAAGGTTCCTACTTTAAGATGTATTATCCAAAAGTAGTGATTCCGATGTTACATGCTAAAAAGCGTGCCAGCCGTACTGCTTACGGCAACACACGGGATCTTTAGGGGGTAAATGATTTATTAATGTATGTTTTATATTAATTATGTACTGTAATAATATTCAAATATTAAATTTTATATTCAATCTCAATTTCTTATGCCGGACAGGTGACATGTTTATCGAAAGACGTCAGTCAAACTTCTTAAAAAAAATCTTATTGTTTTTCTAAAATAATTTATTTCATTTTTATTTCAAATTTAAAATTACGTATCTAAAAAGAAGTAATATAATATAAAGGATTTAATTATATTCGAATAAAAAAATTTAATACATTAGTGTTGTAAAAATTAGTGTAGTAAAAATGTAATGTATTAAATTTTTTTCAATGTATCACTACAGTACATACATATATATACATATACGTTAATATATGAAAAATGTCTCACAAGAACATAAAGATCACCCAAATTGTACGTACAAAAATAAAAATTTGGATATAAAGTATGTTTGGATGTTTGTTAGTCGTGCTTGAAGCTGCACGGTTTTCAGTTATAATATTTTTCAAAAAGATGAATTGATTCTTCTTTATTCAATTCAATCCATCGTTATTTTCAATAATACCGCTACTGGATGTTATTTGACTCAAAATTGAGAATTGATGCCTCGCATGCTGGATGGGCGAGTTGGGATTTAAAAATTTTTATTTTCGGATAGACGCCGATCTACCGTAACCAGCCTCAAATAAATATTTCTCGTATTACGCCTTTCCCTGATGGACCAATAAACCAGAAGACACTAGTGTCATTTACTAAATAACTTCTATCAAGTGTCCAAACAAAAAAAGACCTTGAAATTGTTGAAGTCATTCTCTTGTCACTGAGAGATTCTAGAATTACTATGCAGAAATCAATAGATAACATAATCACTTATTTCTATTGAAAAAGGCGGAAGTAATGAATTTACTTTAAATTGAGTTTTTAGTCACTAAACTAAATCATTATGAACTAAGGTAAAATCGAAACAATGGACTTTGTTGTATTTTATTTGGCTGTATCCATTTGCAATGTTTTTAAGATAATATTTTATGTGAAAAATTTTAAATTAATAAATCCTTACACTTTATTAATAAAAACGATCACACTTTTTTGTATCGTGTCAATATTTTAATAATCCAAAAATATCCTTCGGTTACCTAAGTGCAGGAAAAAGTTTACTTACTTTAAGTCAAATACATCGTACGATTTACTAATAAAGTCATACCAAGAATAAAACCCCTCATCTCCACATAAAAAAGTTTGTCACGAAGTAAAAAATGAACAACTTGACGATCAAAAAACAACAACTTGACGATCAAAAATACTTAAATTTTTATTGGCTAGAAGTATAAAACTGGCTGAATTTGGCTACAAAATAAAAATGGGAATAAATTCCCAAGCCATGCGGGTAGTATCAATCTAGCAGACGACAATGTTCATTTCTGCATATATTTACCATATTGTAGACGAAAAAAAAAACTGCTCCTAAATGAGATTATAACAATTCCTAATATTTTTTGTTAACGGGTGGTACTTCCTAATACACAAATTACGGTCCTTCTTTTCGTGAATACTGTCGTCAAAGCTTAATCCTTGCCATTTGCATGAAATGGCTATCTAGAACAATTTAGTTCTGTAGGATAAACAATGCCATTCTACATACAAAAAAAAACTATATACAAATTTTTCTCCCGTAATACATACTTATTATAACAATCCTTACTAGAAACCCTAATCAAAGGACTCCTGGACACGGAACCTATCGATTTTTAGGAAAATTAACATTATCCGACTATACGTTTGTCCAAGGCGGAAGATTGGCGGGGCACTTATAAATATTCGAACTCGAATCGAACTCGCACCCATTAACTCAGTATATTTCAAAGAGTATTCGCCCACAGGTTGAATAGTAAACAGCGTAATTAACCCTTTTCAGGCGTCCCTAAAATGACGCAGTAATTCAATCGAAGGCAATCACGTTGTTTTAATCATTGCTATGGAGCAGTGTCATTTTTGCTGCGCAATAAAATTATAAATAATATTTTATACCTTAAGTGGCGCAGCTTTATATAGAAAGCTGATGTTTCCAGTGAATGCAGTCTCGGGTTAATGGGAATGTGTCGTCAACATGAAGGTCCCTAGCGAAAGTAGGTGTACAGGGTATGTATGTACGTATATACAATATAATCGTTGATGCGATGTACTTACTTCATTCTTCATACAGCTTCATACTTCAGCTCTTTTACACTTTGAAAGTATAAAAGAAGATTAACAAATCGTTTACACGATTTTCCAAAAACCCTCATTATCCAAATATTCTATGATTTCTCAATTCCAAGTGGATCTAGTGTTTTATGGTACATTAAAATACTAAAAGTTGCTTATCTGGGTCATGTCATGAGACATGACAGGTACAAGATGTTACAACTGATCATGTTGGGAAAAATCGCGGGCAAAAAACAAGCTGGTCGAAAAAGAAAGAAGTGGCTATGTAATATCAGGGTGTGGACCGGGATAGTGAGTGCTCCAGAACTGCTGCACCTCGCAAAAGAGTAGGAAAGTTGTGCTGAATTGGCTGCCAACCTTCGCAAGGCGGAGAGACACTCTTAGAAGAAGAAAATACTTCATTTCTTTTCTTTTACTATTACTTTACATTTTTACTATTGTTAAACTATTTAGTTACTTATTTAATATATCAATATAAATATATATGTATATATGTATATCCTGTATGTATGACTATATATTTCCACAAGTGTCGCATCATACAATTAAATAGCATGTGATTACATTGCTGTGTTAGTAATTAATAACAATTTGTTACAACATTTTCACATTATATCGTGAAATATAAGCTACAAAAAGTGCTACATTAATGTATAATAATATTACAAAGTTACACTTACGAGTATTCTCTGACTGCTTTATTTATACTTAGTAAACTTATGCTTTCTTATGATTTCACCTATTTTTAATTTTAGGTGATGAAAGAAGATGCATTTTTAAAAGCACATACATATATCACACAGCTGGTTATAGACCGCGTCTTTTTAGAAGGAAGTTACACTTACGAGTATTCTCTGACTGCTTTATTTATACTTAGTAAACTTATGCTTTCTCATGGCTTCACCTATTTTTAATTGTAGGTGATGAAAGAAGATGCATTTTTAAAGCACATACATATGTCTCACAGCTGGTTATACTCCGCGTCTTTTTAAAAGGAATGGACCAACCTCCCCTTATCCAAAACTTAAAATGACCTTTATCAAACGTTGATATTAACAAAAATATAATGAAATAACCATAGACAAAGTTTTATGTGTTTTCCACTGAATAAATCACTTCTCACGTCATTTGAAGTTATAACGCAATGACAGTCTTACCTATTTGATAGAAAATATATGTACGAGATTCAGTAACTTACAGCTTGGTAGTTTGCGGGAGGGCATGGACCGCTCGAGTCGGTGGAAAGCTAGCCGACCCAGTTCCAACCCCGGCCGGACCTGTTTCCCGCTTTACATAATCCCCACTCTCGCTGACTTCAATTCGCATCGATTTTACTCAATTGTATTATCGTGTGCATGTTATCTGCACTTACATAAATTCGGTGAAACTCGATCTCGAAAGCAGAGGTTGTGTTTATTCGAGTTGCATAACTATGGACATTTTTTTTACTATAACGATACCATTGGATCATTATTATTCTGTTATGCATATCTTACACATTAAAATGTTACGTTAATGATTATTTTTATTCAATTCCAAAAAAGGAACAATATTCGAAACTTCCATTTTATATCCTTCACTGCCAACAACCACAATTTCCACGCCTTATTCATTTCAATTAAAGGGATTCTAAGGAGAGAATTGAGCAAAAGTTACATTCATACATACATAAATATCATCACGCCTGTTTCCTGTATAGGTAGGCAGAGACCACAGATCTGCTACGATCTGGGCATACTTTCCTTGCTTCTTCCACACTCATCACTTTATTTATGCAAGCTTATCAGGTAAAAATACTCTTGACCTAGCCTTTCTTTAGAAACTTCATACTCTCTTTGTTTATGTTTTACCATCTATATGTGTACAAAAAGAAGTATGTTTACTTCAAATTTTTTCACCCTACCCTTCTTTTTGGCAAGTTTTCATAACTTAGAGTAAATATTTTTACAGTCAATCGTAGAAAACATAAACGTCAATTGTCAGCACTAATCCATGCTACTGGGTGACGCTAAACGATTTGTCAGGCTAGCTGCTAACAGCCGTTGACCTCGTGCTAGAAGATATTGCCGATTTGTGTCGATTGCGCGAAAACACCACAAACGGTCGCGGCAAGCGTGTTTGTTAATTTATCGAGAGCAATTAGTAAATTTTTTAAATAACATATTTTATTTCTTAACTTTGAAAATACAAAAAAAATACACTTGGCATTTAATTTTTTTATTTTTTTATTATTTTATACATATTATCATGATTAAGTTTATTAATTTAAATAATTTATATTCAATATGTAATATATTTTCCAAGTCATACCAAACACTGCTTTATATCAGTCTAAAATGATGTCAATATTTGTCAGGAATAATATAATTTTTGTTCAAATCAAAGCAATGTCGAAAATCTAAACGTAAACATTGAAATAATCGAATTCAGATTATTATATTCACATTGGCAGTAAACAAAAATATAATTACTTGTGATAACTTATAAAAAAATGAAAAAAAAAATATTAAGAAACAGTAGTCATTACAAAAAATAATTACGAATAACGCAATAACGAAATAACCAATGTCAACATTAAGTAACAAAATCACATCATAAATATTGGTAGACACCAGGGCATCAGAAAGTCGCCGGCGATAATTTTTCCATTCCTAATACGGTGAGACTGCTTTCGACGCCGGCGGGTGATTATCAACCAAGCTGTCTGTCAGAATGTGCGTCCATTGAATTTAGTTAAAATGCATTACTCTAAACATTTAGTGTCGAAGACATAACATAACTAGAATAATAACGTACTTTTATGACACAAGTGTGTTCTTATTTATAGACATGATTCTTCTGAGTAGTCATTTAGAAGCTGGCTACTAAATTTTTTTAAGTATTATATTTAAAAGCGATTTTTAACAGTCCATATATTTATCCTTTTCGAGAAATGGACACTAACCCACCACGCATGTTAAAGACAGATTGGCGGGATATACACGTTTGGAATAAATATCTATAGACCATACGTATCTCATCATATTTGCAATTTATATTACAATGTCTATCATTTTGTTGATTTAGATGAAGGTCTAATGAACCTTTAGACATGTATCACAAAATTATAACACCATCTAATTTAGAAGATGTTTCGTGCCAAAGCATTACAAAGCATTTTCTCCGAGGTCCGTATCATCAGGGAGGTGTACGAGTGTGCAGAGCAATCCGAAACCAGTTTCCTACCTATATTTCATCGCTTAATGCAGAATTATTCCAAGACGATTCACCTTCAAGAGGTTTTAAAAGTCACGACATTCAAAATACTTCTTCGTCTTAATATATGTATGTACATATATACAGTATAATGTAATAACATTTGTTGTTTTGATGACACATGGGAATAATATATATTTTTTGCAAACCACTAATTTGTTTATTACGGTGAATATTGTGATCAGTTGTAAAAAAATGAGGAGAATAATGAGTGTGGAGGAAGCAAAGGTAGTATGCCGAGATCATAGCAGATGGAAATCTGTGGTATCTGCCTACCCCCACGGGAGACAGGCGTGACGATATATATGTATGTATATATGTAAAATCTTCTACCACCCGCACAGTTCAACCATCGGACTGATCGCCATAAAAATCGGTTGAACAATTCGAGTAGTAAGAAAAATTCGCATGATAATGGACGGCTAGCAGTCCACTATCATGCGAATTATTCTTACTATCTTGCCACCAACGGCGCAACTGTGAAATTTTTCTTTACTTATTATTTATAAAAATATATGCTTAAACTACTACACTTGGCAAACTTTTACGTTTGATGGCCAGACACGCTCGATTTCATATAATTACTTCTACACAAATACACCAGTATAATTTAGTTATATGTGTGTACTATTTTATTAAGTAATACCATGTGGACAGTCAAAAGTTTTACTTAGCTAAGATCCGCGACAAGCAAAACAATAACAGAAAATTAATAATGTGTGTTTTTCTATTGGATGAATTCGATTTATTTGGAACTTAAACCAAAAACTTACCGAAAATCGGCCATCAATTCTCCATCCACCAACCACCACACACAACACCAAACACACACTGCCACTTTTCCACCTTGTAAACGACACGTGTTTCGCCCCAACAAGAGGCATCTTCAGGTATAGTAGACTCTACGGAAGACAACCGAAAAGTCTTTTCGGTTTTCTTCCGTAGAGTCTCTTCGGTTGTCTTCATCCAGCAGAAAGACACACATTATTCATTTTCTGTTATTGTTTTGCTTGTCGCGGATCTTAGCTAAGTAAAACTTTTGACTGTCCATATAGTGATGGATTTCCGCAAAGTAACGCCTGACTCCATTAATAAGTATTAACAGCCAATATTGGCACTACTCATTAACATAAGTCGTTCTGTTTTGAAACAATTATTACGCAAATCATAATTCATCGATAAACAACTTCCTGAGTTTAGACTTCAACACATTTTTAGTGAGTTCCGGACTTCCACTCAACAGTTAATGAGTCTCCCAATATGACATACCACTTGCGGTGTTCCCGAAAAAATACGGCATAATTCCTTAAATTTCGCCCCAACTTTTATATTTAAAATAGGAAAAGTAGTCGTTCTCTCTAATCCATAAAATATATTCGTAAATAGTATATTCTTTTTCAGAAATAGCAACATGTACGTGCATGTTAATTTACTTTTCGAAACTAAATCAAATTTTGTAATTTTTAAATACATTATTACCCCGCTACATATATACGTATGCGTTTTTTAAAGCTATGAAACTGAAGTAAATATATATAATATATATATTACTAATTACTTTAGTTCATTTTTTCTTTCTTTTTAAGAAAGAGATAAGGAGAACGAACAAGCAACCGATGTATGTTTGCTATACGAAGGGCGCTGAAGATGCGTTGCATATTTTATGGTGAGATGTGAACAATGAGAAAGGAAGAAGGACATAAAAGAAGGAAAAAGGAGTTGGACCCCTAGCTCTCAATGGTCATCGAACGAAATGTAACAAGGAAGCTGATTTCAGAAGTGGGTACTGTAGTGATACATCACTAATGCAATAAATCTTTTTATATTATTTCTTTTTAAATTCATTATTTGAAATTAAAAAGAAATAGTTTTCAATTAAAACAAAATATTAGTTCAACTGCCATCTTAAATATAGACATGTCACCCGTTCGGCACATATATAAAATAAAAATTGAAAAGTGTAAAATATAATAAAGTATTAATATGAATAAGATATAAATGTACAATAAAATGGAAGAATAAATTAATATAATTTTGAAGAATTTTATAAGAAGACAAAAACCCCCTAAAGATCCCGGGTGTCGCCGTGAAGTAGCACGACAGGCACGTCACAGTACTTTGCGAAAGTGTGATACTGTCCTGGACGAACTGGTCCGTTCACACTATTTTAAACTTTTCATAATCTTTTTACAAGACTTTAGCCCCTCTGCGATTTATTTAAGTTAATATTATATATAGTAATGAAGTTATGATTTAAAACGATAAAGGAAGTACAAACCTAAAAAAAAAACAAAGAAACATTTTCTTTTATGAAGGTTAAGAACATTCACAACTTGTTTATTCAGTCAACACAATACGATCGTAAGAACGTCTTTAGCGTAATACCACGAAGTAAACATTGCACGTTTACGTGCTTAGTATCCTCAATATATTATTATAGAATGGTCAAACAGGGTGTTTTGACGTATCTAAACGAACAATGATAGGAAAATTTTCATGGAGTATCTGCAGATCTGAATTTGAGCCCGTTAGAACTATGCTCAATTTCATCAATATGAGAAATACACTGCACACAGCTGGGCAATAAGTGTATTGATAACATTATTGATATATTTTTGTACTATTAGTAAATTAACTAACTTGTTGTGATAATGTAAGTTAAATGTACGTCTACATTTCGGCGCGACCGTAGAAATTGAAATGAATCTTGTTGAATTTTCACCGACTGAATTTTGGCTTACATTTTATATACAAAATTGAAAATGCTATCAAAGATAGTAAACAACGAAGAAAAATACTGGCTTTAAATATTAAAATAGATTTGCTGCAATATAGCAACAATATTTTTTTTAAAACAAATAGGATTACTCTAAAAAAATCTTAAAATAAATTTTAATATTCATATTACATATTTATATAAATTTTATAATACAATTTAGAATAATTTATTTTATAAAATTACAATTATTATAATTATTTTATGTAAACTAACCACATTATTTTTACACTGTCTGCCAACAGATGGCGCCACAAATTAATTAAGTTTTATCTATTGCATAACATAATCAAATAATGATATTAATTCTAATACGTTATTGCATTAGGATAAATGTATAAATAAGGAAATAAAACGTTACTACTCAAATACTCCTGATACTGACGACTATCGACTACTTACTTGGGTTAGTGTTTAAGTACCTAACTGACTTGGTTTCAAATCTCGGTCTAATTAGAAGTTGTTTTGAATACAAAAATATTAGAAAAATTCAGGTCTATGATGATGAATGATGGTCTGGTGAATGATCTGATCTGAATGATCATCTAAACTTAACAATAATAAAATCGTTTAACGGGCCAAAACATTTAAAACACTTAAATTTTACTCCTAGATTTTGCTCAAAAGAGTCCGCCTTAACATAATCGGTTAGGAGAAAAAAAATATAAGTACATACATATTGAACCGTAATCGCTTGTTTCTCTGAAATGAAATGCGATTTCCTTATAAAACTAATTTGATAAAATAAAAATTATATGTTTGTTTTTTTACAAACGTAATTTTGTTCAAAAAGAAACTAGATTTCTTAAAGACACCAGATCTTAAAGGTTAAATATCTTAAAATGTGTATATATTTCGAATATATACATATATGTTAAGCCAATATACCCTTCGTAGTGCACCCAAGGTCATAGCATATCTCGTGACGACTCGAATATCCCACAATTCGTGAGTGGGTTTTTAGCAAGTTTCACTATCGTACCAACAGCTGAGTGGTTATGGCGTCCACAGCGAAATCGCAAACAGTCGGCTATAGGTCGCGGAGTTAGCTCGTGATTCTCTCATCTTCAGTGTCGACATCGCACCACCTACCATGCAACACGTTCGTGATTTAAGCAAATATTTCGTTGTTACCGAATAACAAATAATGGCAAATTACGCACGGACGTTACTACATCACTGCTACATACATTATCTGTATTTGCATAAAAAAGTTGGTATATGTTCGTTATTTCAATATAAAGTCTTAACATTTCCGTGAGCTCACCAATTAAGGATAAAATATTTATTATTATAGATCCCCGTATTAGAATTAATAGTATGTACATCTACATACTATTATATATCTACATACTACTATGTATATCTACATACTATTAATTACATAAGTAAAGTGAACAGCTATTTATTACAAATCTGGGTACCCTATCAATCAGTCTTGTAGCAATCAATCGGCCGTATTAGGATAAATATATCCTAAACAGCCTGCGGCAGTCCACTGCTGGACATAAACCTCTCTCATGAAGCGCCACCTACGCCACCTAGCCCGATCTTCGGCTTCACGCATCCAGTTTCTGCCATCCGCCTTGCGCAGATCGTCGCACCTTCTAGCCGGGGGGCGTTCCACACTATGTTTACCGAAACGCGGTCTCCACTCTAGTTTGCTCCAACTATAATAAATATATTTGGCCTTAATGTCTTTATTCTGAGTTTAGGTGTCCCGCCAATCCACCTTGGATAAGCACGATGAACTAACGTTCTCTCTTCCAGAAATTTGGAAGCACCCGTTACCCAGCTGTAGGACATATATGGACTGAAAACAGCATTATCTGCTACGCAACCGCACTGCGCAAACGCAAGTAGATGTTGTAATTTTTTTGTGTACGGTCAATAATTTTAAAGACTATCAAAAGACGCATACTATATGAAAAAAACATACACATACATACGTATATATACATTTTGAATGAGTAAAGAACAATTTATAATATATTTTTATTAATTTAAAGATATATTCACATAGAAAATTATATTAAATCAATTAATTAACGTTAAGAGTAATTTTAAATTGGCATCGTGCCAAGTGATCCAGATAAATGTCGTCTCACGAATACATCAGTTAAAATATATATAAAAAACTTAAAACTATTTCTACAGATTTAATGATCGCATTAAAAAAAACTACATAAAAGTTGAAGATTACTTCTCTACCCATTAAATTCGTTTCACTTGAAAGTAAAGTGTAGTAAACTGAGTCATTAACGCTTAATAGGCGCTAACTGAATCATAACAAACCTATAGAAGAGCCAAAAGTGAAATTTCACTTTTCATTGCCACTTTACAGTTCCACACGAAGGCCTTTTTGACATACCGATAAAGAGATCTTTGCGTATGTATATGTATAGTTAGAATGAAGGGCATTAGTATTTTTTAAATTTCATTACATTAACATTTTTTTATATTGAATATAATACGGGCTCAGTATTTTTTAATTTCATTACTTTAACATTTTTTTATATTGAATATAATACAGGCTTAATATTTTTAAATTTCATTACTTTAACATTTTTTTATATTGAATATAATCCGGGCTTAGTATTTTTAAATTTCATTACATTAACATTTTTTTATATTTCATATAATCCAACATTTAATTAAGACAGCTAGTGTATTACCCTTAGTATTGTAGATTATCTATAGGAGGTAATAGTTATAGGTTATATAATACTTGTAATAAGAATATTTGGTTCACGTTATGGTTATGTAAAACTAATATCATGTTATATGGCCTAATGTAAAAGCATTTATATGGACCGGCGAAACAGTATTTCACGCAGGCCCATCACCACCACCTTTATTAGGCCCAATTCCAGCCACTTATGGTATACTGTTGTCATCTCTGGACCGGGGTACCTCAATATTAGCTTCCTCTTTTGGACCGCATACAACGTTGTGCTGTTTGAATCGTCGATGACCAGGATCTCACTCAACGGCATGAATCTCTGTTATTGCGGAGGGATGTCGCATCCCTCAACATCTTTTATCATCTTTACCATGGGGAGTGCTCCGAGGAATTGTGCGGAATAATTCTTACCGCTGAATTCCACTACCGCACAACTCGCCAAAGAGAAAAATTTTATCCCCACCATCTGGATGAATGGCGATCCAGTAAAGGGTATTTTTCCGAAACTTCATTTCACGCACCACCACTCATGGAACCAGTTACCTTCTACGGTATTTCCGAATCGATACGATATTGGAACCTTCAAAAAACAATCCTACTTATATCAAAGTCTGACAACGCATTTGCAATACATATAATGTTGCAGGTGTCTATGGGTGGCGTTGTTTTAATCAGGCGACACGCTTGTACGTTTGCCTGCCTATCTTATAAAAAAAATCGATTTAATTATGTCCAACACAATATTCTTAGGAATAAGGTTCATTCATAGTCTTCTTTAAATAAAGAATAAAGGGTACATTTTTTCATATAATACATAACAAGGAATATATGGATGGACACAGCTGTACAAACGATGTGCCGGGAACAGATCCATTCACAGATACACAGCTTTCTACTATCGGGCGCCATTTACGATATATGTTTGATATAACCTGTGATTATCTCACTCGTTATCGAATGTTTTCATTTCAAGCAATTAATATTACATGTAATTATCCTACGTGTTATAAATCAATAATTATAACCTTAAAAGGAAAATGAAAACAAAATAAGTAATTTAACTTCACTTCTTTATTTTATTTTTATAATTTTTTTATTTATAAGGAAGCGAATATAAAGTAATAAGAAAACATACGAAAAATACTAATTTACAAAACATTTTAATATCTCATGACATTTGTATTGTATTAAATTATATTGTATTTATAATCTTGTAAAATTACTCATATATTTTAAAATGGCTTTTACCTTGATCGTTTAATAAAGTTTCACATATTATTATGGAGCAATTTTAAGGCTATTGCATCAAGTAAATTTGTTCATGTCTTGTATAAAGACACAAAAATCCATTAAAAACTCCACAAGACAAATACAGAATATTTTTCTTTGTTTAATCTGTGTTAGGCCGGTATCTACTTGGTCATTTCCTAATATGTGTACACTCCTATATTATATAACAAAATATCAAATAAATATAACTAAGAAACTTACGAGTGAAATTCGCCTCGGCATGACACTTTAGATTTATTTTGTAAAACGCATTACGCTCATAGCCTAGAACTAGTATTCCTATATAATAGTGTTTTGTGGATAGAATTAAATTCACAAATGACAGTAATACGCATTGAGATTCTTAATTCAGACTGAAAACTAAATAATACACATCATCTGTAACACATATACGTAGAGTGTATATATACATGTTGTTGATGTATAAACATTCTGTGTTTATATACATAGAATGTTTATATACATGAAATGTTTATATACATAGAGCGTTTATATACCTAGAGTGTTTATATAAATAGAGTGTATATAGATTTTGGGCCTGTTTTGATGGGATGACCTGGATACTGCGTTAGTGGCACGAAATGGATAATTTTATACCGACTGGACTGGATTCAAAACCCTTGAACGTATGATGTATAAATAGGGCATGAAAGCTTTACGCGGCAGTAAGATACTATTAGGTCAGATAATAATAAGAAAAAGTTCATTTCCCATTGGGACAAAAACGCAGATGAAATCGTGTATGGGTACGAAAATCTTGGACAAGGACCACTGGGCAAATCAGCCGTTCCTCCAAAATTATGTACGATATTTCTTTTTTAGCAGATTGATTTTCTACCATGACAAAACTGCAATTAATTTATTTTCCAACATTTACTCGGAGTTTCTATAAAATTGACAAATCTATGTGCTGTTGTTATTGTTCCTAAAACGCAATATATTATAACATAAATAAACGCCAACTTATGTCAATCAATCACCTAATTTGCTTATATAACAATGTGTTGAGTGGTGTTTGTTTGACTGGTTATCTCGGTGTGACGCAACCCTATGTAAATGGACTTTCTACAAATGTCACACATGTAAACATTACAGAAGTTCAAATGATGTTATGGCACCTTTACCATCGACCAGGCTGAGCGGTCACAGATTGGGAGAGATTGTCACTATCATTGCGCAAACGTTCACACAAACTGTTTTTTTTTTCAACAAAGTTGTCGGCGGTTCAAATAGTTAAATTAAAAAGATAACATATGATTTTTTATGACATTAGTAGGCTTACAAGCAAACGTGTCAAGGGTGATTCTTTATGTGTTATATCAATCCTACATATATTATACACACGTATTCTACACAGAAATCTAAATACATAAGTCACTTATGCTTACAAAACATAAAATTATCAATAAACTGTTACATTTTCATTAAAATTATAATTGATTTGTCTATTACATACATTCAATCAAACTGGTAATTCACTGCTATAAATGTGAGAGGTGTGAAAAGATGGATAACCGTGGAGGAAGCAAGGTAAGGTAAGGTATACCGGGATCGTATCAGATGGAGATATGTGGTCCCTGCCTAACCCTACGGGAGACAGGCGTGACGATATATATGGTAATTCTAATTTTATGGTTCACGTGTTACGTGTTAAGTTTGTTTTCTGAAGGTTCCAATGCTGTATCGATTCGGAAACACAACAGGTAGCTGGTTCCACAAAAGGAGTAGAAGTAATATAAAAACTATGTTACTTGTAAAGTCACTATAAGAATATATGTACATACATATATGGTTGACTCACCAAAGTTATAAGTACCTCAAAGTGATTAATAAAATTTTATAGAAGTAATCACTATTTAAGTGATTGTCGATCGAACGTATAATGTGAACTAACCTATAATTGTGTACGTGGGTTTTAATATTAAAGGAATATTTCCAAAACAACCGCCATTACGGTCTTTAAAAAACGAGCCTTTTCTTAGTTTAAAGGTCATAACGCATCTGCAGTTATCCATGGGCGGTGACATTTACCCACAATCAGATATAACGCTTGCTCGTTTGCCTTGCCATATTATATAAAGATATATTTTCCTTTTTTATATTTATTTTGTTCGAATTGTTAATAAAATACTTTTTTATTCATCCACTCAGGTTCAAATACATTTTGTATTATTACAACTTGTAGTGTATGACGCTTGATGTTAATAAAGTTTTAAATATTAATTCATTAATAAAATTTAATTAATTAATTTTAGTTTTATATGGGGGAAAAATTTTCTTTTATTATATATAAGATATTTAGCAGGATCTAAAAAACTATGGTACTGACTTTGACTGATAGGTACTGACTTTAAATTTTTTTCACATACATACATACATATTGTCACGTCTGTTTCCCGTAGGAGTAAGCAGAGACCACAGATCTCCATTCGCCACGATCCCAGCACACCTTTCTTGCTACCTCCACACTTATCCATCTTTTCATCCATTCTTCCATCGTAGCGAAACGGCTTTCCGTTAGTCGCTTCTTGCCCTCGTGGGAATCAGGACGTGACGGGTGGTGAACCACTTCGCCGTCATTTTTAACAAATTAGGTTTATTACAGTGCGTCATAGTGAATCCCACGAGCCACAAGGGAAGATGATGGTCAGCCCCATAGTACCCGAGGTGCTCGATTCCGGGACGGTCGGCACACTTGCGACTAAGCTCGCTTCTAGTCACGCATCCATTGGCACGGCAGACCGTGGATTGGCGGAGAGTAAGGGAAAAGGATAGAGAAGAAAGGGAAGGGCAGGGGAAAAGAAAGATGGATTTAGAGAGGATGATAGGGATATGATATATACAAATAAACATGTGTAATTTATCTCGCTGAAACTTAGAAATAATTAAATTTACACCAGTTTGAATATGAAATGTTAACACGCATATATAGTTACTAGAGACCACCTCTTCGCTTTGTAAAGCGTGTTAATCTTCATTGATTGTAGGCATTTGGCTTCCATTGGAACCAAAGTAAAGATTTAAATACTGGCCTGACTTTCTGTCCGAATCATTTTTAATTCCAGAAAATATTTGCTTTCCATAAAGTATGTGTCTAACACACACTTAGGAAATGCTATGGACCAAATAATATAATATATTACAAGAGGGAAGTTTTCTTAGGACACGAACAATAATTAATGTCACAGATAATAAATATCCTTCAGCCGGGACTACGTTTCAACATTTTATTACAAAGCGGAATTCTCGTGACTAAAAACGACTTCTGGTATATTATACGGCCACGAATATGCATATATTTTATTTCCTACACTTTGGCTCACTACACAGTGGTGGTATTGGCGATAACAGATTTTTATTGAACAACCAAATATTTGCTAATTTTATATTGCGTGAGTATTAGATTAATATTACTTTTATTTTCTGACTACATTACGTAGTGACATGTGAAAGATATGTAATAAAGAATTGATTGCATTGTTCCAATGTTGACAACTGTTGCGTATCAAGAATTTTATAATCAAAATTATAATTTAAACACAATACACTATTTACAATCAAATAATTTGCTCATATAAATTATATAATGAATATTGGAAATAATTATAAATTCATACCACCCAAATTTAAATATGATATATTAAATTGACTTCAATGAAGTGGCAATGAGAAAAAGGACCAGCCATCATTTTTGTTAAATAACCATCAAGCTTTTTAGTAGACTAGTGCTGGAGTGAATATGGCGTCTTGACAAAGATCGACGCAGCGATGATCTATGACATCCGGTGAAGGTTTGAAGGATGAATATTACATTTTCATTTTCTTTTCGCAGCCCATATATCATAGCGCTCTGCTGAACACGGGCGTCTCCATTTCTGGAGGAACGTTAACCCACCACGCTTGTCTAATGCGATTGGCGGGCGGGAATAAATATTTCGTCGTAATATATTTATTCCGATGCGGAGCCAACCCTCGACCAGTTGACTCCTTGGATAGAGGGCCCTACCAATGATCCAAATGTCGCGTATTTTCATTATAAATATGAAATTTGTTACTTTTATCTAAGTTTACTTTTTGCTCCAACAACAATCCAAAGTAAGGAGTTCCACGGTTCTGTCTTGTATCAGCTTATAGTATTACAGCTATACAGTGGTACAATACTCCAATTACAGAAATACAATACTCTTACGCTTTCAGAGCATATTTAGACATCTTGTACGAATTTACATCTTTTACACTTTAAGTTCCCATCAAAAGTCTTTACGAGGATAAAAGTGCTGCAGAACTTTTTCACGTCGCTAAAGATAGAGACAGTTGCGCTGAATTAGCTCCTAATCTTCGCTAGTAGCAAAGGCACTATAAGAAGAAGAAAGCGGATTAAAAACTTGTTCGAATCGTCTTGACGAAATTGAAGCTTGGCAATATTTTCTGTATGGTGGTTGACCTAGCGTAAACCACTGCAATCCCTCCCGTAGGTAGCGTATGAAGCAACTATGAGAGCAAATACCATTAGATAAGCGTTCCATCTACCTAAGAATAAAAATGAATTTGCAACATCTTTTAATTCTGAGGATGGTCAATGTCCAGTAGTGGACTATTCTTCTTCTTCTCGGTCGTTTACGCTCTTGCCAGAGGAGTCGTGGTCATCACTTCTGATGGTGGCTTGCTTTATCTCTCATTCTTCTCCGTCCTCATTCTTCTCGCATTAACGTCCCCGTTCATGTGAACTGTTACGGTTATATTAAAGAATTAAGATATGTGGATCAGTATTTCTACTATGCAAAGGTAAATTGTTTTTATCAAAATCATTAAATGCACTTTCACAAGCCGCAATATTGTAATGCAATTCACTCTGGGTGCAAGCTTTGTATCGGCAACACGCTTCGCAATGCGTTAGCTAACTTTTCGTGTTTTCCAACATTGGGCCACAGGCTGTGGTGTTAACGCATTACTCAACATTAATTAATACCAATTACGCATATAAAATGGAATGACGCATCTTTGCGAAAATACTACGAATTAAAAAACCAATGAAGACAAATTTCTTTCATATAATAGACAACGATACTTATTTTTATAGCAGAGCACCACAGCCTGTGGTACTAATGTATTACTCAACATAAATTAATACCAATTACGCATGTAAAGTGGAAATACGCGTATTTGCGACAATACTACGAATTCAAAAACCGATGAAGACAAATTTCTTTCATAAAACAGATAATGAAACTCATCTTTTACAGCAGAGCAAACAAACAATTATGCAGGTCACCTGAAAGTGAGTAATCGCCGCCGTCTATAGACATCTGGAACGGCGCAGGCGTCACAAATGATCACAGGTCTTTCGCAAACACACGCTCGTCTCTCGAATACCCTTATGTCTGAATTCGGGAACATCGTACGTGGTAAATCTTTCCACAGTTGCACCGTTCAGACCGAAAATTGCAACTGAATCACAAGGTGTTCTAGTAAGAAGTAAGTAGTTGAACAGGGCATGGAACTTGTCTTAACAGCGAATAGACCAATGGTGAAACTATGCGCCTGGTAATAAGTATAACAATACTAAAGGTATATAACATTCACCAAAATAAATAAATTAATCAGTTAATAAAAGTATAAATATTAATTAGTAATTAATAATTATGATAAAAAGGACCAAAGAAACAAAAAAGCAATGTATGTTTGTTGTGTATATTAAATTAGTCGTGTATTATAATTTCTGTGCTGTAAATTAACGTAACGTGTAACTGTAAAAAATGTAACGTGTAACTGCAGAATTAAATAAACTTACTGTCTATCTGTCTGTCGTTCTTTACATACAATATATACGTGTGCGAGTTTTTTAAACAGACTTCTTTATTATCATTGATTTAAAATTTTTACTTTATTTCCATTTGTTACTATAATATTTGTTAGTTTTACTCAAATATTCTTGTTAGTATACTGAGACAAGAGTTTAATTTCCCACAAAAATTAAGAAACTATCGCAGAAAATAGTCCTCTATTGCAACCTATATCTTTATTATTAAAATTTTTCGAAGAAAACTCGAAATATTTTGATATTACTAGAATTATTGTTAACTGTTCTAAATAATTAATACCCTACTAATGTTTTTAGTGCTTGTATTAGGAAAATATGATTCATATAAATAGACTAATAGAAGAATTAAACCCACGAGCTCAGACAGTAAGCGCAGTCGTTACTAATTATTGCTACCTAATTAATATTAATACATTATTATTAGTATAAACGAATATAGCAACTCATATAACCTAAATGCTGTTATCGACTATTAAAACTCGGCAGTTACGTTAACTAATACGCCTACGGTAAACATTTTTCACGTAGCCCGCGGGCGTCGTCTCAGGGTCTCGCCCACGATGAACTCTCGATTTCTATCAGTCATGCATCAAGAACCTGTAATACCTGCACGTAGTAGGTAAAAAACTATGAACAGTTCCCCGGCGACAAATACAACGTGACTTATCGATATGGCAACGATCACTCTAGACTAGACCACAGATAATGAACGCAAGTGAAAGAAATTAATAACTCATTTTCATGTCAGCTTTAGCGTTACGGCTTTTCTTTGAAAGATAATAATATTCCTAATTTCATATTAAGTATTTGATATAATCAAATTTTTTTAATTTAAAAAATCATGATCTTGTTGAACGTAATTCTAAATTTAGATATTACGTGATATGTCTATGATAATCTCTTATTGAATTTATTTAAAATAAGAAGGTATAGGACTTTTCTCGCCAACTTACATCAGTGACGATTTGTTGTTAATTCAATTACATAATCTTATGTTATTATATTATCAGTTATATTGTTTAACTATGATGGCATATGGATGGATTTTTAAAGTAAATTCACGTAATTAGGGGACATCCAAATGACATCTATAAAGTAAACACATACAAGCGTATCCCAAATAGCATTTAATTGACTACAATGACTCAAAGCACCTTTAAAATAATTATATATAACGTTATATACATAATTAGATCTGAAAGAAACCGCTAGTTAATTTCCCTTTAATAAAGCATAGATAAGCATTAGTAGCATGCTTAGTTTATTTTACTTTTGAATTTGTATCATTTTAAAATAAACTTATGTCCCAATCTAGCAGTGTTGTTTTCATCTTTAATATGACAATATGATAACCCTTACAGTTCTGATGATTTTCTTTCGTCAGCATTAGCCCATATTTGCTTGCTTTTAGTCGAAGAATAATAAAAATTATATAAACGGCTTTAGCAGTTCATAGATGATACAATTCTTTCTTTTTTTTTCTTAAAGTCTAAAGCAAAAAGTAATTATAGCAAGTATCATTAAAAAAAAACAAGAAAATATCTACCGTTCCCGAAATAAAATAGCGGTTCATTTTAAAATAAATTTCACGCGCATCGAATGCTGCATTGTTACATAATTAATAATCTTAGAACACTTTCGGACGTGGACCGTTCACTATTTACGTACACATCCGGTTGCAACGGATATAATAACGGTGGCGGGTCGCGTGCGCGTATTGCTGACACGATCGATCGGTCGATAGACCGGTCAGCCGATAGACAAATAGTATAATCGCCGGAGGTCTTGCGGAGGACCGGGTAGGTTCATTGTCAAGTAAAAGTTGAACAACGGGTTCGTGATTAAGTTAATCGCGTTGAAGTCCATTCTCAGCGAAGCTTAAGATAGAGCTTGTAAATTCTGAGGAATCCGTTCCGCTTCTTAAAGGAGCCTTAGTCCATATGATGTCGTGGAAGATTTATTCTTTATACATTTCTATATATGTTGTTAGGGTAAAGTATTTCCATATCATTATTTATTTATGATAATGATGGAAAAGATATAATACTATATACATACACATATTATACAATTAGCTCAGTGGTAAAGCTATTTATTGCCTTCCAAGTCAAGGGTCGGTTACCATAATGTATGCATAAAACTTGTATTTATTCGGAGTCTAGGTCCATCTTGAACAAGCGGCGTGGATTAATATCATATTATCTAGCAAAAGAAGGCCCTTGTTAGACATATATTAACCGTAAAAAAATTATTACAGCCGTAATACTCCTCTAGAGCTGAACATTAATCTCCCTTAAAATTTAAAGGTGACGCCGTAATACCCAATATTGAGCAGAAGAATTGGGAATCATTGATTGGTTTTATTACACAAGTAAACTCTAGCAGAGTTTACTCATATATTCTCTCTCATAATCGTCTCTCATGAAACCCTCAGAAAGTAACAGGGTGACTCCATTCTAGAACCGTTATTCAGCAGTCGTTCAGCCAATTTATGCATTTTCAATGTAAGCAAAGCAAGAATTCTAACACCATGGCCATCATTCAATAATCTTTATCTTCGACATGTATTTTTTTAACTAAGCTAATAATGCTTGTACTAGGAAAATATTAACCACGCCAATAATCTTGAATCCGAAACTCATATCGAAAGCGTTATCCTTACCAATTGTTCTATTACTTCTTATATTTTTCAATCGTTAATTAATTAGTAATTCAGGTTCTAACGCCGTTTCATAATGAGATTCTTCTGCACGAAGAAACAACGAAAAAACTGCACAGGTATTTCTTATTTAGCAGCGCTTAAAAAATTAACACTGTTTTTAAACTTATCAACCAAACTGGATTGTTGGCAGTTCTAGTACTGTAGGGATAATTGATATGAGTCAATTTGGTAGTATGTATCGTGAAGGTGCGACACCACTCCCAAATTCTTAAGGACTGACAGCTTGTCATGCATACATCATGTAAATTCAAAGAGAGCATGCATTCTGGCGCCGTGAAAACATGTATGGACTTGAGCAATCAGATTTATCGACGGTTATGAAATAAAAACTTTTTGGACTGAAAAAACTTTGGACTTTTGGACAACAAAGGATAAAGATAAACAAAAGAAAAACATAAAGATTTTTTTCTTAAATACATAAAAGGTAAACAAATAGCTAACCGTACGTGGTAAAGGATTAAGGAAGTCACAGGTGACAGACATTATTCGACGCGTTACGACTAACTAATAGCTTTATGATTCGAGGTCTAAATAAGGCATTGTCCGGTTCAATCATAAAGCACTATATTTCCTCGAGATTTCATTAGATTGGAACGCGGCCTTGCGGTTAAAAGGACTGTTACGATTTCCGATCTCGCTAATTTACTTTGTTCTGTGCCGGAGTGTGGAGAATTCTGGTACAATTTACCGCTATCGTAATAACTTGCTTTGATAAAGCCTTCTGACGCGCCGGTACTTGTTTACTGGTTATTGTTACCAAATTATATAAGTATAATTGAAAGTAATTCAGCTTACCGTTCAACTTGTCAATAACGTTTGTTTCTTTTTTCAATTCAACAGCCGAGATAGTTAAATACAAGTATCCGTCTATAGCTTAAAAATTTTCTACCGTATCACATCTTAAGTTTACCGAAGTTTCTAATACAGGGCCAAGGGTGGGATAATATAAAGGCTTTTAAGCAATAACAAAGCTTTTTTCTATGTCGAAAAACTTTATATAAAATAAAAGATTTATTAAAAAAAAGTTTTAGTTCAAACATCCATGATTGCTTTAGTAATATGATTGTAGTCCCAATTTTGAAAGTTCAGTGTCCTTGCATGCATAATTTCCAAATGTTAAACTTAGTGTGAAATTAAGGTATAATACTACATACATACCTATTGTGGCGTGCCAGCCGTTCTTCTTACGGCGACACCCGGGATCTTTAGGGGGTTTTTATCTTCTAATAAAATTCTTCAAAATTATATTAATTTATTCTTCTTATTTCTTTTTACATTTATTTCATATTCATTATTATTATTTTATTATATTTTATACTTTTTAATTTACATTTTTATATATGTGCCGAACGGATGACCTGTCTATTTTATAAAAACGTCAATTGAACTAATCATTTTGTTTTAATAGAATACTATTTCTTTTTAATTTCAAAAACCGAATTTAAAAAGAAATAAAACTAAAAGTTTTATTGCATTAGTGATACATTTATTAATGTATCATTACAATATATACATATCGTCACGCCAGTCTCCCGTAGGGTTAGGCAGAAACCACAGATCTCCATCTGCTACGATCTCGGCATTTTCCCCTTGCTTCCTTCCCCATGCAAGTCCGCCGGTTAAGGGTACTAAATAAGGGTCCAAATAATAGACCCCAGAAAAAGAAATTTTTATTTATTAAATACATTTTTGTTTTCGACCATGATTATAACCAAAAACCCTAAATTCAATAGTGAAGTGCGTGCTCTAATTAATGAGAAAAGCTTTTGTCATAACGAATAAACATTAAAAATAAAAGAGTAACTGAATATTGTCAGACCAAGGAAAGCCTGACAAAGTAATCTAACAAAAGTATCACTACCGACGAAAAATAAAAGACACATATAACTAAACAGATTGAACTAATTATATAGAACAGTTATAGTAAAAGATAATAAAATGCAATCACATCCTACAAGCTCAAGTAATATGTAAAGAACAGTTCACATACAAAGATTGATACCTAGAAACTGTTACTAGCGTCGATCGGATGATACTATATACCACGAACAGCACGTTCATTTACCTCGGAAACATCCTCGGCTGGTCACTGACCATGCACTTACAGTTACGCCGCCCGAAAAGGCGCTTCGAGCTTCTGACTCATTACGTGACTACACCGGCTAATGACAATAATCAATCATCATTTCAGCCTCCGTCATTTCTGCGTGTTGTTTACGCGAATTTTGAACTGTTACACCCGCTAGTTACGGAATATTACAGCGATCCTCACTTGTGGTGGCAGGTTAACATGCGAAACTGTTATTATAGCTTAATCACATACATAGCTTTTATAGTGGTAGAGCCACGCTGCAGACGAATACTTTGTCCAAAATGGCATAATTTTTCTCTGTAGCATGAATGGGCCGGCTCGTCCGGGGCAGTATCACACTCTCGCAGAAAATCATTTAAAAGAAGTCTTGTCTTAAAAAAATAATCTGTAACATTATTTATACTTTGCCCTTCTTTGTCTCCGTACTATGACGAGCCAGAGATCGTCATTATTAATTTAAAAGACTTATAAATAAATTAAAATTACAAATAATATAATAACCATCATATATGGAGTAATAGAACTCATATAAGAACATAAAATAATCAAATATCAAGTTTGATAAAAATCATAAATACCAAATATAATTCATATATAAAGGCTTTATAAAATATTCGAGAATATAATAAAATTAATTAAAAAGTGAAATTAAACAATAATTATCAAGTGAACATAAAGTTCACATATAAATTAATATATAGAATAAAGTTTTAAATCATTCATATAATGATTTTATATGGCACTAAGTTGTAAGCAGTTCATGTATCGGATGAATCTTATTTTATTAATAACTCAAAAACTATATAAGCTATAATTAAAATAATAATTTATTCAGATGAGTAGTAGAATGTAAATAAAAATATCATTAAAATCTGTGAAGGTTACACTAACATTACTTTCCCCCCCTCTCCCATTAAATCTTTCCCTTTCAGTGTTCACATACTAGAAGGTTAAAATTAGTGTGAAAATTAAATTTAAATGTAAGCAACGCATCTGCAGTGACCTTAGCAATGTTAGTATTCATGGGCGGTGATTGTTACTTACCATCAGATAACCCATTTATTTGCTCGTTTGCCTATAAATCAGAATTATTTTTCAGACAAAGGATCCGTTTGGTAATAAACTTGTTATCGTCTATGTTAATATAATACAGAGAAAAAAAAGTTCTGGTTCAACAGATCAGCAAGTCTTTTCAAAGAATATAAAACACTAGGCAATCGGACTTAGACATACAAATGAAGCAGGTTGAATTCTTAATGCTCATTGGTTGTTATCTAGAATCTGTTATGAATAATAATAACTTTTATCTACCTTTTTGTTTCATATAACTTTACTTCTACTAATTTTTATACTTGTTACATCGTTTTGTAAGCCTCATCATCATATTATTATAAATCAACACAATCTTAATATCATCATTAATACAGATTTACCACCACGATTAGCCACGCTTAGCGGGCGGATTTGGGATCGCATATTGCTTTTTATTACTCAGGTAAAAACTACATACCGTCAACTATTTAATATTTTTCTCCTATTGTCATCTCTTAAGACACTCATAAGATATTTTAGTCAAATATTAAACCAAGGATAATGCAAGTAGAATCATCCCACCTTCAAACAACATTGGTCTTACTTACTGACAAATAAAACATATAAATACATAGACAGCGATATATGACTAGTCCTTAACCGCTCGTTGTATAGGAACCTCATATCCCACCTACGCACTTGTATCAAAACACAAATGAAAAAGTTTAAGATTAACTCAAAGCTATTGAGCAATCGAGCGTTTAATCGAGTTTATTACCTTACCCATTGTGTCTCTGTTGGAATGAAACGACGTTACGCGGCTTCGGCACGATTCGAAGTAGATTCAAAGTCGCAACGAGGTCGCCCGGTCTCACGACAATTGACAACTTGAAAGGTAATAATATCACTGAATGCCGTTGAGACAGTATTTATAAATAAGAGCAAACACTTTGAATAAAAAAAAAACTAAATAATGACCTTTCTACTCTTAAACACAAGGTCATAGCTTAGATACCGTGTCTTATAGTATTCGTTATTTATATTAGCTGAGCTCAAAGGGTGGCCAATGACGAGGTTCTCTGACAAGTCAAGCAAAAACGTGAACTTTTGCAGACCATCAAAGGTAGAAAATTTGCTTACCTGGGTCACATCATGAGACATGACAGGTACAGGTTGCTGCAACTGATCATGATGGGAAAAATCGGGGGCAAAAGACAAGTTTGTCGAAAAAGAAAGTCTTGGCTACGTAATATCAGGGAGTAGACCGGGGTAGCGAGTGCTCCAGAACTTCTTCATCTCGCGAAGGGGGGGGAGGAAAGTTGTCCTGAATTGGCTGTCAACCTTCGCTAGTCGGAAAGGCACTCTTAGAAGAAGAAGTAGAGTAGTAGTAGTAGAATAGTATTTCAATATCAGCCCGCGGCAGTCCACTGCTGGACATAGGCCTCACCCAAGGCGCGCCACCTAGCCCGATCTTCGGCTACACGCATCCAGTCTCTGCCAGCCGCCTTGCGCAGATCGTCGCTCCATCTAGCAGGAGGGCGTCCCACACTACGTTTGCCGAGTCGCGGTCTCCACTCCAGCACTCGTCTACTCCAACGATTGTCGGTTCTCCGACAAACGTGTCCATATTTATTTTTATTTACATATAAAGTTATTAAATCTTAAGTCCTTATTTTATTGATTCTTGTATTTTTTATCGATATGGATTAGTTATAACGTGAAAGATGAATTCATAATGAGCAAATGAGCAGCCATTGCGACTCTGATCGTTATCATTGCGGCTTGATTCACTGGCACCGCGAAGAGATGGCGCATCTCGCAGCATCTTTTATCGGTTTAACCATGGGGAGTGCTCCGAAAAAGTGTTCTCAATAATTCCTACCGCTGAATTACACTACCGAACAACTCGCGGCAAAGAAAAGTTTCATCCCCAATATCTGTATGACTGATGATCCAATACGGTGCGTTTTTCCCGAAACTTCATGCTACGCACCACCACTCTGTGGAACCAGCTACCTTCACCGGTATTTCCAAACTGCTACGACATTAAAACCTTCAAAAAACAAACCTACTCTTATCTCAAAGGCTGATAACTCATCTGCAATGCCTAGGGTGTCGCACATATGTATATTATATATCTAAGGGCGGCGTTGGTTGCTTTCCATGAGGTGACACGCTTGCTTTGCTCTTTTGCGTTCTTATCCCTTAAAAAAAACGTCCACACTAAGTATAAACTGAAATTTAAAGCGAGAATTATAAGCTTGAACTTGAGTCCTAAGCTTTTGCGCTTGTAAAATATGCAACGCAGATTCTATACAAATGACTAACACAAGGGAAGTACTTGTACGTTTCGAACGAGCTTAAAGCGCGTCAAGGTTGATCCGTGCATGCGAGGCTTTCACGAGAACAATATGAGTCATGCTCAAGCGACATTCTTTTGTTTGAAACTTTTAAACTTTCCTGATCGCTGCATAGTTATTCTTTTCTATACTATTTCTATATATATATATATATATAAAAGTAACTTTACTAAACCGGCCCCAAGTCTACTGGATGAAGGCAGCGATCAAATGGAAAGTGTATATTAATTCCCGAACACAAACATCCTGTAGTTTCAACTTAACGTTATGTACATACAGTGCTTTCTTCTGAAAGATGAAAGTAGCTCTGAAGATGTATGGCTGAAGATGTATGGATGAATGACTTTATAAACATTTTAATTAAATGCTGCGTACTTTATTTATGTACTTTTAGTCATAATATATATAGTTGCATACTTGACATGACTTATTATAGGAAAAAGTAGCTGTAGTATGTAGTTTTGATAGATTAGTTGTTATTTTTTTTAACAGCCCATATATGTCCCACTGCTGAGCACGGACCTCTCCATTTCTAGGGGAACGGACGTTAACCCACCACGCTTGTCCAATGCGGATTGGCGGGGTTACCAGACTCGGAATAAATATTTGTTATCTATACATTTAATCCGATGCGGGAATCGAACCCGCGACCATTGACTTCGCGGGCGGAGATCCCCGCCACTGAGCTAATTGGTCGTCGGCTGTTGTTATTACTCAATACAAATGTCCAATTAAAAATAACTACATATATAATTATAATTTCGACAGCAAAAATGTATTCATGTGATGGTAAAAACTCATTATTATTGAAAAGTAACATAGCGCAATGACTAATTGTTCACTTTCTGAGCCAGAAGTCGCAAATACGATAAAGATAAATATTTTTACAGCCTACAAATATTTTATTTGGTCTAGATCTGTCTATCTGAGTCTTTAATATTATATTTTGGTTTTTATTATGGTATCACAGACACTTGAAATCCTAGTGGAGCCTTGTGAAATGTTCATTCTACTTTTAAGAGCTTGATGAGTGTGCTATGAATAGTTTATACGTTGAACAGGTTTGCTAAAATTATGGTAAAAATACATTAATATGTCAACAATATTAAATATACGACACTGATACATGCCTTAATTTAAATTAAAACAAAACCAAAGATATTAAAATATATTCTGTGAACAACCTCTGCAGAGGCACGGAGTAAACACAATCAAACATTTCATCCCACGCGCTACGAGATCTATGAGAACAAGTCTTAAGGTTAAATGGATAACACCACATGATAATCGACCTTAATAGTTTCAAAAACTATATAGTTTCTACCAAATATTAAAACTTATATTTAAAGTAAAATGACTTATATCATCACGATATAATAATACAATGACTCTTCAGATGTTTTTCAATCGTTTCACGAATACTAACTACCATAGTAGTAGCAACTAACGATTGATTGGCTCAGTGGCGGGGCCCCCCGCCGACGGAATTCGCGTCGCGGGTCGCGGATTTGATCCCCGCATCGGAATAAATGTATGTGCAGCCTACAAATATTTATTCCAACTCTGGTGACCCCGCCAATCCGCGTTGGACAAGCGTGGTGGGTATTGTCCGTTCCTCCAGAAATGGAGAGGCCCGTACTCAACAGTGGGACATATATGGGCTGCAGAAAAAGAAAAATATTACCGCAAACCTGAATAACTCAGTGAGGATGTTAGCGCTTTAATAGTCACTTCTTTATGGAATAAGAAGGCTAAGAAACAGGCATGTCACCTGATGGAAGGCAATCAACGCCGGCCATAGACATTCACAGTGCAATAGGCATTGCAGAAACGTTTGCCGGCCTTTAAGAAATGGGTAGACTTGTTTTTTAATGGTTCAAATGTCGTATTGGTTCAAAAACACCGCTGGACTTAGTTGGTTCCATGGGGTAATGGCACGTGGTAACAAATTTCGGGATAAATGCACCATACTAGGTCGCCATTCATCCAGATGGTTGGGGTGAAAGTTTTCTCTGTGGCGAGTTGTCTGGATGTCAATGTCAATAGAACTCAGCGACCGGAATTATTCTATGCGCACAGACTCGTTTTCAGCACCAGGATAAATATATTTATCGCTTACAGATATTTATTCTGAATCTCGATTTACCTGTAATCGACTTTAGAGAAGTGTGATTGGTTAATGTCCATTCTCCCAGAAATCGGACGGCTACTTATCAATTTAATTGCATAATATCAATATATTGCTGACATTGTTTAACAGTATTGTCTTATATGTCTTCCATTTCTTCTCACCGCAAGTCAGATATTAGTAAGAGCAACATCACAACTGGTTATACGACTAAGCATACTAGTATACTATATCAAAAACACTCGAAATATATATAATAATAGATTTCTTTTTAATTTTCACATATATTTTTTTTGCTTATTTCTTAATTGTTATGTACACAAAGATTCACGAGTTAAGATTAACTTTTCAATTAAATTTACGTAAATTAAAGCAGGCTTATGCTATAGATTATAACAGATTTATACAACATATATTGAATTTATAAACCCATACCTTTTTATTTATAAAAATTTCATTAACACCACAGATATAATTAAAACAATATCTACAATTATTGTATAAAAATTGACATTTTCATTCAAAATAAATGAACAGTTATATTTAAATAAGACGTTTTGTCTTTTATATACCTTCCTAAAACCTTAGCACGATATATTTTTACTATGTAAACTAAACTTACGAGCAAACAAGATCATACCATTTATTTTAAGAAATTAACTTTGTATCTTAGCATTTAACTAAGAATTATGATATTTAATTCATAAAAAGCAATTTTACGTGTGTGTATCTGAATATTGTGTGACCGTATATACAGATGATTAAACAACTTGGTTCTATAGAGCTAGTGGCTTCGCCCCAAGACCGATTGTATGCAGATTCCGTCGCGTTTTGCAATTCCTCCGGCATGATCGGAATTACCTAATATTTAACAGTGACTGCAACGCGCTCCGCTCTGAATCTTTGATCGTTCTGGGACTGCTTGCCAGCTATTTGTATGTTTACAGAAACGAGGTTCATGCTAATTCGAACCCTCTGCCCTTGAAAATACGTTATTAGACTGACAAGCAACATCAATGAATGAAACTATTTTTAGGCTATCTTTTGTTTTTAACACTGAAAGGTTACTTTTATAAATAAAAGTATATATATTTTTTATTAAGAATCAAATAAAATGATGAAGTAACACTCCTTTAACATTAATATTTCTCAATGAATTAAAATTATCATTATATTTACATACCGTCAGTGTAATTATCAGAATTGGTAACTACAAAAAAATATTTTTCTTTAAAAATATCTTACTTTTGATGGTATCTAACAGATAATCTTAAAGCGTATCTGATGAAATACTTCGTAATCACCTGAAAAATACCTCTTATTACTCTAAAATCACTGTTTTGTGATTCCTATTAATTTTACTCCTATGAACTTACTAATTTTTATAATTAGGCTGATATTCTCTCCGTAACTTTATTTCATACAGATAGGAATAACTTACAATTTAAAGTTTTGAAAAATATATTGATAAGTCAACACAAATAAAATAAGAAAGACAGAATAATGTACCAGTCCAGTGTATAAAACAACTTTCAAGAAACAAATAATCTACCTTTTAGAATAAGCGCAATTTAAATTCATTAAAGGTACCTCGAAGGGTAAAACTACTTTTTCAATTTGCTCCCCAAAGGCTACAGGAAAACAATTCGATTACAAAATTTCCTTCCTTCACAATAATCATTATTCCCATTACATTTAACTCAAGGCCCTGATTGTTCTATTCATGTGATGAGGAAATCTCACCATCTAATTTAAAAGGATCACGAACGTACTGTTATCCTACCAATTCATTGTTACGTGACGTAAACATTCAATTGTATTTTACTTATTTAAGTATTTATAAATGTATTCCAAATTTGAATAATGACCGAATCGAAAGGTCCTCAGCACGGGCCTGCCTAGGGAGACCTACTATGCTCCATCCACCTTCACCTGTAAATTGTCACTAAAAAAATAAAATATTTAACACACATTAAAGTTAAGAGCGGTAAAATAGTCTTACCACCTTTATTTCGACATTTTCACTGCACCATACTATCATCCCACTATCAACAAACACCAAACATTAACTTATTTACCTAAAAAACAAGAAATAAAACTTTAACATTTCTTGCTCTACACTGCGTTGTACATATCAAAGCGGTGGCCCAATCTGCCTTCTCTTTCGTTACTTCTTCCTCCCTTCTACTTCCTCCTTTCCAGCCCATCATCTATCAAAAGCAAACAACGTATTTGTAATAGCCTTTGTATTGCAGATGTCCACGACGGTAATTACTTGCCATCAAGTGACTGCTACTTTGCCTACTTCTTGTATCTAGTAAATTGATTTTTAATTTAATTTATTTAATTTATTACATAAAAGAAGTAGGCAAAGTTCACCTCAATTTGCCTTCAAAGCTCATATTCGTCTTATTTTGCCTTATCAAATACCTATCAACGGCAATTAAATGTTCGTTTTTATTAGTTACAAAGACATAACAATGACACTTCTGCAATGATGTCACTTTTAAATTCGCAAAGCGGTCGAACCCGGATATTTATAAACTTCCATTCATTAGTTTTTTATTTGCTTAGTGTGGATAAAAGATTACTAAATCAACAAAAGGAACGTGTTCATGTTGCGAAGGAGATGTTACTAACATTCCATTTTATATAAATAAAAGCTAGTTTTTTTTATGACTAAGGCAGAAAAACGAGAGAGACGTGAAATTAGCAATAACTCCCACAGCGTGGTGTGATCCTCCTGGATTAGGAGACATATGTGTACAGCAATGAACTGGTATAAACTATTGATAAATGAACATAAAAAGACAATCAAACAAAAAAAGAATGTTGGTTTTTTGTTTTATAACCTCCAAATTTTCTATTATTTTTAATTTGAAAAAAATATAGGTACTCTATAACTTCTTATGCCGAAAGAATGTCAATTGTAAGCTATTCCATTCAAATTATTAAAAGTATATGAAACATATGTAAAACATGAAGCTCATGTTCTATTTTGAACTGACTAGCGTATATAATTAAAAAACAAGAGATTAAAAATTAAGTACGTACTGATTCGTATAGATTATACATATGAATACACAACTGAAATTATATGTATATACATCACACACCTTTGCAAAAAAATGGGCTGTAGGTGCCCAGTTTTTTGCAAAACCTCAATGGGCAATTACATTCATTGCTTTTTCTATGGAAAATGTTAATATTTTTAGTATGTCATTAGCTTAGATGACTAAAAATTTCTTTTTTTTTAACAGTTAAATCCTAGAATCGATATTTATATATATAAATACCTTTGTAAAAAAATATATATATATTTTCGCCATAAACTAAATAATACGTTTATATTTTACAGCTTCCCAAATTTGGAGTAAGTTTTATTGAAAAACAAAATTTATATTTCTAACAAGTAGGTACATTAAATTTCTGTTCATACCCGTACTTCTTTATGAAAAACTTAATTTCAGTTATATTTTCACACAATAAACCCAATACGTGACGAGACTACGGTTAATGCACATTTCATCTCGTCTTTCGTCTTTCATAGATTATGTAGCGAGCATTGCACTTTCACAAACTTCCATGCAACCGCGTTCAGTCGTGTATATTTTGGTCAAAATCCAAACCACTTCACCGTGACTAATAGTTAATAGACACGGACTGGGCTATTCGCTATTAGGTCTAGGAACGGCCTTCACGTTGTGCTTCAAGTTTTGAAGCCATTCTTTTACAGTTATTTTTATGTGCCTTTTGTTTGAAAGAGAAATTGGCACGTGGAAAATTTTTAATTCCACAATGATTTTTTTCAACGAGATAAACGACTTATTCGCAAAACCAGATAGTTTAAAAATGAAAGTTTTTTTTTACTTTAAAATGTAAGTAACATCAAACGAAATAATTGGAACTTCTTGACTAACATTTAAAAGAATATTTTTTTGTTCATATCACTGTTTCAATTATTTATTTATTTACCGACATAAACGAAATGTAACACACCAGAACAGATGCAATTCGTGCGTGTGCAGTTTTAATAATTTAAACAAACTTTGAACTGAATTACTAATTAATTTTTAAAGTTACCGATAATTCTCTGTCTCTATATTGGATTTCTATTTACAATACCTGATTTATTCCAATCAAGAAATTACATAACTGGACTTTAATGAATATAATTAAATAGAATTTTATGCATATTTTATTTTTCACAGCCTCATTACAGGGCACGTCCTCACTATTATAAACGTACGTTACTCTAATAGTGAGGGCACCGCACACACACGCACTTGTCCAAAACGGATTGGGAGGGACTTATATATATATATATATATATATATATATATATATATATATATATATATATATATATATATATATATATATATATATATATACATATTTTTAATATATTATGATAAAATTTAAAAATATATATATTTCTAAACACTACTCAATAAATTTTCAACTCAAGAGGTTGTCAACAAGAACAAAGTTTTTTTTTTTTATAACTGTACATTGCAATGACATCAGACTCATTTAGGTACGTGGACTACCTTACGACAACGTTGACTTCACCAGCAAAAAATGACGCGTGTGACATCTCGAGACGGCTAGCTGTTAGTCTAGTATGCGCCTGCTCCCGGCGTATTGCCTTTCACAACTGCATGCCTGACATTCTCACGAAGGCATTCTATTAATTTTGTATTTGCTGTCATTTATAATTAACATTATATAATGACATTTAATCTGGAAAACAACAATCTTCTGCCTTTATAGCGTTGCCCCCCCAATCATGATCATTATCATCATATTATTCACAGTCCAGGGCTAGCCCTGGCTCTCTCTGAGTGAATTTGCTCTAATCGCTATGCTGGACGGGTCTATATTTTAGTTCCATTTCTTTGTCTATTAACAAACAAGCTATTATTCGGTTTAAAAAGTAATTATTATGCTAGGCCGGCGAATTGACAATTGCAAGTTAAATTGATAAAAAAAGTTGTGGTGTTGAAATACCTGACGTTAGAGACACTATGTTAGTTGTACAGAATAATATCGATTTTAAAGTCCCAATTACTTATTATTTTTTTATAATAGAAAATAAACAAGCCAAGCCTAACTAGAGACAAAGCACTGGCCGAAACAGCGTCATAAGACCATTCATTGGAAAGTTCTACATACATACATACATACATATCGTCATGCCTGTCTCCCGTAAGGGTAGGCAGAGAACACAGATCTCCATCTGCTACGATCCCGGCATACTTCCCTTGCTTCCTCCACACTCATTATGCTTCTCTTGCAAGCCCGCCGGTTGAGATTACTCTTGACCTGGCCTTTCTTAAAAAGTTCAGCAATTTGGTCAAGGTACGTTTTTCGTGGTCTTCCTCTTCCGGCCCTTCCATCCACATTCGCAAGTGGAAAGTTATAGAGGATGATTATTATTATTATATTATAAATAAAGGATCAAGCGTGTTACCTCATTGTAAATTGCATTTGGATTCAATGGCATATGCAATACTCCTTTTGGACTTCAGATACGTTTTCAATCTTATTTTTATAGAAAGGCATTAGTCGAGAGGAGAGTCAAACGACGAATCGGGCTGCATGCACCCATTCAAGCTGCAAAGAGAAACTGTTCACGGCGAACTAGTGGTTTTTATTACCACGCTGAACAGCTTTTTTACGATTGCTATAATGTTATTTACATTATTTTCAGTAGGATAATTAATTTAACTCGTATTCTTTCAATGGAACTGACGACAAACCCAACCGCATTGTATATTATTCTTTTAGCGCGAAGTCAATAGCATTGAAAATTTTTGTCTACAGGTTGTTCTTACTTTTATATTATTTGTTTATTTTTTCATGGAAGTGGTGGATAACGAGCGTCTCATCTATCCCAACCCAATCACTACTGTCTATAGACACATGAACTTTCAAAAATTCTTTGTAAGGTGCATTTGTCGTATCAGTTAGGAAATACAACTAAAGAAGGCTGGTTCTACAAAAATTCTTATGCTTAGAAAAAGTTTTTTCATACACGCACAGAACGAAACTCATTACCGCTACGTAGCGATACGTTTTGAAAAAGTCAACCGATTAAATAACATAAAAGTAATAACAATAATGATAGAACCTTCCATAAAAGCCTCCGTCGGGAGAAGTACCACACCCTAACAGAATATCATCGTTAAGAGGTAGCGTTTTGTTGCTACTGTGCTACTGAATATCGAATATTGATTGCAGGAATCCGGAAGCTTAAAATCTAATCCTTCTTTTACTTCCTTCCACCTCTCTCATTATTCACATAATTATACTAAGCTAGGCAATGCTTCACAAGTGTCCTAAGTATGTTTACTTAGTATCAATTGACCCACTATCTTAATTTTTTATGGGATAGGAAGGCAAACGAACAGGCGTGTCACTTGTTGGAAAGCAATCACCGCCGCCCAAAGACATCCACAGTACTTTAAGAAAAGTGTAGGCTTGTTTTTTCAAGTGCCTACCACTTCCATAATAAACTATATATAACGTACAAGGCGCATATCTTGTAATTTTAAACACTCTGTATATGCGTCGACAATGACAATAATATTTTTGTTTACATGATTGTTTGCTTCGTCACCTGAAATTGAAAACCACCGCCATACCACGCGGACGTCAGTGTTATACCCATTCAAAAGATAATTAAAAATATCAAAAATTATTTTCGTGAAGGTTAAAATGTGAGTGTACAAAATGCCCGGTGGCGTAAATTTAGTGGGGGGTGAGCGCTACCGGAAAACGTCGAGGGCTCTTCGCTCAACCCACGCACGTTACTACTATACAAGATCTCTTATGCTAGATCCTAGAAACAGACCCAGACACCTTAGTTCAAGGTGAGAAATATTGTTGAGTTACTTAAATACGTGCCATATATTATATAAGTCATATATGGCGGTGAGTACTGTAGCGTGCTTGCTGTTCTGCTTACGGCGATACACGGGACCGTTAGGAGGTTTTATCTTCTATATAATTAAACTCTTCCATATGAAATTATTCTGTTCACTGTACATTTATATTTTATTCATACTTCATTATATTCACACTTTATTAATTTACATTTTATATCTGAATTTCTTATGCCGGAAAGGTGACATCTCTATTGAAAGACGTCAGTCGAACTAATGTTTTTGTTTTCATAAAACAATTTATTTCTTTTTCATTTTAAATTTTAAAATTACGAATTTAAAAAGAAGTAATATATTATAAAAGGTTTTAATATATTCAAATAAAAAGTTTTGTTACAAAAGTTATGTTACATTTATCAATGTATTTATCACTACAGTATTTACCATCAAGTAACTCGCTTTCTAGTTTGCCTTATCTATTCCATAAAAAAAAATTCAATTTTAATAAAGTAAAAGCACCCTCACACATTCGCTGGTGATATGTTTCTTAAATATTTCACGAATACGGAAATTTTGAAGATTATAGGATATACGTTCCAAGATACCAAAGTAGAAAATATCAAAATAAAATCAATGCAAAGGTTTAAAGACACATACATACATATAGTTACGCCTGTCTCCCTGTAGAGTTATGCATAGACTACAGATCTCCATCCGCTACGACCCCGACACACCCTCCCTGCTTCCTTCACACTCATCCATCTTTTCAGTCACGCTAGTGAAAACGCAAGTAAGTAAGCATTCACTGTATTTGCCAAGATTTAGATTTGATTTGAAACCACACTGACAATGTGTTGGATTCAATTGAATTCTTTGTTTAAATAATAATAAATACCTTTCGTTTCAGAATTTTACACATGTTACAGGATTCTAGTTCCAACACAGGGAGTTGTGGGAAACTAGGCTCTTCCCTTAGTTATAAGTACAAAGTTTATGGCAACTATCAGTAAATTCTGCCATTGTCAGGTCTGTCATGAAAGTGACACCATTATAAAAAGACTCAAAAAACGAAATAGAGTTACAGGGAAAAACCTGCAATGTGGTTACTTTTATGAAAGTACTAGAGAGCTAATAAATTTGCAACATAAAATGAAACTATACATAAATTAAATGGATATTTTACTATCAATCATGAAACCCAGAAAAGGTATAACTTTAATATCCAATTCATTTACATAAATTGCCCAACTGTTTATATTTAACTATATACAGTTGGGCCATTAAAAAATTAAAATTAAATGAAATTGGTAATGACAGATAATATAAATGGCTGTTGAATGATACATTACATAATTATAATTAACAAAGCATGTTCAACACATGTAGAAAGTAACCTTTGCAACAGAATCTATTCAATTGGATTCCTGTCTTAACCGTTTATATATTCGGATAGTGATGTAAGTCTTGTATACATTGTCGTTGGCAGTTAGCGATCAATCGACTGCGCGTGTAGGTGCATCGGTTTATTATTTCCATAATAAATTAAGTTGACAATGTTGCAATAAAGCAGGGATTCCCAAACTTTTTCTATGTAGGTACATTGGTTTATTAACTTTTTCTATGTAGGTACATTGGTAAATTAAGTTGACAATGGTGCAATAAAGCAGGGATTCTCAATCTTTTTCTGTGTAGGTGCATTGGTTTATTAATTCCATATTAAATTAAGTTGACAAATGTGCAATATAGCAGGGGTTCTCAAACTCTTTCAGTCCACAGCGCACTTACAAGTTTAGAATTTCGTTTCGACGGCCAGAACTAATCAAAAAAGGGAACAGTGATACTAGGTAGATAGGCACAAAAATTAAAAAATCCACAATATGAATCTGTGTTTTATATTTATATTGACACACAAGAATAAATTAGTATTTAAGGAAAACAGAAAATAAAATAACAAATGCAGTGCGTTACTAGGTAATAAGGCTTGCTTTTAAGTGAACAGGTTTTTTTCTTTTTGTATGTGATGCAACTTGCTATTAAAAAAAATCACACCACATTAAAAATAGCAAGGCAAAGAGCAAATAGCTATCAAGCCTCATGACATCCGTCTTAGAACCCCTGCGATAAAGCATATTTTTGTTTTTTTTACATCAATACAGATTACAAACACACAGTGTTTTATATCAATACAGATTACAAAATATTTAGTATGCAATTAAATGTTGAATCTTTATAAATTATACAATATTATGTGATAAAAGCCATTTGTTAATTCGACAAACAACAAGAAGAAACACATGAGTGATATTATTATATAATAATTAAGTTTACCTCCTTCTTGTCACATATGAAGTACGTAAACATGTTAAACAACTAACATAAAAAAGTTAAAAGAAGAGCAATTCAGATACGACGAAGTAATCGAAACGCAGTAAGCAACTTATACTTTTGATCTGCAAGCAATAACCTTTGTGTTAACAAACCTATATTGTGATTATAGAAATGTCAGCCATTTATTTGTCTCGCATAACTTGGCAAAGTAGCACTAAAACTAACACAATAATTACTCCATCTATGAAACGACTTGTATTTTCCTACTAGTTTGTGCAGTTAATTACAAAAGTAACTCAGCATCATTTTTTAATACAAAAGAGTATTTTTTAAGCGTATATAATAGAAGCGTAGATAATAATAATTATAATTTTAGTATATAATTTTTTATATAAGCGATAGCAAACATGCAAGTGGATCACCTGACGGTAACTAACCACCACCGCCCGTGTAGTAGTACTGCGTACTCTAAAGACGCCTCGCCTACCTTGGGATAAGGAAGTTAATAATGGAAGGGGAAGCAGGCAGTAAAAGAAGTAAAAAGAACGTGTTTTGTACGATGAGTGTCGACCACCCGATCCTTGTAACCACCGTACAAAACACGGTAACAAAGTAAAATACTACTATTTTAAGCCGATATTCTGTGAGAGTACTTCCCCCTGTATTATTAATATTTCATATTTTTTGTTTTTTTTTTACAAATCAATTATACGAAATAAATATATGTATATGAATACCATACTTGATCGTATGTTACCATTGAAGCTGTAGCTGTTTATTAAAAAAACTTCTGAGAAAAAATTATAACTTTTGTTTTCGCTTGTACATATTAATGTCAAAACACGGATACAGAAGTACAGACATACAATGAATATTGATTTAGCCGCGTTCATGTAGTAAGAGGTGGATCGCCTCGTGGACTTGCGTGTATTGAGACTAAGGACGGCCGCTGCCAACATTAATGATACTTACACAAACAACGTACACAAATTTCTAAAATACTGCCCTTGAATAATATACAAATATCATGTTGAAAATTTAAAATTAAAACATACATATGGCTCACTGCTGGACAATGGGCCTCCCCAGTTCTGGATGTAGGGACAGGAATCTACCACATTTTCCCGAGGCGAATAAATCAGACACCTAGATTTAGAATAAATACCTGAAGGCCATACATATACTTCTCCGGGTGCGGGAACCCCCAACCACTGACTTTGGATTCAGTAGCTTTACCACTGAGACATATGTATTTCAAAACACAGAGAGAAACTTTCAAAAAACAAGCCTACACGTTACTTAAAGACCGGCAACGCTTGTGTCATTCGTATGGTGTAGCAGCATTTGCCGAATAAAAGTTGTGTATACTAGTCATCATCACCAGCCTACAGCAATCTACTGCTGGACATAGGCCTCCCCCAAAACGCGCCAGCCAGCCCGATCTTTGGCTACATGCGTTCAGTCTCTGCCAGCCCTGCGCTTATTGTTACTTCATCTACACTGGGGTGTTCCGAAAGATTTGTATTTATTTAGAAGAGTTCTTAAAGTTTCTTTATTTGTTAACAGATGTCAGTCCGCTCCAAAAGTAATGGATAGAAGCCACAGTAGATCGGCGTCGCCGCGAGAACCGGCGCGGCCGCAGCACAGACCACCCTCTCCACCTTCTCCACCCGGCTTCGACAACCGGGCGTATCAGCATGACGAATCCGACCCAAACCACAACGACTCGTTCATCTCCAACGGACCCCAACAGAATGGACACAGTAAAGAGCCGAATGGAGACACGAAAACCCTGGAAGCGGTTAACTTGGAACTCATCAACCTGACTCCTAAGAATGGGAGCAATCACAAACAAAAGAAAGACGTGGAGGTGGACATGAACGCGAGTAACCCGTATGATGAATATTTCGTGCCGGTTAACGAGCATAGGAAGTATATGAGGTTTGTGATCCTTGTTTTCTTATTTGTTGTGGAAAGTGGAAAGAAACAAATTATTGTTGTGGAAAGAGTAATACATAATATGTATATAACAATAACGCCTACACCAGTGATGGCGAATGTATAATATGCGTGTCATAGGTACAAGTACAATAATATTGCATAACAAATATAGATACATATAATTGGTTTCACAATTTTAATTTTTAAATGGTATATACAAATAATTAACTTACAAAAATTACTTCTTTTCTACTTTTGTGACGTGTGCGACACAAGGTGTTTGGTCAAGGTATGTTTTCCGTGGTCTCCCCCTACCGACCCTTCCATCCACATTCGCAACGTAAAGTTATTTTGCCAGTCGTCTTTCATCCATCCTCTCTATATGCCCAAACCATCTAAACATCCCTTTCTCAACTTTTGTCACAACACCTTCTTTTACTCCACTTCGCTCTCTTATATCTTCATTTCTTATTCTATCATTCAAAGTTACACCACACCTACTTCTTAATCATTTCCAACGCATTCAGTCTGCTTTCATAACTCTTCTGCCAAACCCAACTTTTACTACCGTATATCAGAGTCGGAACAAGCACTCCCTGATGAACCGCCAGTCGGGCCATTTTGAACACATTCTGACTTATCATAAGGAGTTATTTATCTATGGCTATAAGTATAACATATCTATGGTTATATAATACTTACTTATTATTTATACTTTTTCTCTGTAAGCAGTGTTTTACAATGTTCATGTTCGTGTGTTTTGATAAACTAAGCCAAATCAATATTTTACCAGATACCAATTTTTATGCGTATGTTACAGCAATTAAATTGTGTAACCTTAATATATATCAAAAATGTCTTGACCGCAACACCTTAACTAAATTTGGATACCGATTTAAATACTGGCTATTCGGAGGCCTTGCTATAAATTTTCAACTCTCCAATAAATAGCTCATAATTTGACGGCTGATTACTCAATGCAAAACAAGTTATTCAATTTTGAAGTTATAGATATATATATATATATATATATATATATATATATATATATATATATATATATATATATATATATATATATATATATATATATATATATATATATATATATATATATATATATATATATAACACTTACATTTTTATTTCGGCAAAATCAAGGAAAACTAAACAAAAACAATACTGTTTTTTTTTAATTTCGATTCGTTGTTAGATTTAAAAATATAGAAAAGTTTAAACAACAAAAAAGTGATAATTTTGAATATTTTTTTGGAACAGTATAAAAAAGTTTTTTAAAAATTAATTTATTTACACAGAAAATAGTTTTAACGAACATAACAAGGCGTTGAAAAGAGGCAGAAAAATAACGTACATATAGTTTCAAACTACATGTCATTCATCAATCAAAAAAAAAATATTACCACAAAAATCATTAAAGCAAATTCTATTTGAGCAATTAGATTTGAAATAAGTAATTAAGATATTGGGAGACTTTAATAATGGGGAGGAAAAAAAAAAAGATTTTTTTTTACATTATAAAATTAAAAATACATTTATAAAATTTAAAAAAGGATACCTAGCTTCCGATATAGAACAATAATTTAAATCGATAAATAATAAAAAAAATCGATAAATCTTATGCATAAAATTTCAACAATATGGCTGACGGATAACCTAAGTAGCGTATGAAATCATTGACTAAACGTTTCTTTAGCGAACGTCTATTTAACCTTTAACCCATTACATCACTGCACTAGGTTAATGACAGCGATATCAAAATAAATTGTTATATAATTATAATAGCGCAGACTACAAAATTCGCCTAAAATTAAGAATGAAATCCTTCAAGCGTTCAAAATTTCAACTAGCGTAACTAATCATATCTCCACAATAGATTTTGAATTGTTCAAATACGAATTGCACTTTGTCCTTGAGGCCTTTGACCTTACTGTGAAATTATAATTAGCAAGTTACTTAATGAACATGCCTAAATTGTATTTATTTGAAGACGAAAAACCGGACTTTGTGGGGTGAATAATTAAAGGCAAACGGCAAAAGCTGTTAGATAAACTGTCGAAATCAATAAACACCGCTACTGTACTCAAGATCGCTTGAAACGTTTTTAAGGTCGCTATAGAATCAATAAAGAAGCCTCTCACTTTCATAGTTTTTACCATAACAACACTGTTGGCAATTTACCGACTAATTATAATTACTCAATGTTGCCAGTCGTAGCCCGATTATCGTTAGTCTGCGCGCCGCTCCACTGCAACTTGCGCAATATTTATGAAAAGTTTGATTTTTATTCACCGTGGCCTCAACGGAATTTGGACAATTTAACTATTAACTTTTATGAATATTTATATTATACTAAAATCGATATCATCATAAAAGATAAATCTTCGTTAAGACAGACTTGATAGCTTAGATTGGTTAAATACAAAATCCCGTCTTCTGGTTCGAAACCTCTGTCGAAAACTGATTAAAAATCCCTCAAATTTATTTTTAAGTCACTGAATGTAATATTGCATGTTTTAAATACGAACTATCCATGATTGTTCTTAAACTATACATGATGATGCAAAAAAACTTATAGGTACGCGCGCCTTTTGCGAATACCGAAAAAAGAAATATGCAGTTTAACAATGAACTTTCGCATCTTCAAAAAAACAAACATGCAATGCCTATGGCAATCAGATGTCTCTGGGCGGCGTTGACTGTATTCCATCAGGTGACACGCTCGTTTGCTTTCTTATTCAAAAAAAAAATAAAAACAATTTTACTTAAAATCAACTATTTAGTGCACTACACAACAACGTTTCACATGAGAAACACAATCTGCCGTATATACGTTTCAACGCGCCCAATGAATTGGGTTTGTCCTATAACGCGCGGGAGAATGTAGTTTGAACTCGCGCGTTATGCAACCGTGCCCACTGGCCCGTGTTATAATAAACAGATTGCACTGTCACGTTTTATATTAACTACGATATTTGCATCGAGATACTTAAATCGATATCTGTAGACATCGAGCTTTTCAACCATAAGTGTTGTCCTTCAATGATTCGTCGGAGAAAACGAAAGTTTTTAAGAATATAGTTGACACCTTAATGTCTTAACTAAACTGAGGCTTTATCGATTTCTCGATTCAACTTCATTATCAACAGCAACAGCCTACGGCAATACACTGTTGGACCTAGGTCTCACTAAAAGCCGCGCCACCTAGCGCGTTTTGCTTTGCTCATCCAATACTTGCCAGCCGAAGATCGTTGCACCATCTGACTGGGAAGAAGGTTTACTCCCCTTCTTTCCGGTCCCCAACATTTTTATCAAGACAATCTCCACTCCAACACTCGTTGGCTCCCACGGTTACTGATACTGCGACAAACTTTATATAGGTATACTTTGTCTCACCTAAATCTAATTTGTGATTATAAGATTGATTTCTATTAGCGGGTAGACGCTGCTGCCATTCTACTGCTATTTTTTGCCATTGTCGCCTTAAGCCAACCATAGAAACATATAAATAACGAAATTTTCATTTGTTGTTAATTATTTTATAGACGTGCTATATAATATAACGTATTTAACGTTTACAGAAAAACCGTTGTACGACGATATTGTAAACAAGTTGACCTTAGGATTCCTATAAAGAGCGATGAGTTCCATAGACGGTTTTTATTATAAAGAGTCCGCAAAGCTCTCAAGTGACATGAATTTAAATTTTGTAACGTTCACTGTCTACGTATACCCGATTCTTATCTCTACGTTTAACAAAATTCAAAGGTGATTAAATCACGCAGAGAAATTTTGACAAACATTTTTGACAAGGTCTGTTCAAAATGTCAATTTTTTTGCTAGATTTCTGTATGCAGCTTAAATAGGATAGGCTGAGAAAGGGCGTTCCCTCCTTGGAGAAATAGCATACACAAGCGGAACAACTTCTTGGTAGGGTAGCTTACTGGGTCCGTTTGGTAAGCTATTTTACTTCTTCTTCCTCTCCCCTTATCCAAGATCTTTTCTGAAAGCAGCCAACGCACCTGCAGGACAGTATTCCAGAAAAAATACAAAATTATTTTTAAAATGGCTTATAGGTAGTAAAAACTCACTTAGTAAGAATCGATTTTACGATCTGAGTTTGTGAATTCGTATATTCCATTGGAATATTGCTGTGAACCATTTCCTAGCAAGAGTATTATTAGCTTTAATTGAAACAGTAAAGAAGGCATCTAAGAATATTAAAAACATTGCTAATCTTCTTTAGAAAATACAATAAAAATATTGAAACAAAAATCATTCATGATAATCATCTCATGATAATCAATCATTTCCTCTAACCGAATTTTAAATTTAAAAAAAATTACGAGCACAGTATGTGTTATTGTTTTCGCAGTGTCCAACCATCAACTGAATTTTATTTTCTTTACCATTGTTTATATAATGAATTTATATAAAACAAGCGTTATTTAATTAACGATTTGCCCAGAGTCACCACGCTGAGCAGGTAGATAAACGTCCACAAAACCTTGGCCTATTGCCAATAGTATGCCGTGAAAAAACATAGATTGTCTTTCTCTCTGTCTTTCTATCGATGTGTGTAATCTCAAATTTATAATTATATTTATAATGGAATGGAAAGTTAAATATAAACTATGGATATAGAAATTATTAAAAAATTGACTTTCATACTATCTCGATCAGCTGATCGGTCATTTTGTATGGAGAATCATATTTTTTTTGATTTAGTTATAACGTCCAGCGTCATAAACGTGGCTTGCCACGGCTTTTTGACCGTTTCATAATCCATACTGTAGTATAGGACACATAATTTTCTATAATTATGATTGGATTTCTTATTATATGTGTTTGTTATAATTTTGTTTTCATGTCTGTGTTTCGTCTCATAATTTTTATTTTATATGAATATTCTTTGTCTACTGTTTCTGTCCTATTTTGTGGATTGATGAATTAAGATTTTCTTCAATACAGATAGAAAGTTCGCCCTCGTTTTTCAAATATATCTGATATATTACATTCTAAAAAAAATTTAGCTATGATTTGATATTTATACAATATGATCGAGCGTTATTAATAAAATAAAACAATAAATATAAACGATATTTATGATGATGGTAAAAGATTTTATTCCTTCCTCATTTAACAAAACGAATAACTGTTAAATAGTTTCACCTATAAGCTGTTATAGGATAATATTATAACAAACGTATATAATACTAGCTTTTGCCCGCGACTTCGCTCGCGTGGAATTTGGTCTGCCACATTAAGATCATTTTAAATAAATATATATATTTTTTACTTAATAGTAAAATTATATTACGACCAAAATTACATAAATCATTACAAATTGTAGCCTATATATTATTCCGATGTGTAACCTATATTACTGTAAAGTTTTATCCGAATCCGTCCAGTAGTTTTTTCGTTAAAGAGTAACAAACATACATCCATGCTCACAAACTTTCGCATTTATAATATTAGTAAGATAGTAAGTCGTTAATCAAGGAAATCGGTACAGTTACTTCTACGAAAGCTTTTTTTCCCTATATTTAACAGTATCTCACTGATAATTATATGAAGAAATAAAAACGACAAAAGAGTCGCTATAATCATATAACAGTTATTAGCTTCGAAATGATACACATATGTAACCTAAATTAAAAAGCCTGCACTCAAGTGAAGGTCAAAATCGGTTCAGTTTCACTTTTTAATACGTGACATCATGTAAGGTCGACATAAGAAGGAGGTTTTAGAGGCCTATCGCACAACATTTTTGAAACTCTAACAGTTAATTATCTTGCATAGTAACAAGTGATTTGTTAGGAATGCGACGACCCTTTAACGATTCAATATCTCGTAATGATCCTCGTACTTAAAACAGAGATATCCAAAAGGTATTTAGTTAAAAAGTGATTATTTTTTATGGAATAACAAGCCAAACAAACAAACTTGTTGCCTGATGGAAAGCATCAACTCAATCCATAGACATCTGCTACGTTATAGATATGACAGAAGCGAAGTATAATTTAAAAGCTTGCTTTTTGAGGATTGCTATAAATAAATGCTTACTTTTTGAGGATTGCTATAAATAAATGCTTGCTTTTTGAAGATTGCTATATCGCATCGGTTTGGAAATACTGCAGTTGCTGGTTCCACAAAAGTGGCAATACGCGGAAAGATCTTACGGGAAAAATACATCCTACTGGATTGCAACTTATCCAGATTGTAGGGATGAAACTTTTCTCGGTGGTTAGTCATACTGTGGTGGAATTTAGTGGCTTGAACTACCAGCTTGGAACCAATTAGGCTACACTTCTTTCTAAACTTGCATTCGCCCCTTCTTAATACATTTTCAGTTTGCAATTGGACTGACTAACATGTGAGAAGCTCACACGTTAGTCACTCCCATTGCAAACTGATTGTTCCATCGTTTATCAAGTTATGCAATTCATACGTATTTAATACTCGAATCAAAGCGCGCCGAACGGGTTCCACGCGAGGAGACTCTCAGCCGGAAATAGCGGAGGACCTCACGACAACGCTTCCACATTATGCAATGTCTTCATAAGTCACGGTCGTTGCACTTGTGTTCACGACATTTCATATAATTCCGAGAATAAAGTATTGAAAAGTTAAATCAATACCTAAAAAAATAAAAATTAAAATATTTGACTTGTTATGTGGAAATTGTAATTCTCTATATTATCGGGAAGACTGATACAATACATGAGGTTAATGTTTCGACGATATACAGGAAGAAATGATACGTGTCAGATTTTATGTTTCGACGCAAATCCTATAATTTTTGTAAAAGTGTTTTCTTTTTATGATTATGCAGTGTTTAAATCATTTTTAATTTCTTTTTTAATTTCTTTTCGTTTTTTCTTTTAACAAATTTTCCTCTTTATACAATAGAGAACGATGTCATTAAATAAAATATCCATTTATTTAACATTAATTCCAAATTTTATTTTATAGCTAATCAACGTATTGTAGAACGAAAACTCAAACATTTTATTAACAAAAAAATATAATATATTTTAGTAATTATTGTAACCATAACACATATGTCAATTTCAAGTTAGAGTAACCATGGTTATTGTTACCCAAAATCCGGCAGAAAGTTTTTACTCTGCCAACAAACATTCTACAGGTCAAGGAAACAACAAATAACTCACGTTCTGGCTTAACTATTTCGCTTTGTTTCGAGAAAGCGGTTTACATATTCAACTTCAGACGCAACAATACAAGAGCGTCGCGTCGACTGAAAGAAATTCTAAACAATAAGTGATCTACAATGCACGAATGATGCCAGACAGTACCACATCGACCTAACACCACATCCATTTATCTTCATCTCGCTTTAAAGTCGGTAACAAAACATAAACTAATACATACTACCTACTTCTGTTATTGCAAAATGATTTATAAATCTATTCAGTCGTTATTTTATTCTATTCACAGCAGCTTTTTTATATGGTAAAAAAAGTATTGGAATTTTTTATTTCTTCAATTTTTTACGTCTTCTTACTAAAATAGCAACTTCTTACTAAAATAGCAACTTCTTACTAAAATAGCAACTTCTTACTCAAATAGACCTTAATATGAATTTTTCGAGCTATTTAAAACGTCACTTCATAAACCTATTTCATTTAACTTTCTATCCTATATCAAAATGTCCACGCCTCAAATAATCAATATAAATTACATTACGCCAAAAATTCTTGAATTTAAGGCTCAATATTATTTTTAAGTCATTATTATAAGTCCTTAATAATTTTAACCTTCTGCACACTTTATTAAGATCGTTTTTTATATATTTGCAGACTCAAAAGAACTTTAACAGTATTACACAAATTAAAATAAAAATAAATTTAAGTAATAGATTTATAAATCCTATACCTACAAAGGAAATTTTAAAATGTATTTATTCCCTAACAATTATAACATAGTATATGTTTATGTATGTATGGTTTTATAAAGTATATATTGCAGTGTATATTATTATTATATTTTGTTGTTGTACACTTATTTCTATCCTCACAGCTTAACTTATCTCTCTTCCACTCCTGGGTTTGCTGGAAGAAAACTCAATTTTGAGTTAAGTTCGCCTTTGTACATCTTCTTTCCTTTTAATTCTTGTATGTCGTGTTTTATGTGTACAATAAAGTATTAAATACAAAAAAATAATTCTAAACTACTAAAGAAACGAACATACATATTTCCTCAAGGCCAACAAAGGTTTGTAATGCCTCATGTATTGTAGGTGTTGGATGACGATAGTAACTTACTGTCATGAGAATGCGGGTCGCATTCTCGTCTTCTTGCTTTATTATTAAAAAATACAAAATAAAACTGAGACTGATTTCTGACCACATCAAGCAGTGTAAACGTGTATACATTATAGGTAAGGATCATTTAATATTCAATTCGCAGCACGTGCTAGTACAAAAGTTTCAAGGACCTCACATGTAGTTTAAACTGGGACTTAATAACTGTTTTTTTGTCGAAGTCACGCGCAGTCATCTATCAATACATACATATAGTAATTATAGTCAACTTTTGGACATGGGCGTAAATGAAGGATATCGCTAGAATCCCCACAACACACACACAAGCGGATTGGGGATAGTATATTGGTTTTTATACGCTAATAAGCTACAGAGTTTCAACCAAAAAAAAACGTTTATTTAATTAAAAAAAAATTCTACTTCGTTCTCCTTAGCCACGAAAATATACAAATAATTCAAATTACCACTTTAAGATTTGAAATGAATTTTACAAAATGGTTGATGTTATTTTCAATAAATATTAAGAATGTTTAAATAATACGTACCCAAATCAATAAACTTACATACACGAAGTAAACGTGTGTTTTTATAATAAATTATAAATTATAAACCCTTAAATTATAAACCCATTAAACATTAAAAATTCAAACTTACAATTAGAACAGAGATTATTAAATACAATTTGTTTTCCCATTATTTCTTATACGTTAAAAAAAAGGATTTATGGGATTTATGGGAAATTCATATTTTTCAAACTTGATTACATTAAAGCATCACATAATTAACCCGTAACACTGCCAAACAACACAACAACAAACACACACGTGGAAACAAGCCACGGGGACCAAAACCCAGCACGGACAGGCACTCAGAAGACGACCGCCCTCCGATCTTTGGTGCCGCTGTTCCCAACGACTTTTGGGGCATCCTATCGGCTTCGCGTCGTTTAGCCGCTAAACCTCTTTCTACCTTGGGTACGTCGCAGGCCCTCCCCCCCTGCGGGGGCCAGGCAGCGACAGAAGTAGCTCTCGTGAGAGCGGACGTCCTTCGGCTGGGCATGCGAGGGAGCAAAATTGTGCAGATAGAAGTGCGGACCCTTTTCGGTTCGGTCGCACACTTTCCGAGCCAACCGGGCCACGAACTCGCGGATGCTCTGTGCTCTGAGGTCCCGCGCTATGACGTCGTTACAAACATAGCGAGGTGCCCCCGTGATGACAAGCAGAGACAGATTCGGCGAGGTGGAATGGAATTCTCAAAGCAACGGCTGCAGGATATAACAAAAACTGATGAACTGAGTGCTCCGTCGCGCGATCTCTCACCACGTAACACCGCTCACCCGCACTGTTTAAAGCGGATGAACGAGGAGGTGCAGGGAAGTCAGATTATCACCTGACTCTTCGATGTGCCTGTTCCGAGTACGTCAACTACGCACCTACTCGGACAGCCTCTCGACGAGGGTGTTGAGATGACGCTTAACCCGCGGACAATGGGTGCCAGACAACAAACGTTATCGTGACAAACTTGTAATGCATGTTGCGACAGCGCGTGATATTTGGTCTTGTAATTCAAAGTCAAATGACAGCTGACACGCTCAGTGACCCATCCGAATTGTTTTACTATTCAATCCCACATCGTTAAAAAAAAGCAGTCCTATGTAAAAAAAGCTGATTTCTTTTTTATAAATCTAAAAAGCCTTCTAGTTATTATGAAACATTTTTACTCGATATCGTGACTACAATTCATGCTTGAACGGTCTATATCTCAAACTTTTTGTATTCTATTCTATTGCGTGAACTTTAAACATCAGGAAGGATACTTTAAATCGTTTGAATTGATTGTATAATTGTTACATTTACATCAAATTAATCAACCGCAACATCCGTTAGTTAAAAACAATGTAACAAACGGAATAACATTCCGACATTAATTCTGTAGTAATAGTAATTAGTTATTCCCTTTAATTAGAAACTTAACACGAAGGACAATCGGAAGTTTAAATTTTTATAAACCAACGTGTGTATAGTTCGGAAGTTACTTTGATTATTTATGCCACTGAATAGCTAGCACCCATCTATTAAGAATTCCTTGTCATTCGATTCGCGTTCTTGTTTTATTACATTTAAGGTATTTAACTTAATAATACTAGAACGCGAATCGACTAAGACTAAACCGACTATCGTAATCCATCGTTTGATCTGGGTTTCAAGACTGTTTAGAAACCTTCGTCACCGCGATGTCGTCATCGTCGTTATAACCACGCGACGTCTTACGGGCCTTTACCTTACGAATCCTACCTACGAACTTGTAAAGGTCCATAGGCCAACACTATCATTCCAAACAAAAAAAAACTAAATAACCCGACTAGAAATTCTAGACAAATAACTATCGTTTAGGATGCGTTAAATATGTAGGTACATACATCACTGCGTGGAAAGAGGTAATAGTAGCTAAAACCACCAATATGACTCAATCATTATTTTTTTCATTTATTTGGATATATAAACAATCCCACAATACAAAATTAAACTAGGAATAACGAAAATAACAATTAAATAATTATGGTATCAATCACATTTAACATAGATTGATGTTCTACACATTTTTTTTCCTTCATTGGTGGCAATTAGCTGTAACTATTATACCAATGTCAAGTAAAATAAAATCAAATATCTTGAAATGTACTAGTCAAATTGTCATATCACTTCTTGGTAAAATGGTGGCCATTCTACCAAAATCTTCTATGGACTTTTTCAATCCACTTAAAAAGTCACGATACATGCATTTATTTCGTATCACTTCACTTAAACGCTTTAATCAAAATGCATTTTACAATATGCCACCACAATTAAACAATATAATTTATTATAACAAGATTATGATAATGTATTATAATAAAAACACGTCACTGATATAAGGCGGTGGAAAAGTCCGTTATACACGTTATGAGAATGGTAGTGACACAGATAATAAAAAATAAATTATGAAATGATAATGAAAAACAAAATGAAGCAAGGACCAAGCAATTGGCGGTATAATTGGTTAGTGCAGTGTCACTGGTGCTTCACTAATAAAAAAATGTAGTTATCGGCAGGAGGAGAAAAGACGCTATTTTTAAAAAGATTTTAAGGAAGTACAAGAAATAAACATCTGTATAAACACAGATGGCGCTTACTTATTTCTAGTCCGCTGTGATAAACACACGCCAGCAAGGGTCAAGTACCTACAATAATAAAGAAACAAGAATATTATGATGATGATGATTGTAATGACCGGAAAAATTTCATTGCCTTAATTTCTTTGCTTTAATTGATAAAAAATATTTGCTTATTTCTAAGTTTTATAAATGTGAATGAATCTGTGATGTGAATGTGAATATGTGATTATATGAAAATCATAGCTATTTAAAATTGTGCTTACTTAAAAGACAATAAATACGATTAATGGAGTTATTGATTACTACACCAAAGGAATCGACCGACCGAGTGCTGTAGTGGAGACCCTGTCTAGGCAAATGAGATATAGAACATACGAAAATCTACGTAAGGCGGCTACCACGTTTTGGTAGAGGCCTATGTCCAGCAGGCTTTTTTGTGAGATAGGGATGCAAACGACCAAGCGGGAGTCCTATAATAATAATGATACTAAGGAAGCTTTGTGATGTTATCAGGAAAAATGGTTCATATTGAATCGTAAGCTCAACCTTAAATAATTACATTTTTATTTTTCACAGTAAATATATGTCCCACTGCTGGGCACGGACCTCCCCATTTCTGGAGAAACGGACATTAACGCATCACACTTGTCCAATGCAGATTGGTGGAGTAACCATACCCATAATAAATAACGATAGGCCATTTATTCCAATGCGGGGATCGAACCCACGACCATTAACTCCGTAGACAGCAGCCCCGCCACTAAGCCAAGTGGTCTTCAAATAAATAATTTTGTTATTACCCTCTAATTATAATGTAAATTCTAAAATGATATGATGGATAAAATTATACAATGACCTGAGAACTGAAAACTGAGGCCATTACTTTTAAAAAGACCTCATGTTTCCACTCGTACTTAGATCAAGCAGCTGCAATAAAGTGAAGTGTGCTTTGTATTATTTAAGTATTATAATTTTATAGGCATTACTAGTTTATTTTTAATTTCAAATTCATTAAAAAAATATATCAAATCTAAATACTGTAAGTACCAATTCAATTAACGAGGGCATTTAATGTTCATAATATCTTCATAAATGTGAGAAGAAAAAAGTTTAACAAAAATATCAGCTGCATCAATAAACACAATAAAATTCGCCTCTAAAAATATCAGGTTAAAATTGAATAAAAAAAGCTCAAAGCTTTTCTACAAAAACAACCCCAGAACAGCAACGGTGGTAAAGTACCACCAACGTAGCAATCCTAAATGACCCTTCATTTCACGTCAAGAGGCCTAGGACCATAACAAAGTCGATTGTTCTGAGAGCGACGTGTGTTGGCAAGGGGGAGCGGGAGGGAAGGAACAAAACGCAGGGCATCGACCCGCGACAACGCTTGCTCGGACCTGAACACTGCCGACAGATTTTATAATAACCGTATCCATCTCAGTCGTCGTTTTAATTTATATAAATATTATATCGAATTTTCAAATTTAAAACAATATACAATAAGATAAAATATTCTCGATCTCACAATAAACTTAATACGTAGCTCATGAAGATTTAAATAATACGCAGATAATTAGTTTTGAGTATATAAACTATAACTATATAATCAGACAATGAAAAATATATATAAAGGAGAACTATATATGTAAACTCATATTTATCTTTAGTACTATTAATAATATTTCGAGCGGATGGGAGATTGATTTTTATTATTTAAGTGGACGCTGTTGTCTATCTTCTGGTATTTGTTGCCACAGACGTCTCTTAAAATATCCATAGGAAGAATGGAATAGTGCGAATAGGAGAGCGAATCTATTCAAATCATACCACAAAAATGTTTTGGAACATGATATAAAAATATTTATTATTATATACTTTGTACTAATTCGCTTTTATTAAAATAGGAAGATAAAAATTTTTGCGAAGGATTTGCAGGCTATTCTTGGCAAAATCAACCGTAAGTCAGTAGTTGATGAAAAAAAAAATTATTTAAAATTACTTTTCAAAGCTGGACATTTTTTTCACAATAAAAAGATTTCCTTTTAGTTATTACTTCACACTTAATTATAACATTTACAGTGAAATGAATAATGACATATTGATAAAATATATTGCATACGCACAGACATACATTATGACCTTCGAATGACAAAGTTTGCTTCAATATTTGCATAGGTGCATGAAATTTGAGCAGGTCTCGACAAAATTGAGACCACCATATTTATTGTAGGTAAAATTTAAATCCAATTCAATTTAATACCTTACAACCTGCTGATTAGAGTTATAAATGTACTGCGACGGTAACATAAGTAAAGCACTTAATATTGGTAATCATATATATCGTGTAATGAAAATATAGGTTTCTTAGCGTCAGGCATATTCTATTTTTTGCGCTCATATCATCGTTCTAAGTAACGAATAGCAAATGTGATTGTTTAATGTTAGTTATAAAAAGTTTTAACCGTCGTAACATAGTTGAGCGCTAGAATTTCGCAAAGATGATGAACCCATTTCCCAGAGAGAATCATGTCCTTCTTATCAACACTCCTAAGCCTGATTTTGAAACGTACGTATTTTTGTTATATATTTTTAAGACAGTACTACTTAAGTGTGATACAGTCAGTTTGCTGAGCAACAACTTTTTCCAAACTCTACGTGGCAGATAAAAATGTAATACGAATCGAAAACTAAAATGTAGTATGAAGTACTTTTAATGAACTTAAACAATTGTATCGAAATATATACTTTTTTTGGATTAGTTTATAATTATATATTTTAATAATCTATGCCCATGTCTACATCAGCCTAACGATATAACTTTGGATTTGGATAATTTTGTTATTTTTACATTTTAATTTTGTATATGTATTTTTAATTCATGAAAATTTATTTTTTATGTAGTTTAATTGAAACCTTTCTATGTATTATATTGTATTACACAATATAATACATGGAAAGGTATATTTTTTTCTTTTCTACGATATATTTTTACAATTGTCTTTATTAATTCTATATAATATAAATGTTAATAATTGCTAATTGGACACAGATTATGTAATGACTAGCTTTTAGAGTAAAAGGTCGCGAACTCGATTCCCGTGTCGGAATTTATATTTGAATGTCCTACTTATTAACTCTATGTATAATATTTATGATTTGTAATAGCATTTTTGAGAATGTTGATGTTGATTGATATAATTTAATAATATATAAAAAATATTGTTATAATATATAAAGTAAGATAAAAAATATAGTTGTTCGATATTTAAAACAGTAAAAAGTACTCGCTCTTTACGAATTTCTCTAGTCAGGTAAGCTTAACTTAAATAAGTGCATTTTGTACATAAAATACACTATTAAAACTAATAATTGATCTTTCTAGGTTATTCTAATTGATGAAAATGTATGTTCCTTTAAACTATCACTAGCACATACAAATACTTATTTTCTTATTTAAAATTGGCAATTTTTTGAGTACTTGGCAGAAAACAGAGTATTACATATAGAGATTGGCTAACTTCATATACAGTTAGAATTGAAAAATAAATCTCATAATAACCAGCTTCATTACCTAATTAGCTTGGTAGCAATGTTACTGCTTTGGGAGTCAATGAACGCTTTTTCAATCACCCGCATCTGGATAAATATACATACATATGTACTGCCTACAGGAATATATACCGAGTCTAGGAACTCCACTAGTCCGTTTTGGACAACCGTGGTGACTTATTGTCTACTTCTTCAGAAGGCGCCATGTGCATGTTTAGGAATAGAACACTTATCTATATCTATAATATATAAAAATGGTAATCTTTAAAAAAATAATAAAACAATATATTTTCAGGGGTGAAAAGCTATATGTCACAGCAGATAAACGAGGCGAAAAAGGTGGCTGCAAGAGACCTCTGTGCTGGACACTACTTGGACTTGTAGTCGCGGCTATAGTAGCACTAATAGTGTTGGCAGCGAGTAAGTATTCCTCATATTAAATTTTTTGTCCTAAATAAGTTGAATAATGAATTTAAAACAATGCGCCAAGATTTAATAGGACCTTGGGCACCGATATCCCTACAACTTTCTTTATTAACCCATTCTGTACTAGTGCCGGATATATCCGGTGTCTATCTGATAACCTGTGTGTTGAAAATATATTTTGCACATATCTACATTGACTCTTCGATTTTTGAACAATCGTTTTCTACATTCATATCTGCGATGACTAATTGATATATCTGACATAACTCACGATGATATCGAAGAAACGTAGAAGAAGAAGATAAAAGAAGCAGCACTAGTACCGAAACGGTTAATCGCCAATTGTTAAAAATATTAAGGCTATCCTTCTATAACAGTCTCTATTATGTCCAACTGTGGACTCCCAATCTCTTCCATTCCTTTCAGTCTTGAGCTATCGACATCTTATCCCTACGTGTCGGATGACATAGTCTTTCCATCTCATAGGTGGTCTACTTAGCAGTCTAGTATATGCTCTAATTCTCCATTCGAGCAATCTGCGCGTCTACCTGTCGTGGGACATTCGAGCAATATGTCCTGCCCACCTACACTTCCTTTCCGCGATCACCATAACTATATCTCGATTAGGACTACTTTGATATAATATATTTTTACTAAACACAAACTGTCATCGACGACTGACGAGTGACGGTTCGTGATAAAGGGTTTACTTTTTCACGCACCATCACTGGTTAGTTGTCGACGCCGTGGAGGCTGGAATGCTCTTCACGAACTACTTTCAGCGATATTTACGAAGAAAAACGACATTAGAACCTTAAAAAAAAGGCCTCCACATATTTCAAAGGCAACGCATATGCAATGCCTATGCTGTTGCAAATTATTATGGGCAGCATTGATTACTCTCCATTAAGTGACAAGCATGCTCATTTGCCTCTCTATTCTATCAAAAAGCGCTGAGCTATAACAAAATAAATCCATAAGATAGACATTTAAAATGTCTGAATGTGTTGCTAAGCGCAAATCTCGAGAGCAGCTGAACTGATTTCGCTAATTCTTTTTTTATAATATTCCTTGAAGTACGAGGATGGTTCTTACGGAGAGAAAAATTTAAAAAATTGCCTGAAAAAGTCTAAAAACAACACTTTTCTATATTCCCATACAAAAGATTCGTAATAATACTTAAAAGTCAATTTGAACTTTAATACCATACCACAAAATTTAAGTGTTAGCGGAGGGTGTCCCGAATAGCAGAATAAGTATGAAAAAAAATGAAAAATTAAAGAATAGACTGTCAAGCGGTACGAAGTTCGCGGGGTCAGCTAGTTGTATATATATTTTTTTTTATATATTCACGCCTATGCCCCGCAGGGGTTGGCAGTGACCACAGAGCTCCATCCGCTGCCATTCATCGCAGCGAAACAGCTCGTCATTGGTCGCTTTTCGCCCTCGTAAGAATCAGGACGTGACGAGTGGCGAACCACGTCGCCGTCATTTTTCGACAAATTAGGTATATTAAATTTGTCTTAGTGAATCTCACGAGCCGCAAGGGAGGATGGAGGTCAGCCCCAGCAGAGCCCTGCATGCTGAGGTAAGTCACCATAGTCCCCGGGGGAGCCCGACCCCGGGACGATCAGCACGCTTGCGACTAGGCTCGCCCCTAGCCACGCATCCATTGGCACGGCAGACCGTGGATTGGCGGAGAGGAAGGGAAAGGATAGAGAAGAAAGGAAGGGGCAGGAAAGGAAATGCGGATTGGGGGGGTTACCAAACTCGGAATAAACATTTATAAATCCATATAAATATTTATTCCGATGCGGGAATCGAACCCGCGGCCATTGACTCCGCGGACGGAGGGCCCCGCCACTGAGCCAATCGGTCGTGTATATAAATAGTTGTATATTAAATAGTTGTATATAAATATGGTTAAAGTGAATGTTTATACTTTTCAGCTGGAATACTCTTCACGAACACGCCAACGCCTTTGGAGCAGTATAATACATCGATCAGCTCAGCGCGTGCTTTAGGTGGTATTACCAACACGCCTAGCCAAGTACAGGACCACGATAGCGATCACGACCACGTTCACGATCACAATCAAGATAATGATAACTATCACGATACTGATCACTACCATGATAATCAACACGAACATACAAATGAACATAATCACGATCACGGACACGATCATAATCACAGCAACGACAATCAAGACCATACCCAAATCCAAAGTGATAACCCAGAACCTGAACCTGAACAAAGTAACGAGAACGATCAAAAAATCGCAAATGAGTCCGCGACGGAACCTACACCGATCCCTGAACCTGAACCAGAACCGGAACCTGAGCCAGAACCAGAACCTGAGCCAGAACCTGAAAGTAATCACCAAACCCACAATCACGATAACGGACAAAGTCAAGAAAATACAAACGATCACATTCATACCACCACACCAGCGAACGAGCCGCAACACGGACCACAAATACAAAACGATGAGGGCCGCGGTCACGTTGTTGCGTCTGAAGAATCTGGCGACACTTCCATGTATGGTACGAACAAAATTTTCACATATACATATATAATTAGCTTTGCATTATCACCCTTACTTATAAACATATATGTTATAATTAATCTTCAAAGAACAGTTCAATAACAAATGTTAAATATTACAATATTAAACAGTATTAAATAGAAGGCGGGACCCTCCATGTCGGAGTCCATAGTCGTGTGTTCGATTCCCGTATCGGAATCTAATTATATTAATCTGTTTATCTCTATATTGAAATCAGTTAGTCCACAACAATTTTTGGATTAATAATTTAACAAGGCTAAATAAAACGAATAAGTGAAAGGAAAATTTTCAACCAAAGCTCAAGAATGTATGTCCATATGTTATATAAAAAATTTTCAACATTTCATGGTTATCCTGTTATCACCATATTTTAAAAACAGGTGTAACCACAGTTAGGCATCTAATTTCAGTACCGTTCCTTCCCGTCACTAACCCGTATTTTTTAAATGATTATATAACCATCACGCGATCTTCATTGTCTCGTACGTATAACAACAGGATATACCGCATGCTTAATGTGGCAATTAAGGTGTCGAGATGTAATTGGATCTCTTTGCATTTCATACATACTCATAATTTATGACATTTACTTATAGACAATACACTGCTGTTTTACTTTTAACACACATTATCTTACAAATCTCTATTTTGGTTATTAGTTTAAGTGGCTTTAGAAGATGCGCAATACAACATGAAAGTCGGATCCATTATATGGACAGTCAAAAGTTTTACTTAGCTAAGATCCGCGACAAGCAAAACAATAACAGAAAATTAATAGTGTGTGTTTTTCTGCTGGATGAAGTGGATTTATTTGGAACTTAAACCAAAAACTTACCGAAAATCGGCCATCAACTCCACCCACCAACCACTATACACAACACCAAACACACCTTACCACTTTTCCATCTTGTAAACGACACGTGTTTCGCCCCAACACGAGGCATCTTCAAGTATAGTAGACTACGGAAGACAACCGAGTTGTTTCCGTTAATGTTTTTCTTGTCGCAGATCTTAGCTAAGTAAAACTTTTGACTGTCCACATAGTGATGGATTTCCGCAAAGTAACGCCTGACTCCATTAATAATCGGATCCATTTCCAACTATACTTATGAACAATAAATTGAATGAAATGAATATTATACTAAAGTATTATTTTTACAGTGCCACGAACTTTAGAAGGAGATCTTAAAGTGGATAATGAGGAATTCACACAAGCTTTAGAGGATCCTGAAAGCGATGAATATCGTGAATTTGCCACAGCATTCAGCGATGCCCTGAAGCGAGCCTTATTCGACCCATACGCCGTAGAAAATGACGAAAACGATATAACTGTTGAAATCGTAAAACTAAGGTTAGCTGAAAAATGCATTATTTTTTAGTAAAGCATAATAGATATAAAACAATTTACATATAAAAAATAAAATTTTATTTTTATTTTTGCAGGAGCGGATCTATAGTTGTAACCTATAGAATCCATTGGAATCCACGGTATCCTTCTGAAGCTGCTGAAGATCTTTTAACACCAAGCAGTTTAGCTACAACTTTAAATAACTATCTGGCACAAAATAATAGGATGATAAATATCTATCACATAGCTGAAGATCCAATAGCGACAAGACAAGTGCTGGATATTTGTCAGATAAACAACAATGATTGCGAGTACGGATGTGAGTTTGACCAAAAAACTCTGGACTTTACTTGCACGTGCCCTCCTGGTCAAATTCAAGACATGAAACATGTGAAAAAATGTATGGTATTGTTAGAAAATTCGGAGGAACCAAATATTATGTTATCCGAAAACACTACAAGTTTAACCACATTTACGTTAGATTTAAATCCCAGTACAAATAAACCCACTTCAGATATAGAAAAAACAAATACAGAGTCTGTACAAATATTAAGAAAAGAAAATTCAGAAAATATGTTTGATTGGAAACCAACACAACAATATTCTACTACTACAGAAAACGATGGTGATCTTAGTTTTTCACATATTTTTGGCAATGCAAATTCTCAAAATGAACAATCAACTGAAAATTCAAACATTCCAAAAGAATTAGGCAGTGAGCCAGAAATGATGACGACTCCAGAATCAAATAATTTACGCAATGAAATTTCAAAACCTATAACACAAATTACAATAGCATCAGAATTAACTACACAACAAACTGCTTTGAAACATACAGTGCAGCCCTATGCAGAATTAGAACCTTCATTAGAACCAGAACCTACATCAGAACCTCGCAATGATTTAAAAACTACAGTCATTAATAGTGATTTTATGATTCCTAATGAGACATCAAATCCCAAAAATACTCAGCCAGAGGAGTTGCCATATACCTCTGTCCCTTTAATGACAATACAACCAAATTTAACACCAGATCATTCTACGGTAGTTATATCTCACACCACTGAACCCACATTTGAACCATATACAGATTCAACAATAATATTAGAGCCTACAAAAACACCAAATCCCGAATCTGAACCTATGGATAAGTCCACAGTTTCTCAATTCGATCCATCGGTATTTTTAATCGACGAAAAACATAACAAGAAATCTAATTTCAATGAAGAAAATCAGTTACAAACTACAACTACAAAAATAATGAATTCTGATGAAAATTATGAATCGAAACCCGAAATGATTCCTATGCTAAACGAAAAAATAGACCATGATTCACAAACAGACCCTAATATAATAAAAAAGGAGAGTAATATCGTTACTGAAAGTGATTGGCTAGAATATACAACAGAACAATCTCAATCTGATAATATTGTTACAAGCATACAAACTTCATCAGACTTAACTGATTATAGTATGGAAAATTACTACATTCGTACAGAACAAAGATCATCAAAAGCTTTTGATGATGACTTTTTAACTGACGAAACGACAACCCAATTCACGACTATGCTACACAATGATAAAGTAAATACCAAAAATGATGATAATTCATTTGAAATCGTGCAAGCAAGTGATGAAATTCCGATAGCAAACACTACAAGAATTGAAAACGATATGAACTCGAATGAACAAACCACAACTTCAACATCGGTTTTAGAAATGTTTGCCGTAAAAAAGTATGAAGAACCTGAAAAAAATGAATCAACAACTATAACAACAATGATACCAATCAACAATATAACAAATGAACAGAGCGAAGAAAATAAAAATCAAGGATCATTTAAGGATATATCCGTATATACTAATAAACCACCACAACTTGAAACTACCACCACATCAGTTATGATAACTACTACAGATTATTCCATTTTAAACCAAAGTAAAGGCTTTGGCACGGGAGACAATTTAATGGAAGTTTATACAAAAACAAATCCACTCGAGACTAACCTAACCATAATAGAAAATAACACAACAACTGAAAAAGATTTTCCTGAAGGAGAAATAACTTTTGATTCTATTAATAAACTTTATAACCGCTCTTCAAAGTCCTTTGAAAATCAAAATAACAATATACTTACCGTAACAGAAATAAATGATGTGTTTAAAGAAACGACGGAAATAACAACCAGTTCTGATTGGATGCCTGAATCCGTTACTGAAATTAATTACCTAGAAGTCATAAATAATAATAAAAAATCAGAAACAACTGAACCACCTAAAATTGATGATATAATGAGTCGAGGATTAGTCAAAGATGACTTTGAACCAGATTATCTCAATATAGGTACAAACAACTCTAAGAACTTGGAACAAGATGAGCCTCTTTATGGTATGATACAGGATTACGATAATGATGAATCGATTGTCAAACGGGTTAAAAATGAACCAAGTGCGATGATTGAAGAAAATTACAAAAACTTCACTATGCCAGTACGTAAGGAAATAATGTCAGAAATAAACCCAACTTCTGACAATAACAATGTTAAGTCGTTTGAAACTACAACTGTGAGTGAATATATATACAAAATGTCAAATACTCCAAGTAATGAACAGCAATTAATAAATCCAGGTACAACACAATCTCCTTCTGTTACTGATAAATCTGAAGATTTGAACTTCATGCCTAAAGATTCACCAAAAGATATTCTTCAAAATAATATTTTGATTTCAGTTATCACAACAACATCCGAAATGCCTATCACTGAAAATAAAAAATCATTAGAAACTATAAATACTACAGTGTCTAACATGGAAAATATCGCAGAAACAGCCGATCTACTTCAAAATGTCACACAAGGAAACAATTTGAATGTTACAATATATGAAATATCTAGTCATAGTAGTAATCACAGCACAGAAAAATCTACTCTCAGTTCACTATCGGCGGAGTATGAATATCACGAAACAGAGATGAATCCTTTCTTACCTGAAATTGAAAATAATAAAAGCCTCGTCAAGAAACTTCAAGAGGGACATGATCTCGAACCATCTAACTTAAACGAAACACAAAATGAAAACATGGAAGAACAAAGTATTATCAGTAGTAACGCTACTGATAGTCATATGTCATCAAGTAATGACTTAACACATTTGAAGAACGAAACAATTATTTCTTCAGTAGAACATAAAAACGCGCAATCAAGCTCTTTAGGAGATAATACTATAGGAAATGAACTATTTTCCCAACCTACTACTCGCGTTAATGACGAAATGCTAAGTTATAAGAATACAGAAACAACGCAATCATCATTTGACCAGATAGATGAAGTCAGTACTGATAGTAAAGAATCATCGGATAATAAAGATGTTTTGCCTATTTCTACATTTTTATTAGACACCGATGATTTAGATACAACCCAAGGAATCTTACAAGAAGGGAAAAAAGACTTTACAAATAGTTCCAAACTCGAAGCTACGACTGTACCTTCTATTGTGTCCGAGACCACTACATACAATAAAGCTAAAACTATTGACGACGATGAATACCTTAGTGTTGTCCCTATAGAACAAGAAATTGATACTGAGAAAAAAAATTCAAAGAGTGACGACAATGAAAATATTCCAGAACTTAACTTGATCAGTGATTCACCAAAAAAAAGTGATATAAGGACAATAGACCCTAGCAATTCTGATTCTGTAATTAATGAGGCATAGCATTTGTTTTCGGCTTTAGTTATATGAAATACAAAATAAGTTTGTACATTACTATTTCATTTCCTGTGATTCTGTCGAACAATAAAATACCTAACAGATTTAGTGTACGTACCATAATGTAAATTGCTAAAATTTGGAACCATAGACAATAAGATACCCCATAAATCAGAACAAAATATTTTAACTTAAAAGTTTTACACGTAATCATAATAAGTAATAAGGTAAATATTTGTTTTCCATTAGACTAGTCAAACTAGAAAAGGTCGTCATTTTCATGAGGATTTTAGATTATTTATTGCTTCAAGTATGCTCGGGCGTGTCACACTCAAGAGAATAAGAAGTTTCACTTACCTGTATCTACGATAACTATCTAAGGAATACTGAAAAACATATTATATTTGTTACCATAGATGTATATTATAATGACTTTAACAAAACTAGGGCTACGTTTTAAAATATGGATATATGTATATTAAATTCCAAAAAAAAATATTTTCTCTGAAGAGATTACTATTCTGCCATGCCATAATGTGATAACATGGAGATAATTTAATGTTTCATTCGTACATAAATATCCTAATGTAGTGGTATTTAACAGAAGTGATGTCTGATTGTATAATAATTATTGTAGATCTTGTTAACTAAGATATATTTTGTATAATATGGTTGAAACTGTAAAGAATTATGTTGTAAATAAATTTAAACTTAATATTGAACTTGTGTCTTTAATTTATATAAAATACTTTTTTAAAGCAGAAGTGAACAACCATACGGTTCACTACAAGTTGTTACCGGTCCCTATATACATTCACAACACCGGTATCACAAATAAAAGTGGACATTGTTAAACGATCATAATATTTCAAAACCTCAAATATAATTTTTGAAACTTTATAAATCAAATATAACCCATCGCTAACAGTACAAAAAATTTTTCAACACAACATTTTTTTGTGTTGAATGAGGGTTTATTTTTATACGCTTATACAAATAATATTAAGCGTAACTTAAGTTCAGTTTTAGATATTAAATGTATAAAGAACGGTTTATCGCATAAATATGCAAATAAAAACTACTAACTGACTCGACAAACGTTGTTTTGCTATATACATTATTTCTATGTGTCGGTGTAAGTATAAAAATAGTTTACAACCTATTCTCAAACCTACCGAATATACAAAAAAAAATCATAAAAATCGGTCGAGCCGTTTCGGAGGAGTTCAATAGCAAACACGTGATTGTGTGACACAAGATTTTTATTGTAAAACTATTCAAATAAGATTTTGAGTCTAACCAAAAACTATGACACGCTACATGTGCACATTTTTAAAAAATATTTTTAAGGAAGAGTTGAAAATATTGATTTAGATAAAATATAATAGGGCTTTTACGTATATGGGCAAAGTTATTACAATTTTTTTATTTAATCATCCAAACTCACTCCCACGCCTTGCCTAGCATACCAGTTATATATGCACACACTCGGACCCGCACTTCCGATAAGTTGTTCAGCATTTGATATGCATGCCGCGCACCATTTGCACGAGTGTCACGTGAGCTTTGACATGTTGGCGCGCAATTCAAACAAAATCAAGACAAAAACGAGTGCAACGGACAATGTTAACTCAATTTAACGGAAAATATAAAATATACACAAAAGGTAAATCGTTAAGCAATATGTTTACTTAATCACTTAACGATAAACGAATTAACGATGTTCTGCTAAGCTCTGCGTTCGCTAGCTTTTTATACGTGATTCTCGCTAGGCTGTAGCTATAGATAGTTTTCATTGACTATTCATTTTTGGGCTCAATATATTAAAAAATAATTGAGGAGGAGGAAAAGGCAATGATATATAATTGGAGATATCAATTGCTCTGTTACGGATATTTAACTAATAAGACAATAGTGCCTGCATTTCATACACAGCGAGTTGCAACGTCTCGTCTTGTCACCTCCCACGTGACTTACGACCGAAGTAACAAAGTACTGTGAAAGGTTAAAAAGGCTGGTTATTATTTTTGAAAGAAGAGATATGAGTTATATGTAATAAAGGCTCGTTAAATAAATAAAAGACAGCCTAAATGCAATATATATATTACAATATTATAAACAATAGGTACATAATTTTCAAATATATTTGTATTCTGATAGAATATAAATAACAAATCACAGCTAAATTAGGGTACACCTTAAAAAATCCTCACTATGACAGCCTGGAGTTTTGTGCTCATCAAATAATATAACAGACGAGCCCTGTATGGCACTTAAGTTTGACATAATTTATAAAATATCTCCACAGTATTGATTTCTTTCTGAGCAATGGAGTGTTATAGACAAATATTAGAATACTTAGGGTGTGGTGTTATTTCTTCAATTTCTTGGGCAGTCATTTGCTGTTCATCATTAAGCATTTTAGCACACAGACATTCATCATTCATTGTACTATTCCCGCTGACTATACATTTACCTAACATATCCTTACAGCTATTGTAAGGTAAAGTCTGTGTTGCATTTGATTTCTTTTGACTAACATCTGTTTTATGTTCTTTATTATCAATACTATCAAAACTAAAATCAAATGTACATTTTATTTTAATTATATTATTTATGCCATATTCAATTTCAGGTTTACAATCATAAGTATCACAAATATCATCAAATTTCTTACAATTTAAATCAACATTGGCTGATGATTGTGAATGCTTTAATTTAAATGTACAAAAATTATTACAACCCTCACAAGCTTCACTTAGCTCGTTCTTTATACATCTATTATTTGTATACAGTTTACTCTTTGAACTGTCTTCAATTACTTTAGCTGTTGTTGTTTCACATCTATTATCATTATTTTCAAGTATTTGGGCACACAAACACTTTTTATTGTCATTCATATCTCCATCCATGAGGCATTTACCCAAAACAGTTTTACAGGTACTAATGGACTCCTGGGATTTAGTTAAAGTGTTTGTTATTTCTGCATTATCATTTGCTTTAACTTCTTCTATAGGTTTCTTTTGCAATAAATTTTGTAAATAATCTTGTTTATTATTATTATATCTTACTAGGCAATTCATTTCATGTTCAGCAGCTCCCATTAATTGAATTATTTGTCCACAGTAAGTACAACATATGGTGTCTGTTAAAAGGTAAATGATTATTTAATTTTATGAAAAACAAAAACCTCTTTCTTTTTCTTGTAACAATAATAACAAACCTTTTATTGTTGTTTTAGTTATGTTCAGTTCTAATTTTAATGATGGTTCCTCCATAATTTCCATGTTATTATTAGTATGATTGGCTATAAACAGAAAACAAAAGTTGAATAATCTACTAATCAACTTATTACATAAAAATCAATCGCTATGTTTATGTAATTTCATCAAGGTATACTGAAGCCCACTTACTATTTTTGTAGTGTCTTTTCCTCGCGCACTCTGAATAAAATTTCTTTTTACAATTAGGCATCTCACAAGGATACTTTTTATAAGATTCATGTGTTTGCATGTGTACCTTCAGGTTATAAGATTGAATGAAGCCTGCAAATAAAAGATCACTAAGAACAGTCTACACAGAGTTGTGTGATTCTCAGAATTGAATAAGTCTATCCCATTTTGTCTCATGATATTTTGTATGGCAATAAGGTAGCTGAAGATAAAAACCAATCTATGATCCCCAACCTTTTGCCTAATATGAGGATTAGGCTACATCCCTCAATTGTTGAGGTAAAACAATGACCAGTAGTAAGGATTGTATTGATTGAATCCAAATAATGTATACATAAAAATAATTGATAAAATAAACCAAAGAAATAAAGACATTACCTTTGCCACAAATATTGCAATAATGCTCTTTTGTATGGGTATGCGTCATTTCATGATATTTCAGGTGATGTGGAAAATTAAATGACTTATTGCAATTATTGAAGCTACAAGAGTATCTCCTCTCAGATTTCGGTTTGTGACTCAAAGTGTGTGTACGTAGAGCTTGCTCACTGCTAAATTGTGCTTCACATTTACAACAAACATATTTTCCTAAAAGAAAATATATGTTTTAAAATAAATGTATTAAGTTATTAATCATCTTCTTGTAGTGTGCACGGTGGAGGATCACCCGCATAACTATGATGGCACATGTTACTTAGGCTGTCTCAAACTTTTACAAGGTTTTAGTTAACTCATAAAGAGTTGTATAAAAAACCTGTTTTCAGCCATACAATTAAGGTATGACAATAATAATATGACTAGTTGTCCGATGTAACTTACCCTCATGTGCATATTTCATATGTCTTTTTAAAAGAATATTGTCTTTAAAGTTACGGTTACATTTTTCACACTGAACATTCCCAGTTCTTTCATGTTGTTTCTCATGTCTTTTTAATGCAGATCTGTAAAAAAAAATTTATATACTTGCCTAAACATAACCTATTTTTGTTGTTACATTTTATTAAACCAATCAGTGTGATAAATTGTTATCACACCAATTGGTTCCAATTTAACAAAAATGAATTTTTTCAACACTACATATGAATATTTTACATTCCATACGCAATAATTTGTAACTTAATCGACATCAATAAATAAAAAAATAATACTAACATATAAGTAAATTTTTTAGTACATTTCTTGCATTCAAATCTAGGAACATGACTTAGTTCATGTCTTTTCTTCTCACTTTCATACTTAAAGACTTTGCCACAAAATGAACATTCCCCCATTATTGTTATCTTTTTCGTATCACGGTGCATTGAGAATTGAGATACACAAAAATGTTTATACAATCAATTTGACATTTCGTTATACTCGATTGTCTCAAGATAACAAAACATGGATATTGTTCTCCATAGCAGCAGCAAAGTAGTCACATATTAACAGCTATTTTTTTCAGTAATACCTAAAACTATATAGGTACATTTAGCATTAATATAAAATAACAATAAATTTGACAGTGACTATGACTATGTTGCGATAGCTATTCTTTTTCTTTTTTTTTTTGGAAATTAGTTATAACTATTATGCCAGTGTAAGTAAAATGCAATAATATACAGTCTCCTGAATGATGTTAAAAGTCAGCACATCACGTTACGTCTTGATAAAATGGTGGCCATTTTACCAAAACCTATGGACTTTTTCAGTCAACTTAAAAAGTTACGATACACGCACTTATTATATATATTGCATTAAAATTAAACAATATAACTGATAACAATATAAGATTTTGAAAATGAAATAAAAACACAAAGTCACTAATGTAAGTGGCGGAAAAAGTCAACCGTGACTGATTTGCCATTGGCAGAATTCACTGACAGTTGCCGTAAACAAAACATTACATTATTTATTCTCTAAAAAGTTAATCTGTCGCTGTTCGATTCAATCATAATACATAATTTTATTTTGTGGTTCCTAGAGCCATAGAATAAAATTATTAAAATATAAGTATTATAATAATAATTGTGTTTTGTATTATTATAGAATGATATCAAAGTTGTAAAAATTTTCTAAAATAAGATTATTATTTTAAGCAAGTATAATAAATATTCAAGGTTATAACGAAAATGAGCACAAAAAATAATATTATATCTTTATTTAATTATGACTACAATGAACAGATACGAATACCAAAAGCAAAAAATTACAATATCAGCAGCACTGCAGTCCGCTATGCGCCAGCGACAGCGCTAAACGTGTTACATACGAAGTTTATACATATTGAAGCAGTATCTATTTTATAATTTTTATGACTGAAATTATAAACAAAGATGGAAAATTGGTTTAAAATCACATTAATTCTGTGTGCTTTTGGAACACTAAGAGAGATCAGGCCCTCGGAGCCGTTTGTAACGGAAATCTTATTAGGAGAGTGGAGAAATATCACTGAGAATCAGTTAAACCAACAAGTGTATCCTGTCGGAACTTACTCTTATTTAGCGCTATTAGTTTTGATATTTCTTATAACAGATTTTTTGAGATTTAAACCGGTTATAATTCTTTCTGGTTAGTATGTCATGATTTTTGTTCCTATTATTTGACTTGTGTTATGATTATATTATTACTATTTTTTTTATTATTTGCTTCACTATTTCACTTTTATAATTATATGCGTTTATCCGGGGTAAATTATTATATTTATTGTTTTTAGTTTAATATTTTATTATGGCATTGTTTATTTACCCAAATAATTTTAAAATAAAACTTATTTTAATAAAGTTTTCTCCTTAATTCTAGGACTGAAAACACTAAAGGTTCTTATCTACATGAGTGTATTTCACATGCTTTTGAAAAAATGGTCTAACAAATTTTTCATAAAGAACAACTTAAATTAGTACATAAAGTTATTAATATGTCTGACTTAAATTGCTTTCATTACATTTTCAATCAATCAAATATTTTTTGAGCTTTTTACTTAATTTCCATTGATTAAGAACTTTAATTAGCTCTAAAATATTTTATAGGTTTGAGTGGAATCTCAGTTTATGCAGTACTATTATGGACTTCAAGCTTAGAGTGGTTGCAAGTGTCCCAGTTTTTGTATGGAATTTACATGGCCACAGAAGTAGCATATTTGACATATATCTATGCAAAGGTAATATAACTGCAAGTATTTTGGATATCTTGATATTTACAATAGCAAGATTTTGGAGATTAGATAATTTCAAAAATATAATAGGAGTATAAGTAATATTAGTGTAAAATTTGAATTTGATAATGTAAAAAATGATAACCAATTGGCTCAGTGGCAGGACCCTCCGGCCGTGGAGTCAATGGTCGTGGGTTCGATCCCCGCATCGAAATAAATATATGTATGGATTACAAATATTTATTCTGAGTCTGGTAACTGCCAATACATATTGGATAAGCGTGGTGGGTTTAACGTCCATTCCTTCAAAAATGGAGAGGCCCATGCTCAGCAGTGGGACATATATGGGCTGTTAAAAAAAAATGTAAAATTTAAATTGTGAGTGCATGAATATTCTTAAGCCAAACATAATATGTCTATTATTGCTGGTGTCCATTATCAAATATTTTTAAGTAGATTATTATGTATTTAAATTACAAACTAGCAAAGATTTTGCTACAATTAAAATACAGCAATATTTTATTAAATGTTTTATAAAAATGTTATTAAAATCCAGAATATCCCTTAATCTTCTTTTAATACCATTTGATTTAGAGATCCAAGATCAAAAAATATACTGAAACCAAAATATTATTTTATATAAGTTATATACATATATCTATTAACTTTGGATGATAATCCTTTATGTATATCAAATTATATTTGAGTTTATTTGACACAACAATTATTTGTTCTTTGTGATGTGGTTGAATTCAGTTGAGCGACTTGTATGCATACATGCTTGAGATGCTTAAATACACATTGTGATATGGTTCTGTTCAAACATACATGATCAGACTCTTTGTAGGTATTTTTATGAGATAGAAAAGCAAATGAGGTGGTATGTCTCCTGATGGAAAGCAATCAACACTACCTGTAGACATCTTTTTTTTTGTTTTTTTTTATGGAATAGGAAGGCAAACGAGCAGGCGTGTCACCTGCCAACATACCATAGTCGGAGATATGGATGTCGGAGACAAAATACCATACTGGACATCCATTCTTCCAAATAGTGGGAATAAAACCATTCTTTGTGGGAAGTTGTACGATAGTGGAATTCAGCGATCACCATTATCCCAAACATTTCCTCGGAGCAATGCAATAGTAATGTAACTGCGATTAATTTAATTGCCCTACAGGTAGACTCGGCTAAATATCCAGTTGTATCTTCCTATACCAGGATAGCAGCTCTCACAGGCCGTTTCCTGTCAGGTGTGAGCTCTCAATTGCTGACCAACTATGGGATAATGGATTACCGAGATCTTAACTATATCACGTTTGTAGGTAATGAATTATGTAATTTTGATAAACAGTGTATTTAGGATGTGATGGTGTTATCCCAGCCCATTTGGCAACAGTTACCTCTTTTGTAAAGTGTTAGGAGTGTCAATTGCGTTTAATATATACAAAAGGGCAAACCAGTCCATCCCGACTATTAGTCTAGTCAATCGTGGTAAGACACAAGAAAAATATAATTTTAATATACCTAATAATACGAGAAAGAAGAATCTCGCGCATGAGATTTCCCCCACGTGGCAAGTTGATTTCACTGTCATTGTACTCATTATAGTAGTTTTTGTGAATAGACTTCTTGGTAAAAATTTCGACGCCCATCTGTCCAAGTTAGGTTTAGGTAAGTGGGTTAAATTCAAAAAGCAGCCATTTGGATTTTTTCTTTCCTTGGATGCCTAAATCATCCGTTGGCTTGGTTTATCCCGCCACGAAGGAATAATAACCCTAGTAATAATGTTATTTTTATAGTAATAATATTATTATTAAGAGAGAAATATTTAAATAATAATAGTATTTTACTTTAGAAATATGAAATAATTATGTATCAATTGCCGCTTTATTAAGTTATTTATCCTTTTTTCCACGCAGTAGCTCTTCCAAACAAAATTCTTTAAAGATGACTTTACTAATCTAGTGAAAGATATTGTATTTATCATTCGATGTTAAGTTTATGAAGAAGTACTCATTGTGTTTAATAATAGGTTGATCGCAAAGAGTCTCGTTAGCTCAGCAGCGGAACTGACGACTGCGGAGTCAATGGTCGCGAGTACGATCCCCGCATTGAAATAAATATATGTACGGCCTACATATATTTCTGGGTTCCGCCAATCCTCATTGACAAGCGTACTGGGTTACTGTATATCTCATGTATGAACTGGGAATGAAAGTGATCAGCTTGCTCGTTTCAACGAAATTTTCTATGCCTTCTTAAAAAAGACTTAAAGAAGTTAGGAAACTTTTATATACCAGCATGTAAGGGTAATCAAAAAATATTTAAATTATCTACCTCGAACAAATTGATGAAGTTTTTAAGAAAGGCCAGGCCAGCTTAACCGGTGAGTTTGCATGTAGAGAATAATGAGTGTGGAGGAAGCAAGGAAAGTATGCGGAGATCGTAGCAAATGGAGATCTGTGGTCTCTGCCTACCCCTACGGGAGACAGGCGTGACGATATGTATGTATGTGTGTTTAAATAATCTGTTTATCGTCATTATTTTAAATACTATATGTATTACAATGGCAGTTAATAAACTCTATATACCTTCATGAGCCAAAAGGAGCCAGTTCTACATGTGCTTATTGTATTTTATTACACAACAGTTTGCTTCATGACGCGCCATCGGAATCTGAACGTTCATTGTATCAATTATTTTTTTGCATGTACGCTTAATTGGGTATCGTTATTGTTTATAAGCAATATCATGCAATGTCTGATATTTTGCCTACAAACTTATTTTAGCTTCGCTTGCTTTTTCGTGAATTTTAAGTCATGACAATTCAAAGTTACATTCGCTAAATAAAACAAAGATGGATACATACGGTACATTTTAATTGTTAAAAGTTTTATGTAAATTTAGTACTCTATAATAGTCGCAAAAAACAGTAAAAACTGAACAACAACGATAGAATATGTCCATCCGTCAGTTGTTTGAAATAAAATCGATTATAGCGATGAGACTGCCCTTTGTATATAATCAATTATTGTATAACATTAACTGTGTGCAATAAAGAATATATTTATCTTTCTAGCAAAACAACTGTAAAATTTTGTATAAATTCAGCTCAAAAGTTTAGAGAATTTTTTTTAAAATCGATAGGCAAACGAGCAAGTAAGTCAACTGATGGTTAGCTACCACCGCCAGCCATGAACACCCGCAGTACTTAAAACACTGCGTATATATTGTCGTCTAACAGGGGTAAGGAACTGATCCTCCTGATCTCTACACTCACCGTACTGTTATAAAGATTTAGCCGAAGGCCTTTTAAAAAATACGAAATTATGATTAAAAAGGATATTTATTTAATAAAGGGCTCTAACTAGGAAGGCAAGTGTCACGCGCGGATGATCGACTCGAACTAAACTTTTAAATACAATTAAAATATTGAGAGCAGTCAAAAGTGCTGGCTAGGCGATAGGGTTATCGACGGTGAGCATTATTATATACACGATACATATATAACAGTACGAAACAGAGTAATAGTAAAATGCTATCACTTATATACATATATACATATAGTTACGCCTGTTTCCCGTAGGGGTAGGCACAGACCATAGATCTCCATCTGCTACGATCTCGGCATAATTTTCTTGCTTCATCCACACTCATCACTCTCCTCATGCAAGCTCGCCGGTTAAGGGTACTGTTTACCTGGCCTTTCCTAAAAACTTCGGCTCAAAGTGTGCTTTCCTTGGTACTCCCCTACCGACCCTTCCATCCGCATCCGCAACGTAAATTTCCCATATTGAGTATTTATGCTACCATGACTATCGCAATCTATCTTCATGTCCGATACGTCTATTCTAGCTCAGATCCTGGCAACTTTCTGGGCATTCTGGCTGCCACCGGTACCATATGGTATATACTTCCATCGGAAATCTATTGGCAACGTCATACCCGTAGTTATGGATGGAATGAAAGGAAAAACTTTGGAATCAACAAAACAGGAAAAGGTAATAATGATTTTGTTTAATTTCAAAAAATCAATAATAATATTAATACCTTAATAATAAAATATGAGGATTAATATCAAATTTCAAACAACATCCATATTGTGCACGGCAAGGATCGTGACAAGGTCCTTTTCCTTGTGTGCTAAATAATAAAATTATTTTTATAGATTTTTTATGTTAATTATTATTTATTAATTTTAATAATAAATAAATAATAATTAAGTTAATTATTATTTATTTATTATTCCATATTGTTATTATTATTCCATATTGTTATTAAGGGAGAAATATGTAAATAAAGGTGATAATAATACTTTGATTTTTTTCAAAATGTTTGCAAACTGGCACATATAGGACACACTAGCTTCTGCCCGCGGGAATCCCGCGTGGAATTCAGTTTATTACGCAAAAAACTATAGTACGTCCTGTAAAAGCTATTGTTTCGGGATATAGCAGGTGTTTGACCTAGGATCTTCAACTATCTCCATGCCAAATTTCATCAAAACTAGTTTAGCAGTGAAAGCATAACAGACAGATAGGCCCACTTTCGCAATTATGATATAAATATGGAAGTATGAGCATCCAGTTTTGAGTTAAAAAAAAATGGTTTTAATATTAATATTATATTAATGTGGATGGAAGGGCCGGAAGAGGAAGACCACGAAAAACGTACCTTGACCAGATTGCTGAACTTTTTAAGAAGGGCCAGGTCAAGAGTACCCTCAACCGGAGGGCTTGCATGAGGAGAATAATGAGTGTGGAGGAAGCAAGGGAAGTATGCCGAGATCGTAGCAGATGGAGATCTGTGGTCTCTGCCTACCCTTACGGGAGACAGGCGTGACGATATGTATGTATGTATGTATTAATATGAAAGTAAAGGCATCCCGTTTTGAGTTAAAAAAATGTTCAGTTTATACAAAGGCGGACTTAATGCCGGAAGGCATTCCTGCCTCTGATAATGATGGTACAATTTGATTTGTGAAATCATGGGATATGTTACCAGTGTGTTAGCATTGACAATTTAACCATAAGTAACACTTTTTTATATCTTATCTCATAAGTACATATGTATATTACCTATAAATTATTTTGATAATACAAAGTGATCAAGTCATCAGTGTACCTTAAAACTCGCTACATCTATTTTCTTTTTCAATTATATTCTTTACCAATAATTATATGCTATGTTTATATGATATTATAATTATTGACAGATTATTATATCACCATAGTATATAGAACATTAGGTGAACCACCAAAAATATGCGTTGTCTTATTACCTTGTGTGTCGAGGTCAAATGTAAAACATTAGACCTCGAGAATATATACATACGTACATTATTGTTTCGTTTTTACATTTATTTCTTATTATTATATGAATGTATTACTATGACTTAAAGAATGTCCGAAATGAGCAAGAATATAGATATTAGATGTAACCTTAAAGATTATCCGGTCGTCAAATACCTACAAAGGTTTGAATTTAACGAATTACCGGAGACAATGATGAATTTCCTCCCAGTGAACAGATTTGATAAACGTCTTAAAATAAATATTTTATGGTTCTTATCCGTTAGCCGAGCGCAAGCGAAAAAAGCTCAAAATTCCGCCAAATTTCTTACAACCTGACTTTTTTTCACGTAAAAAATAAAATCTAACAATCTCACAAGCGAAAAATCCCCAAATAGTGTAGAATTCCGCCTAATTTCTTACAACCTAACGTAAACTAACTTTTTTTTTCCACGTAAAAAAAACCTAACTTAACAAGCGAAAAATCCCCAAATAATGTAGAATTCCGCCAAATTTCTTACAATCATAAGGGGAATGTTCGTTTGGGGCCATGTGGTCTATTCTCAGAATTCATTCAAAACGAAACACGTTTTCTTCTTTTTTATTTAAAAATGATGAAAATTGGAGATTTATCAGATTAAGTATTTTATGGGGGGAAAAAGGTTAGGTTAGTTAGCGGAATTAAAGTACTTATTTTAATTGCTAAATATTGTAAATGGATATACAAATATAGTGACTTACAGGTATCAGCTGTCGACTAATACTTTTTATAGAATATATAGGCAAACTAGCAAACGGTTCACCTAATCGTAGCTAACAAACGCCACCCACGGCGCTGCAAATGTCATTGTCAGGGGCATGAAGAATCAGAATCGAAGCCTGATATCAGTACCCTGTGCTCGCAGGGTTGGTATTAGTTACTCGGCATGGCGATTAACAGTTTTAATTAAACTTTTATATAGTGTTCGTTCCGCACGGAGCTAGTGGAGGCGTCTTCACTGATTGTTCGTCACGCACGATCGGCCTACACTAGGCCTAAAGTGTTAGCCTGGTCTGCGCTGTACGCGGTGGGATTGGCGCTCTTCGTACAGGCACAAACATATGTACAGCTACTGTGGAAATATATACAGGATGAGAGTCAAGCACCGGTAAGTAATAGAGATATTGTCTGAAAAGTTACGTTTCGACGAAAAATCAAACATATTTTTTCCTCAAAACGTTATTATAAAAAAATAGGAATAAAAAATACAATATTTTTATATATGTTTTGATGTGAAACATGTTATCGCGAGGAATGGGAGTGAAATCGTAGACCGAGACGTCGTCTCGATTCAAGCTACGCTCCAATCCACTCCACTCTGTACAGGGTCACTTACACGTGGCCATGAGCATACGGTACAGACCGAGCCGTCGTCAAAGTTTCATATCTACCATGCGTCCTATGACGCTTCTCTTTTTTTTAAATAGCCAAAATGTAATTATATACTCTCAAGTCCTGTGACAGTAAATGCCTATCAAAGTGCATGACGTCACTTGTTCTCGAACCACGTAACCGGTATTGGAGTTTATATTAAATACTTGTGTATAATTTTAAACACTTTTCCATAAATAGCCAACATCCCTATTTAAATAAAATAAATAATTTCAATGTTTGGAAAAAACAGTATGTACCCTACATACTGTTTTATTCCAAACATTGAAATTATTTATTTTAACCTCCTAACTTACTCCGCTCCCTCTAACTTATAAAGTATGTCTTTACTTGACGTTGCGAGAACGCCATTCGTCACGGTTTTGAACGGATTTTCGCCAGTTGTTAGCTTGAAGCTAATTCAAATCGGCGATTACCACATCGCTGCCGTTGTCTCTCCGATAACATTGGATATGAACCATGAAACATCATGATTGTATGCCGATTTGCCAACCGTTTCGGATCAGAATTATACGAATTGCGCGTAAACGACGTCTTGCTTATTTACGTACACCTGATATCTCATAATGTAAATTTGTTATTATGTCTCATCCACGAGATAAGCTAATCTTGTAGTGAAGTACAATGAGATATGTTTATTTTCGTCAATATCTACGTTATAAAACAATGGTATCTAGCAGTGGCGTAGCGAGCTTAACTCGCGCCTGGGGCGAGTTAAGCTCGCTTGCGAGTATATGTATAATATACTCGCAAATTAATAAATCGTTTAACAAGCGTAAGCTATATGCGTTTAAGAAATAAAAATAAATAGTGTTCCGAAAGAAAGAATGTTTGTACTTTGTACACTACAAATATTTATTATAATATATTATTTTATCAAACAAATCAAGAAAGGAGATAATTTATGTAGTCACACAGTGTAGATGCCATAAGGAAGTGCTGATAGACACAGGTCGAGTCAGCCCTGCCAGTAGAAACGATGTGCCATTTCTATTATTATGAATATATTATTACAGTTTGATTTAGATTATTGGTGTTCCTTTTTTCCATTTTTATTTACGAATTAACATTTATTATATTACACTGGCACTATATATACCGTGACTTTTTAATTACCTGAGAAAACTAAAATTCGCGTTTGTAAAAATATGTATGTCAGTAAGTAATATTCAAATATTATAGCGTTCATACAAAAGTATTGTTTTATGGGACTTCAAAGAAATCCTGTAAATGCATCAAATACTTGTACGCCATCTTCGTAGTATTTGTTTACTACTATGCATGAGACGCATGTATTCATAAGTATGGCAACAGCGCGTGCGAAAGAGGAAAAACGTCTTTTGTCGGCAGGTTGCGCAAATTGTTTTAATTCATAGTTATCCCTTCCGTACGTAAATATTACGCTACCAAATTAAGTTGGTTTGGGTGCAGTTCATATTGTAATGATAATGATGTCTATTTGAATTAGCAAGATTTTTTGTTTTATCATTTTTTGGTGTATATTAAGGACATTTTTAATAAATATTTCATAAAAATAATTTTTCTTTCTTCGTTAAATTTAATGTATATCGATAACTGAATATATTACTTAATTTTCTCGGGTAATTAAAAAGTCACGGGTGTTTTCCAACAAATCAATTATAATAAAAATAAAAATTATCCAGCAATTTTTTGTTTTGCGGACCATTTGGCGCTCCTTTGAGTGCGTCCGGGCATAATGCCTGCCCTTGCCCCTCTCCCCTTGCTACGCCACTGGTATCTAGATAAGTTTGGGTCGTCAGTTAAGTCAAATATACCATGTGCGATCATACGACTTATTTTAATAAATAAATGACACAGCGACGTATATTATTCGGATATTTTTACATTACAATGTACAGTACCTACTTTTCGATCACAGCTCCGCTCCGCTCCGCTAAAGGCCACTTCGGTCATATCATGGGGTGAAAGGCGCGGATTTGTGATTGGTTTGGGGCGGATTTGGTATGTATTGGATGTGTTAAAGTACCTTATAATTGGTTATTTAAAATTATATATCACTCTTTAGTTAAATTAGAAGATGACCGTTATTTTATATGCAACTGACTGCAAGCAACTAAATGCTTGGCGAATGCGTTTAGTTCCTGAAGCATTATTAGATGTAATTAGTTTTAATGTGGTAGCTTAAAGTACTTTACTTAAAAAAAAAGTTTTTTATGAAAGCGATAGGCAAACGAGCAAGTGCAGCCTATGATAACTGCAGAACTAAAAGGAATGCATACGAGTTGCCTACCTTCGGGTAAAGAGGTGAATAAATGGAATGTAAGAAGGAAGATAGTAGTTGTGTCTAATAATCCTTCAAATTATGCTTCAGTTAGCATACAACGGGGCAGTAGAAGCAATACAAACCCTACTTGGTGCTCTTGGCGCATTACTAGCTTCCTACTCACCGCGGGGCGTCCTGCCAGCACCAGTGGCCGCGGTGCAGGGCATCGCTTTATTCGTCGGGACCTACGTACCAAACGTATTCGTCTCCTACGCGGGTTATGTCATAATGGGCATGCTTTATCACTTCACGATCACTTTGGCCAGGTAAGATCTTCGAACAAAGCTTATCTCCATCCAGAACGCACCCCTTTCCCTAGATGCGCTACATACTCCGGTCTACGAATCCAGCGGCTGCCAACCGCCTTCCTCAGATCGTCAACAAAAACGCTGTCTCCATTAGTAACATTAGTAGCCCATGACTATCTCAGTTTGCTAATTCTGAGAAGTTATGAGCAGTGGCTTTAGTTCTTAGGCGATTTAAATGCAAGCAGCTCGGAGAGCGGCTTTGAGTTTATGGAGTAGATGAACCGCAGGTATCTTATATACCTTTTGGCAGCGCCATAGGCAGTGCGGAAGCGTTGCAAACTTTTAAGGAAAGTGTCATTTTGGGAGTGGGAGGGGGAGGGTTTGGACCTCCGGAACTCAGCCGCTCACCGTACGAACGGTAGCTAAGCTACCACTGAGACACCGGTTGTCTTTTTTTGGTGTGGTTATCACGTCTGTCATAAAACATGTGTAAGAGTGTTTGTGTGGAAGAGTGGTGATACGTATATGGTGTTGTTGATAGTGATTGGGAAGTGAAGAGTTGCTGACGGCCGTTTTTCATTAGGATTTAGTTTGTTCCCCGTAAATCCACTTCTTTCCAGTAAAAAATAAACGCGTTATTCTTTTTCTATTTTTGTTTGCTTGTCGCGGATCTTAGCTAAGAAAGAATTCTGACTGTCCACATAGTAATAGATTTTTGCAAAGTAACGCCTGATTCCATTAATCATCTAAAGATATTATTAACGTACATTTCAGTGCTAAAATTGCCGGTCAGCTCAGCGACGAGAGTTGTTTTGGTCTTATATTCGGCATCAACACACTGATAGGCACCGGACTACAGTCAATCCTGACAGCGCTGCTCATACAAAGGCTCCAGGTCCACATAACGACTCAATACTACGCTCTTAGCGGACTGTTCCTGCTTGCAGCCTTTTTCTGGCTGTTCGGTTGGATTATACAATTGTGCAGACAGAAAAAAAGTATTAGTATTAGTAGTACACAGTATTAAATTTAGTTCAAAGTTAGACTGCATTTAATGTGGACATAAGTATATAATGCTACAATGACTTACTTAGATTATTTTTAATGGTTAAGAATATTTATTTTTCCGAGGGAATACAATTTACTTATTTGACAAATATAGGATAACTTAACTAATGTAATATATAATACTAATGTAGGATGGACGACAAAACATAAATATTGAAGGTAGATGACAATAAAAGCAAATACGTCACCACCAACAAATAAACAGTAGAATCTTATCACAAATAGAAATATAACTGCTTTTTTAGTGCGTTGAAAACATCACTCACAATAACTCTGAAATGTTTTTAAATTTATACAGATGTACATATAATATCTTAACCCTTGGGACGCCATGTCTGGCAAAATATTTTTACCCCTGGGTGACGAGAAATATCAACAATCGCGCAGCCGTGACACTAAATTTTTTGTCATCGTATTTGCCTTAGATAACGAAACGTAACTCTTACCGATTTTTGTTTTTAATGACAAAGTTCTTTCGGTACATCATTTAATAGAAGATCACTATTTTATCATTCTGAAGAAATTGATCGCTTTCAAAAAAATACAAATAGCTAGCGAGTTTACTTTCATTTATTCTTGTTTTATTTTATATTTTGAACCCTATAATTTTTGGTGTGGTTATCACGTCTGTCATAAAACAGAAAACTGAATCTTTCAGACGTTTACACGACTTAAGATTAAAAACTACCTTTCCCGCCAACTTCCATCAGTGACGTGTTTTTATTCCATTTTCATAATCTTAAGTGTCAGTGTCAAGTAAAATACAATAATATCCAATCTCCTGAAATGTAACAAGTCAGTTTATCACGTTACGTCTTGATAAAATGGTAGCTATTTTACCAAAACCTTCTATGGACTTTTTTGTCAACTTAAAAATTTACGATACACGCATTTATTTCATATCACTTCACTTATACGGCTTAATCGAACTATATTGCATAATATGCCACCACAATTAAACAATATAACTGATAATAATATAAAAGTATGGAAATGAAATAAAAACACAACATCACAAATGTAAGTTGGCGGGAAAAGTCAAAAGCTATTTAGTACTTATTTTGTTAATAGAGATTTTTGTCTTATTTATTAGTATACATTAATTTTGTGTATATAAAATACCAAGGAGGCTTAACTTCTTTATCTTTGCTTTACTTCCTTCTTTCCCTCCCATTATTGTATTGTTACCTTAAAGTAGTAAGTTTGTTTGAATGATTAGTTGTTATCATATTTGCTCTTGTAAATTAATAAATAAGAAAAATTAAGTACAATAATGCAAGGGTTATAATATTTAGTCACAGTTTAATTAATTACTGATAATGAAGGCATTTTCCATTAATTTGTTTTCAAATTATTTATTATGAACTTTGAATTTATTTCTATTATCTGCTACATTCATTTGAATGCAGCAGATAATAGAAATAAATTCTCCTCTTTTCATATCAAAATTAAATTATTCCATTGATAAAGCAGTATTCAGATAGGAAAATGCATTCATTGTTGCAGAAACACTTAGGCGCCTTAATATATATCTTGCAGTGATACTTCTGGGATTCTCAGAACAGCTGAATCTGCTGGGAATAACATTTATGTATTCTGTTAATTACAATAATTTCAAAATACATTTGGTATACATAAATTTTGGGATGTGTTGTGTTTTTTATTTAGTTAGAATAATTTTAAAGTTCTCATGAAATGAATTGGTCAAAATTGTCAAATTAAATATTCTAATTGTATGTAATTGTTATCATTGTCTAATGGAAATTTATTATGAATAAAACAATACAACTTGCAAATATGTTTTATTTTCTACTCCAGCTGTAAAACTTACCATTTGGTTTAGTTATTCAGCTCATATTCACTAGGCTTAACTTGTATGTTGAGAGGACACAATTTTGTAAAATTCATACAAGCTCCATTCCTAGTTTTGTACCTCATCTATAAAAATATTTTATATTTTAATATAATTGTATATTTTAATTTAACATAAAATTAATAACCCATAACCTTAATTTTAATTCAAGCTTTGTCATATTATTATTAAAATATATTCAATAATAAAAGGCAGAAATACTTGGAAAAATATTTAATACGAAAATAACAAAATAAAATACTGAAATATTGTCATATTTTATTATAATAATCTTTCAGTTGTCAATAAAATACAGACAATTTAAACCTAATATTTACAATTTGATATGCTTTAGTCATTGGAATGTTAATTTGTAAAAGTAAACACAATATACATCAAAAATTTTCACTATATTTAGTATTCAATGTCTGATAATTTTTTTAAGCTTTTCTTAAATTTCACAACCATCTAATTGAATACAAAAATTCAAATTTATTGAATATTTTATAGTTCTGGCATAATATTAAGGATTATTTACAAATTTGAGAACTGAAAATAATATATGATAGTTATGCATACTGCATAGAGTTAGGTGTAGGTCTCGTTTTAAAGTAAACATAAATGCAAATCAATAGAAAAATTACACCAACTGTAGGCAAAACTATTGTATAAATTTGCTGGCGCATTTTTGCAAACTCCTGTTTCCTTTCCCTTTTCTGTTTAGCCGTTTCTTTAACTGCACCTTTTAATTTCCTCATTGTAACTAAAAACAAGATTTTACAGAAAAGTGTAAAACTACATTTGCCACGTTCACTGAAAAACTTTAAGATCATAAGAACTTTATATTACCTAATATTATTATTTATACCTAAAATATAAAATAACTTACAAAATAATATAAAAAAACTGAACAACTAAGACAAAAGTAGAAAGAAGCTATTCTAATTTCCACAATTTTCAATAAAATAAAATACGACAGATATTATCGGTCGAGTCAAATTCACTTGCTTTACATTTCACGCTTAGTAACGTACGAATACGTGTACGTGTAACCGTTCACCATTCCTATTAGCCATTCACCAAGATAAGCAGACACCTGATAGAACGTAAGATCTGTGACATTTTATTTGTGTTGCCTTCTTTTGACTGTTTTGTTTGATAAATTTAAATTTTATGTGCATAAAAAGCTCTGTCGTTAAGGTTAACTGTTTTGCAGTTTCTTTACTATATATATATTTTAATCTATTTGAATCTAATTTTAAGCAAATCATCCCAACAACTAGCAATCTAGTGCTTAGTTCCAAAAAGTTGATATTCAATACAAAAAGTTGAAATTATGTCTATTCTTTTTAAATAATCTGTATATTCAATAGAGGCGTAAAAGTATTTTCCGCTTCATGCAGATACTTATGTTTGCTTTCGTGCTTAGCTACATATAGTTAAATCGTTCACCTAATTGTTTTTTCTTGCGAGTTTTACTTGACTAACTTTTTTTATAGATGGATTTTTTTATCCATGCATTGATATTGATTGATACTAAATAAGCTAAATACAAACCTTAGTTCTATGATGTTATCTATATTAAAAACCGTCGCTGTTGTAATTTTTGGTATCACTACGTTTCTAAAAATATATAGTTTAGTTTTCCAAATACACTTGCTATTGTATTGCACTTGCCAATGTATCGTAAATGAGTCAAATTTACTCGCTCCAGAAATCTATAAAGACGTTAAACGAATTGCACTCCACTTTCAGTTTTCAATCGCAATATAAGGTTATTGAAAGTCGATTCGATAAAATCTCCTTCACCAAAAATTTGAGATTTGGCAAGGTAGCATGTTTTGAGGAGGCCTGTGTCGAACTATAAACGGATGCAGTCTAATGATGACTATTATAAAGGTACCTTTACGGCATATAAAACCTCACACTTGATTGAAAATATTGTTTAGCATTCGCAGTTCTATATACACTCTGTAACGCCATGGTCCCCTCGGACTTAACATAGAATAATAAAAAAACTCACAATTCAAATGTAAATTCACAAATCAAAACATTTATTTTAAAAAATATTAAATTATTTATTTATTACCATAGGCACACATAAAGTTCCATTCTTCCTCCGTACAAAAGCTTAAAAATAGAAGTTTATTAAACTGTTTTTGCCCGATAACCGGTTTCGGGTTTGCTTTATGGTACTGCGTACCTTAGAAAATAACTTATGAGAGCACTGACGTCGCAGAAATCGATAAATGTTCTTGTGCTAACTTGTTTAACTTTGGGAAAACGGCTTTCATATCTTCCATTATTATTATCTATTTAAATGTAATACTTTTAAATAAAAGTCTGGTGAAGTAAAATATGATTGGCTAGATGAGGTTATCCTAGGGTCTATACTTAACGAAGTCGCTAAAAATACCCCAGAAGATACAACCCCCAGAAGAAGAAGAAAGAATGAAAGATGTGAAATTTCTTCAAAAGAAAAAAGGAAAAAAAAATCCTAGTCAATTCAAACTCAATTTTTATTAATTTAACAATGCAACACATGATACAGATTTTTATGAGGAAATAATCAGCAATTTTAAAATTAAAAATTGTTAAATATTTGATCACAACACAACAGATTATACTTTAATTATATATATAGAAGAATAAATTCAGTAAGTCACCATATCTGGTACACATTCAAACTGCAACAACAGCAGATTACTCAATACACAAACTTTTTAAAAATTTGATGTTCTAATTATTAGTAATTGACTGATCTTAAAAATTATAGGATAGTATTGAAACTCCACTTGAGACTTTTTAAAGTAACAAACCTAATCATAATGATGGTAGTTATCCAGGTTGCTAAATTACATAAGCCCTAAATAAAACAATTATATGTTCTATATAGAATGTAACTATACTCTAGGAGTGGATAAATTTAAAGTTACAGGTGTCTCACTGTGTAGCCCACAAATCTTACTTTTTACACCAATATTGTTGTTGTGGAATAATGTAAGCAATTAGATATGGCAACTTTAAATTATAAGCTCATTGGTGTTAGGTGACTGAATGGTTATTTAAAATTATTGTCTTAACCAAGTTCAGTCTATATAACTCATTATTAACTTAAACATGAAATTCACCTCCATCCAATTTCTCATCAGACAATGTTGATAGTATACTGAGAGATGTGCTCTGCGAAAACCAAATAAGGCACATAAATAATCCTTCCATTATACCTATACCAACTCCTCCTAGCACATCCAAAATATAATGCCTCTCTAGCAAAACTCTTGACATAGACACAGCTGTAGCCCATGCAATCAGAGGTGGATAAAATATCATAGAAACTGGGTATAAATACATAAGTATGAAAACCACCAAAACAGCTCTGCTTGCATGTCCCGATGGAAAAGAGTACTTATCTGGGCCTACTGCCATGAGTTTGTTCATTGGAACAGGTCTCCGTCTTCTAACAAATGCTTTGATTACAGCTATAACAATAATGTCTAAAATGAGTGCTGAAACAAAAGGAATAAATAATTAGATTATAAGCAATGGAAATATCAAAACTAATGGATGTTGCTTTATTTCTCATGATTGGTTTTGGATAGTAGATTGGTCTTTATTAGTCAGGTAGATGCTGCTGCATATTTACTTGCCTAGTCACCTCTTAATGTAAGCTTTTAATTTAATGATTTCTTGAAATGAACAATCTGATGTGAAGAAATAAAATAAGCATTTTATTCCTTCACATCATAATACATTTTTGAGAATATTACAAGTAAATGTAGTTGCATGTCTGCCTGTAATGAAACAATTGCCTGTCTCTAAACTAGGAGTGGACTATATAATATATATTGATGTTTTAAAAACACTCAATGAAAGTACTGATGCATCAAATCAGTTTGATTTTTTCTTAATTGCTCAAAAAAACTATGTTTTTTATTAGATGCATCGAAATAGCAAACCTACAGTAAATACTAAGTAATTAGTAGTAATCAAAACCCACATTTTAAAAGTAGGTGCAACTACTACATTTATCATAAATTAAACAAAAAGGAACATATATATTAAACAGAAAGGAAATTAGGCAACATTAGAGTGAAAATACTTTTAAGATTGTCACTTCTTCTATCCATATTAGCAACATCTGCTTTTACAGCGTGCATTTTATGGTTACCTATAAATAGTTTTGATAAAATCAAAATTTGAATTATGTTGTTTTTTTTTAAATAAACATACACTTGACACATTACTACTGAAATTTGTAATATTAAATGAACAGTAACAAAATTAATAAAATTCTAAATACAAGTTCCACAATGGCATTCGCTAGAATGAATATAAAATTGTACATACCAATTAACATATTAACTTGAAGTTGATAAAAATCTTTGTTATTAAAGAACCAAATAAAACTAAGCCAACCAGCCAACCACACAATGCCATGACATGAGACCTGCAAAAATAGTTATTTTGAAAAAGTTAAGGTAGTTAAAAATATTAATAAAATAAGAATATTAATAGAGAAAATTTTTATCGTATATGTATTGAGTCACAATATATAGACAACGTAAATGGTTCAATGGGCAAAATTCTAGCTTTTAGATGGTAGGTCTGATTCTCACATGATAATTAATTTATGTATGTAATGCAGGGGTATTTGTATTGTTGCATATTGTCCTTATCTTTTGTATATAAGATTTAATTTTGTATATAAGAGATTTAATGTATTACAAATTTAATGGTGTTACTTCAGACTTAAATAAATTAATCTATCTATCACAGTGAGTTAGTGCTCAATTCACATAGTAGGACATATATGTGCAATCACACAATCATATGTTTGCTTATTATCAATACAGATACTAGTCCATTATTACAAAATACCTCTAAGAATTTTGCATGATTACGTAATGATCTTAGGGCTGTTGTCTTCAAAGCCATTTCCACAAATCGTTTTGTAACCTGTACATCATAGTGCAGCACTTTTCGTAACATTGGTGGCACTTGCCTTTTATCTTCTGTTACACCAAACTAAAAAAATAAAATTCATTATAATTACTTAGCAAATTTAAGTTTACAATAATAAAGTTAAGTATTTAATTAGCAAATTATTATATTTTACGTTTTTTTTAACACATTTAGAAATATTGGTCCATACAATTATAAATGTGTGTGGACATATATCAATTACCCCACCAGCAGTTTTGTGCAGTTTATTGACACATGTTAATTTTAAAGAGGTTATAGATTCCCTTACTTTTAAATAGATTCCTTTACTTTTAAAGATAAATTTGATCTCTTTGTCACATGTCAATTGTTGAGTTCAACTTTGACACACCATTATTTTCATTTATAAATTAATTATTGAAACAAAAAATTTAAAAAGTTTTAGAAAAATCATTGTTTCATTTAACTTGATGACTGTCCACAGAGTAATGGATTTCTATAAAGTACCGTCCGACTCCATTAATCATCTATTGGTATATTACTGGTGGCCATGATTTAAAGCAGTGAACCTAAGTCATATTTTGGCAAATGCAGAATTAAGAAACTGAAGTGACAAAAAACCAATAACTGTTGGAGTAGACAAATGCTTATGTAAAACTATATCTCAGTAAATACCATCGGCCTAAATGTAGTGATGATTGGCAGAAAGTGAAAGAATATTTGATTGAAAGGTGCTCATAAGACCTATATCCAATGTTTACTGCCATAAACATATAATAACTTATTGTATATAACAACTAAAGATAACATAGCCTACCATTTCAAATATTGACAAGTACGTGATAAAAATATTTATTATATTATATATTCACGCCTATCCCCCGCAGGGGTTGGCAGAGACCACGATCTCCATCCGCTGCCATTCATCGCAGCGCAACGGCTCGTCATTGGATAAAAATATGTATAGTTTTAATAATATGAAATAACATTACCAAACCACTGTATTTCAACTGATGAACCATCATTACTCATACTGTAGTTAATAACGAGATAAAGTTGTTACCCACCTACCTAATCAATAGGTTTTAGCACGTATTGAATGTTGCTTACCGTGTCCATATCGCGCAGATAATTTTATGGTTCAAAGAAAACTTAGTGACACTTGTGTAATTAATGAAAATTCCAGCTGTAAAGATAGGTGAAATGCACAAACAAATCTATATTTAAATCATCACGCGTGCAATAATATAAATGAAATGTGTTCGCGAAAGTAATCCAATTATTATTAACAAGTGAATAATAAAGTTTAAAACCCAAAAAAATCTATGAATATTTCAAACGAAACCAATGATCCAATGCAAATATTAAAAAAATAAAAATATTACGTACAGTACACTGTATCTAACTAAATTAACAAACCAATGAGCAGAGAAAACGAATCATAATTATAATCAAAATAATGTATAATATATATATAAATACATAAACTATATAGAGATACTAACGTATTTATTATATTTTATGGATAGTAATTATAACAGATCCAATATTCACTAAGTTTTCCGTCGAGCACTAGCTGTGTTCAGTATATATAATAATATTGTGCCGATAGAGAAAAAAGTACAAAGTCTGTAACTATTAAAACTTATAATATAGGTACTATGTGCATTGTGATCTCATAATTGCAGACGTCGCGACAGAATAAGTATAAATTACGATGCCGTTGCACAGCAGACGTCTAAGAGAATAAAGTGTTTTTCTATGGCTAAAAAAATTGTATTATTGATTGATCTAAAACATGAGACCGCTAGAAAAATTGGGTATCTAAATCCAAATATCACACCATAAAACTTGACAGAAAAATAAAAAAAAATAGCCCTTATTCAATATTGTGCGTTGTCGAGTCCCCAGATATAAGGGATTCCAATTTTTCTTTGAACATTTTTAATATTTGTTATTAACATTTCATTCATTTAATCAAGGAAAGAAAAGAAAAGCCAAACTAAGATCCGACTGGAAAAATTTACCGAACCAGGTTTAGGCCCACCCGCGGCTATAATGCCTTGATGATGGTGATTTATTTAATTAAATTAATCTATTACTCAAAAGGCGATTTATATGATACCGATTGATATATAATTATGAATTTGATATTAGTAGGAATGATTTGATTTGTAAAATTTACTTCTCGTCACACAAAATCTTGAACTTGATTGTACGGGGTTTTGAGTTTCACTTTCACTACAAATGAATAAATAAATATAATCACGAATAAGAAGATTAAGCCATTTTTGAAAAAATAAAGAAAGGAATGAATTATCAATAGGTTGACTATTCCCGCCAACTTGCATCAGTGATGTTGCGTTTTTTATTCATTTTTATAATCTTATATTATAAGGTGTTTAACATTTATATATAATACGCCTATCCCCCGCAGGGGTTGGCAGAGACCACAGAGCTCCATCCGCTACCATTCATCGCAACGAAACGGCTCTCCATTAGTCGCTTTTCGTCCTCGTGAGAATCAGGACGTGAGGACGTGAGAATTCGTAATTGCTAAATGTGAATTTGTTTGTTGAATTGCTAAATGTATTATTGTATTTTGGGCCTTAGGGATTCACAGAATACGGGATAGCTCCAACTGTATAATGAAAACCGTTGTTGTTAGATTCAACTCGCGCCTTATGATACAGCTAAATCGGCTTCAATGTAAATGATATGTAAATGGTTTACTAAAATAATTTTTAAGATGTATATAATTAGTACCACAATAATGTAAAATGTATGGACCAAGAAAAAATGTCTGAAATAAAGATTTTTAATTAGAACAATTACTACATATTATGCGATGCCTTGATGGTGTTCGGTGGGGGGCACATTCATTCTCATTAAAATTATTTTATACTGCACTGATCAGAAGCGTATTACATTATGGTACGATTTTGTAAGACAATGGTAACATATCGGGACTTAAAAGGCTTAATACTATTCAGCTTCAGCTCTGAGAATAATAACTGGAGTCATGAAATCGAGTCCTGTAAACGCCTTACAGTTACCATTACAGTTAAGGAAACAATATTGAGCGGATAAATTTATATTTAAAATTATCCAATTTTCAGATCATCCTCTTCTAAAATAACAAACGTTCAATAATCATATAGAGTCATTAAAATACTGGACACAAACCAATCCCATGCTCGATTAAAAGTTTTCGTAACTTTTTATTCTTTTCTACACGAATCCATCGTACTTTATCTCTGTCATTATATTGTGCCAATTTTGGATCCTTTTTAATCTCATCCAAAATAGTATATGACATAGAATTAGTTAAGGGCAATATAGAGGTCGATATACATTTCAAACATAATGATGAATACAGAAAAATGGCTTGACTGGCAACACATCTTTACAGACGCCTCAAAATCGTCTGAAAGTGTTGGTGTATGCGTTTTTCATTCTCAGAATAAAATAACACAAAATATTAAATTACCTACAGAAAGTTCAATTTGACACAAGAATTTTTTGCTTTATTTAAAGCACTAGAATGTATAATATGTTTACGAAAACTATAATTTCTTCAAATTCTCAAAATGTTTTACAAGCACAGGAAAACTTCCCTTAAAAATGAAACCAGATTATCCCATAATCATTTAAATACTTAAAAATTTACAATTGATATAAATTTATTAGAAAATATGATTTAAATTATAGAAAATAATTGACAGTTCAAGCTCGACCACTAATTACTTATAAACACTATTTTAATATGAATAGGAACAAAAATTAAGATTTTAAGTCCAGTAATCGTCGAAATGCAACTTAATTTAACTTCATACAATTTATTTGGTTTAGAAAGTCCATTGCAAGTTTTGGATTCTACAATTCTTTTGGATCACTTTTTTATCAACAAGTCATATTACTTGTTACTACAAGTAACTATAATCATAAAAGATTTAGATACTTATTAAATTAACATGGCACTGATAATTAGCTATATTTATTTGCTAAAGAAAAAGAACAAGAAAAATAAACGAAGATAAAGGAAAACTACACTATTAATGGGCCGTTTCCATAGCAACATATTAGTATGGAAAACAATTTGTTATAAATATACGTAAAAATATTGATAGAACATTATTTATTTGATATTATGGAATTTTTTGGTTATACCTATTGTGGGCCACAAAATTATATTAAGGATATAATGAAAATAGATTATCAGGAACCTGTTACAAAAAACGATGCAAAATTATTAATGGAAAAAATGGTAACAAGAAATTAATATTACATATTTTTTTTGTAAATTAGTGTTTGTAATATTAAAAATTTTATTTTTTGTCAAGGTTACTTATTCGTTATGTTAATTATATATCGTATATATTTATGAAAATTAATTCGCAGTTTGCTCTAGTTCTAGTTATTTACTATATAGTACTTTTATTTTTATACTATTTCATTCTTTTTTTTTTCAGTTTTTTCAACCTATCGACGTTGCTATTAAAACAATCGATTGCTACATAGGAAGAGTTGATGGCTTTCCCTATGGTTCTTTTCAAAGATTTATAAAAATGAAACGAAAAGGGTTAACAAAACCTGTAGGACCCATTAATATATATAGGCTCCCTCCTACATCTTCGACAGAGGTTTGTATGTTAAGTAATAAATTCTTAATATAGCATACATTTAAAATAATTGTAGATACGACCAAATATAAAAGCATACGGTTTATTTTTTAGTATGGGTGGTGGCAAAACGATGCAACACTTACAAATACGAAATGGCAAAAATCCTTTCAAAGATATCCGCAACCTGCTTCGCCTAATACTTTAATATTAGATAAAGTTAGAAAAAATAATAAATATGCTACATTATTTTGACAATGTGTTTTTAAATATTTGTAGTTTTAATTTCAAATCATAGACAATTTTTTTCATCGGAATCATCTATAATAAAAATTTGCATTCTCAGTGACAGTTGACATTGGCAATACTGTCTAGTTGTGTGTCGTTTCTTTTGCATTTGGGTGTTGAGTGGAAAGGGAGGATTTCTGTTTCAACATGTAAGTTATTTTAAACTATCTGCAAAATCTTTTAATTTTCACGTTATTTCTGGTACTAATATTAAATTTAATTGAATTATGTCGTCAAAACTTAGTTTATTTTTGTATGATTTGAATTATAGTTTGCATGCGTATCTTTAAATATAGTCATAATTAATTTTCAGGTCTAAAGTATCGCGTGATACACTATATGAGTGCGTTAATGCCGTCTTACAAGCATCAAAGGATAAAAAACGTAACTTTTTGGAAACTGTTGAATTGCAAATTGGCCTAAAGAACTATGACCCTCAGAAGGATAAACGTTTCTCCGGCACTGTCAAGTATGTTTACCTGAAAAGAGCATTTTCGTGGATTCACATAAACTAACCAGGAACTCATATATTGGTCTGGTTAATTACCATACGGTCTTATATTTTGAGAATAATGCTTTAATTAGAGAAAACAAGACAACCATTGTCACTTGTTCTTAAATATTCCACTAAAATGCATCTGGCCAGGGAGTCAGTGTTCACTGACGGGACTCTACCCAGAGTCTTTAAATATTGGGTAGGTTTGTCATTTTGGCTCACCGATATAAAATAACAGCATTTGAAATGATAAGGTATATATAAAATAAGTGGCTTTCTGTGTTATAGTATATAAATTTATTACATTTTGTTTTTCATAATAGATTTAATTTTATATGGAGAATGCATTTTTATCTATATATAGTTTTGTCAAATAAAAGCAAACCTGTTTGATAAAAATTACAACTGCTAAATTGAGAGATGCACCTTTCTTATGTTTATATTTCACAATTTTTTAACACATTTGAATATCTTCAAATTATTATTAAAAATTCGAAAAAGATTGAAAATTACTTATAAAATGATAAGTAATTATAGTGTGTGGCCTTAGTGTATGATAAAAAATCATTTGAGTCTCTCAAGTATAATTTTAGAAATTTAAAAAATACTTTGTGATGTTTACTTTTGAGATAACTTTAAAAATCCAGCACTTTTATTGATATTTCTGTTTATTAAATACATTTGTTAACACATAGTTTAAACTTGAAATTATGTATTGATACTTAAAAACATTATTAGCTTCTTACTCTTAATTCAATTTCAGTTATATTGAATGATGATTAAAAATTGCATGTATTATCTGATAATGATGAAAATTTCATTGCTGATTGTCTTTTAATTAAAAATGTGTCTTTAATCTATCTTTTGATGTTTAATTTTACTGTAAATTTTTTAGGCTTAAGTACATTCCTAGACCCAAGATGCAGGTGTGCATACTTGGTGATCAGCAACATTGCGATGAAGCAAAACAACAGAATGTGCCGTGCATGGATGCCGAAGCTCTTAAAAAACTTAACAAGAACAAAAAGCTTGTTAAGAAACTCGCTAAGAAGTAAGTATTTCTCTAATCAGTTTTGGTTTTTTCAACCCTCACTGCACACAAAAAAAATTGCATTGATACTTGATCCTTTGATATTAAATTTTATGGGTAGTTATGACCAAATTAGATTATTATGTGATAAAACAATACAAACTTCAATAGATCAATAGGCATACTGCACTAATTTCAAATCATAATTATAGTAAAAATTCCAAAAAATTATTCATTAAAATTAAATTACTAACTACCAAATTGTTTGATTTTATAGGTATGATGCTTTTCTTGCGTCAGAATCTCTCATCAAACAGGTGCCACGTCTGTTGGGTCCTGGTTTAAACAAGGCGGGCAAGTTTCCTGGTCTGCTGTCACACCAAGAATCAATGACTCTAAAAATCGATGAGGTGAAGGCTACCATCAAATTTCAAATGAAAAAGGTAAGCTTTGTGCACAAATAATTGTATTTATTTAAGTTATATATTATAATTATAAACTTGCAGTAAAACTAAAGAAATAAAATTTAAATGTATTAATAAAATTCTAATTAATAGTCAGATGGAAATTCATTATTAAGATGGATTATCAGACTTAGCTAAGATCCACAGAAAATTAATATTGTTTACATCTTACCAAAAAATTTGCTTTCAGCAAAATCCTCCACAGTTTAACTGTTGTCAGTATTTTTAACAGTTTTAAATACACTACTTCTTTTTCACAATATGTTTCTCCTCAACATGAGGAATCATCTGGATACTAGTGGCAAAGTTGCACCATTTTGTAATTTTACATAGTAACGTCTGGAATTTTAGAAAGGTGTGGTTTGGTATGATATTTTTGCTGACTTCAGAGCTATAAACATATAATTTGTAGATAATACAATATGAGAATTACTAGTATAACAAATTGTAACTAGTTTTGCTTACCCTGTATGAAACATTACTGGTTATTACTTATAACATTACTGGTAATTATTAGGAATATAATTAATGATAGTATCAAGACCAAATTCTAGCAAAAAAGTAATATAAATGTTAATTTATATAGGTGTGATTAGCAAAGCATGTTACTTTTAAATTATTGATAGTAAAAAAATTATTTGCAATATTGACTGAGCCATTTTTAAAATATACAAAAATTAATTTCGATATTAAAATTTTTTACAGGTACTCTGTCTTTCCGTAGCGGTCGGTCATGTTGATATGACACCAGATGAATTAGCACAAAATGTGCATCTATCCATAAACTTCTTGGTTTCACTGTTAAAGAAACACTGGCAGAATGTGAAGTCACTTCATATGAAGTCTACTATGGGACCGCCTCAAAGATTGTACTAATCTATTGTAATAAAATTTGACTTTTGAATTTAGTCATTTAATTCACCCCTTTACACATTTAGGTCCAGTAAACAATTCATCCAAATGACATGTGAGTTGCTCAGTGGAAAAGTGGCCCAACACAAAGGCCCAAGCCCAAAAACATGATGGATATACTCATAGTACAGATAAACTTTTAGAATGCACTATTTTTTTTTTATATTTTCACGCCTATCCCCCGCAGGGGTTGGCAGAGACCACAGAGCTCCGTCCGCTGCCATTCATCGCAGCGAAACGACTCGTCATTGGTCGCTTTTCGCCCTCGTGAGAATCAGGACGTGACGGGTGGCGAACCACGTCGCCGTCATTTTTCGACAAATTTGGTATATTAAATTCGTCTTAGTGAATCCCACAAGCCGCAAGGGAGGATGGAGGTCAGCCCCAGCAGAGCCCTGCATGCTGAGGTAAGGCACCATAGTCCCCGGGACGATCGGTATGCTTTCGACTAGGCTCGCCCCTAGCCACGCATCCATTGGCACGGCAGACCAATTGGATTGGCGGAGAGGAAGGGAAAGGAAGGGGGCAGGAAAGGAAATGCGGATTGGGGGGGTCACCACAAGCGGAATAAACATTTATAAATCCATATAAATATTTATTCCGATGCGGGAATCGAACCCGCGACCATTGACTCCGCGGGCGGAGGGCCCCGCCACTGAGCCAATCGGTCGTAGAATGCACTAGTTTGTATAAATTAAACCTTTCATGTATGTTACCGCATTTATTACAGTGGCACTCCTGTACACTCCATTTGCTACCTTCTTATTATAGGAAAATAATATAAATAAACTATGACTTACATTTTAGGTGCAAACAAGAAATAGAAAAGTAAGCAATTTAAAAATTTAGGTCAACTAAAAACGGGCGCTGTAATGGAGACCGCGTTTTGGCAAACGTAGTGTAGGTTGCCCTCGCCTTGATGGTGGGATAATATGAGCAGGGTGGCTATCAGAATCTAAATCTGTCTAAATGATGATCAGGCTAGAGGGTGCGTCTTAGACCAGTAGTGTACTGCCGTTAGCTGAAGATAATGAAAAATGGCTATAATTGGGTAGGTATGTGAAATTCCTGAAGTCTTATGCAGATACTAAAATAACTAATATTACGTCAGTGGATTATTTGTTAAGCGTACACTTATATACATATGAACAAATTGTAGATCGAACAATGTCGACTAAACGCCTTTTACATGTGCTGCCTATGCAGGTTTTTGGGCAGTGTGTCATGACTAATCAGTAATTCTTCATAAACTAATATCGAAATCGTATTTACACAGATACACACACAGGCAATCTCACTCAAACACACTTGCATCAAATTTTAACCGAGTAAATGAAACGCAGCAGTTGGAGTTTCTTTTACGAGGTCTATTCATATGAGTATTAGCTGTATTAAGCGTCACTAATAAAAGGATTCTGGAAGTCTCACGGCTACTTAGCTTGTTCGGACTTCTCGGACATGTACACAAGATGGAGTCCTCTCGTCTGCCATGCCGCGTTCTTCTGGACGCAATAGCAAATACAGTGAGATACTGGGAGACCACTGCTACGATTTGAAGACTATGCTAAGTGTAAGGTGGTAGCCTTCGAGGTGGACTACTGTGAGAAGGAGGAAATTGCGGACAGGCAGATGATTTGGCGCAAGCGTTTCCTGGAGGGTCACAAGTTTAGCGGCGAAGTCTGACTCGGGACTCTCGTTAACAACGATAAGGTGCCAAGCCGGCTTGTTATCAAACTCCGCAGCACTCTTATTAGACATGCGGCAGGGTTTACCTGCCACAATAGGCCTTAGTTTACCTTTCGGACGTAATTCCGTGAATTATCTGCAATATATGTAGACGCCAATGACAATGATGATATTGTAGACAATCTACATTCTATAGTCATAAAAATCTTTATGCGCAAGGATTATGTATTTAAAATTAAGGGCAATTGCGTTTGTTTAGTAAATTTCTCCATATTTAAGAATATATTCAGGTTCAAGTGAAATACATCTCCAGCAAACATTTGCACAAAATTTTATTAGACAATGTCACTGATACTCTTAGAATCAGGGTTAAGCATATCATCCTCACTGTCTTCATTGTCATCGTCTTCAGGCAACTGATCATCACAATCTTCAAGCGATTCCTCACTTTGAACACTTTCTTGCGTAGATATAACTTCTCCATGAATATTTTTATTCTTTAAATTGCCCATCCAAAATGCTTCTGAACAGTTATTTGCTGCTAGTACTGCTTTTACTTTATATATGAGAGTTTCAAGTAATTGTCTTACATAAGGAACTCTACTTATCAAAACTGTATCTTTTTTCAATCTAGAATGACAACATAATGATTGTAAAAATCTTGTTGACTGTTGAAGAAGATTTAAAGTCTCTAAAACTTCTTGAGTTTTATTTTTAAACTGTATTTCTACTATTGGTAGCCCTTGTGATATAAACAATTTTAATATTGGTAAAGACTTCTTAAAAAATGCTGATAAAGTGTTTCTATTTTCAAGATTTTTTGAAATCTCTGACATGCACTTCATTATAGTTGCGACATCTTTCCATAAGTCTAAATGTTCAGAGTTGGTTAATCCTTTTGACAATTTGGACTTAGTAACTTCATAAAGGGCTGTTCCCAAATTTCTGTAAAACACAGGAAAGTTGCCTTTGTTGATACATTTAAAACTATTCAATGTATCATTTCTAGTTTTGAGATATTGAATCTCATTGGCAAGTTGAACAGAAATTGTTTTGAGTGCTAAAATCTCATTGTTAATTAAATATGTGCTGGCTAAAATATCCACACTTTGATTAAAAATTATTCCTTTTTCTAATGATCCATCTGGAGATTTCCATTGCTGAGATAAAAAGTTTAATGCCATGTTTCTTAAAATTTTTAATATAGTCATGTTATTAGAGTATTCTTGTATTGTTTTAAGAACCTCTAATAACGAAACGGCAGTTGAAAGTTGGAGGCAATATTTTTCATGTTTTTGAAGGTACTTAGCTACATTCAATAAAATATCATGCATTGATACATTATCCTTAGAATCTACACTTGCTATTGTTCTAAGGGAACTTTTCAACAATCCATTATGATGATTTTTAAAACCAATCCATTTGAAATAGATGGTCCACAAATTATAGATATATTCAAGACAAATAAGAAAATCACTACCATTGTTATTTAATAAGAACTCTTCGATTTTGTTATTCTCAAGTGCATGAGTTTCTATATATAGTGTAATAAATTGAACATGTTTCGTCACATTTGGAAGGACTTTGCTTATTTCTATCGCACATTCTTCTGCTTTTTGCCGATCATATATAATATTGTTATCTTGCTTAGATAAAAAACTATGTCTTTTTATTTTAGATACTAATAATTGTTCTATGTTGGAGTTTATACATTTTAAAAGGAATTTTAATGCTTTTGCAGTCAGGTTGGTTTTAGATTCATTATTATCAGAAAGCTTAGAATTCAACAGTTGAAGTAAACTCATATTAAGACTTCTGAAAGGTAAATTTTGAATAAGACCAAGTTTGTTTTTAACTGAATTAGTGTTATTTTGTGTAGGTTGTGTTCTAGCTGATTCCATTATAACTGTATCTTCTTGTGCTGTCTTTTTTTGGCTTTTTTGTTTAACATTTTGCATTTTTATAGGTTTCCTTTCAGAGTAATCTCCATTTAGGATTTTGATATGACTTATACACAATGGAGGTTTGTATGATATTTTTGTCAATATCAAAATTTGTTCAACTAGGTTTTCTAGCTCACCAATTTGCAGAATTCTTCTCATAAGTTTTTCGTTAAGGTTATCATCTCTTTGTGTTGCAAAAGCATTTAACAACTCACGGAACCAATTAATACAGTATATAAGGCAATCAAGAATAGTACATAATGAAGTATTTTCTAAATCTTCAATAATATCTATATTAAAATTGGGCATAACAATGGAACATCCTAAAAGTGCATCTATACTTGAAAGATTTCCATCATGTTGCTTATAATGCAATGATTGTACTAGTTGAAATAGTGGAGATAAAATACCAACACTAATCTCCCCACCATTATTCAATGCTATTCCTGCTATATTTATAGCTATTACCTCATCTACTTCTCCATCCATGTTCAAACAATATTGCATTGAAAGATTTAATTCCCCTATCTTCTCAGTTTCTATACTATCTGTAATAAAATTCTGTTGCAAGTCATTAGTTACAGCATCAGTCAACCAAGTCAAGAATTGTTTGTTTATATGAGGTGTAGAATTAACAACATTGCATAATTCATCATAAAAAAATGCTATCATTTCTGGAAATTGCCTTGTACTACGACTAATCAATTCAATAATTAGTGCAGCTTCTCGAAGATTCCCTTCTGATAAATGTGAGACTGATCCATAACTAATATTATCAGGTAGTTCAAGGGAGTGATCATCATCACAGTTAGTTGCTATTAAATATTTAATGGCATGAATACCAGCAAGTATACCTTGAGTTTTAATAATTGGACTAGAACTGCCCAATTCTTTTCTAATCATTATATGAATATCATTTGTTATCACAGAATTTTCATGGCTGTATGCAAGACCACACACCAAATTCATAACTGCTCTTATTTCAGATAATGTCATATCATCCATCCTGTCTACTAAAGTTAACATTTGAACACTTTGAGGCTTTAACAAGGACATATCTTTTGAAGCAACAGTGTTTAGTATTATTAGTATAGGCATAACACAATGCTTGCAGTCCAGACCTAATTGTAATAACTCTGCAACTACAGTTTGACAGCATTCATCAAGTTCAGACAACATAAGCATAAAAATATGAGATGCAAAAGACTGAATTATTGGGTCTGCTTTAGTTTTCAAAAGTGAGTTAGCAACTTCAATGAAATATTTCAAGTACTCTTTTAAAATGGGTTTATATTTTGAAAATACATCATCAAGGATATCTTCTTTGAGTATGTTCAATTTTATGTATTTCTTTAAAAAGTTATCTATTTGTTTTTGCCTTTCTTCTGATGTTGTATACAAAATTAACAAAATTATGATATCAATAGGTTTATAATCTGTACTTGTTTTACAGTTTGAGACAATTTTAAACCAAGCATTGGCAATTGCTTTTGAAGACACCATTGAATTTCTGATTGCAACTGCAGTGAGAACTTGGCTTGAAGCAATTTCTTGAAGAGATGACATTGATGTCGGCCAGCCTAAAGCATTTCTCAACCCTTGAACTGCTTCTAAATAAGTATCTCCACCATGACCAGGCATTAATAAGAACTTTATAAAATTGGGAAAATAATTACATTTACATAAACTTAAAAGAATGTTTAAAGTTTTCTTTTGTAATTCTTCATATTGTTCATCAGAAAGACAAAGGTATGATAGGCAATCTAAAATAGCAGGTATAAGTTCATGATCCTGACCAAGCATCCTACTTAATTCTATTGCCACAATATTATGTTCTTTGTCTCCTAAAATATCTGGAATAGCTGTAATAATTTCAAGGCGTACTATTTTCTCTGTTGAAATATCTAGCAAGTTATGAATTTGGTGTGTGGTCAATTGCATACAGCCATGAAAATGCTGTGACAACGATAGTCGTATGGTGACTAGAAAAGAATTGGGCAGTTCCAGTCCAATTATTAAACTCAAGGTATACTTGCATGGTATTCATGCCGTTAAATATTTAATAGCAACTAACTGTGATGATGATCACTCCCTTGAACTACCTGATAATATTAGTTATGGATCAAGTCTCACATTTATCAGAAGGGAATCTTCGAGAAGCTGCACTAATTATTGAATTGATTAGTCGTAGTACAAGGCAATTTCCAGAAATGATAGCATTTTTTTATGATGAATTATGCAATGTTGTTAATTCTACACCTCATATAAACAAACAATTCTTGACTTGGTTGACTGATGCTGTAACTAATGACTTGCAACAGAATTTTATTACAGATAGTATAGAAACTGAGAAGATAGGGGAATTAAATCTTTCAATGCAATATTGTTTGAACATGGATGGAGAAGTAGATGAGGTAATAGCTATAAATATAGCAGGAATAGCATTGAATAATGGTGGGGAGATTAGTGTTGGTATTTTATCTCCACTATTTCAACTAGTACAATCATTGCATTATAAGCAACATGATGGAAATCTTTCAAGTATAGATGCACTTTTAGGATGTTCCATTGTTATGCCCAATTTTAATATAGATATTATTGAAGATTTAGAAAATACTTCATTATGTACTATTCTTGATTGCCTTATATACTGTATTAATTGGTTCCGTGAGTTGTTAAATGCTTTTGCAACACAAAGAGATGATAACCTTAAAGAAAAACTTATGAGAAGAATTCTGCAAATTGGTGAGCTAGAAAACCTAGTTGAACAAATTTTGATATTGACAAAAATATCATACAAACCTCCATTGTGTATAAGTCATATCAAAATCCTAAATGGAGATTACTCTGAAAGGAAACCTATAAAAATGCAAAATGTTAAACAAAAAAGCCAAAAAAAGACAGCACAAGAAGATACAGTTATAATGGAATCAGCTAGAACACAACCTACACAAAATAACACTAATTCAGTTAAAAACAAACTTGGTCTTATTCAAAATTTACCTTTCAGAAGTCTTAATATGAGTTTACTTCAACTGTTGAATTCTAAGCTTTCTGATAATAATGAATCTAAAACCAACCTGACTGCAAAAGCATTAAAATTCCTTTTAAAATGTATAAACTCCAACATAGAACAATTATTAGTATCTAAAATAAAAAGACATAGTTTTTTATCTAAGCAAGATAACAATATTATATATGATCGGCAAAAAGCAGAAGAATGTGCGATAGAAATAAGCAAAGTCCTTCCAAATGTGACGAAACATGTTCAATTTATTACACTATATATAGAAACTCATGCACTTGAGAATAACAAAATCGAAGAGTTCTTATTAAATAACAATGGTAGTGATTTTCTTATTTGTCTTGAATATATCTATAATTTGTGGACCATCTATTTCAAATGGATTGGTTTTAAAAATCATCATAATGGATTGTTGAAAAGTTCCCTTAGAACAATAGCAAGTGTAGATTCTAAGGATAATGTATCAATGCATGATATTTTATTGAATGTAGCTAAGTACCTTCAAAAACATGAAAAATATTGCCTCCAACTTTCAACTGCCGTTTCGTTATTAGAGGTTCTTAAAACAATACAAGAATACTCTAATAACATGACTATATTAAAAATTTTAAGAAACATGGCATTAAACTTTTTATCTCAGCAATGGAAATCTCCAGATGGATCATTAGAAAAAGGAATAATTTTTAATCAAAGTGTGGATATTTTAGCCAGCACATATTTAATTAACAATGAGATTTTAGCACTCAAAACAATTTCTGTTCAACTTGCCAATGAGATTCAATATCTCAAAACTAGAAATGATACATTGAATAGTTTTAAATGTATCAACAAAGGCAACTTTCCTGTGTTTTACAGAAATTTGGGAACAGCCCTTTATGAAGTTACTAAGTCCAAATTGTCAAAAGGATTAACCAACTCTGAACATTTAGACTTATGGAAAGATGTCGCAACTATAATGAAGTGCATGTCAGAGATTTCAAAAAATCTTGAAAATAGAAACACTTTATCAGCATTTTTTAAGAAGTCTTTACCAATATTAAAATTGTTTATATCACAAGGGCTACCAATAGTAGAAATACAGTTTAAAAATAAAACTCAAGAAGTTTTAGAGACTTTAAATCTTCTTCAACAGTCAACAAGATTTTTACAATCATTATGTTGTCATTCTAGATTGAAAAAAGATACAGTTTTGATAAGTAGAGTTCCTTATGTAAGACAATTACTTGAAACTCTCATATATAAAGTAAAAGCAGTACTAGCAGCAAATAACTGTTCAGAAGCATTTTGGATGGGCAATTTAAAGAATAAAAATATTCATGGAGAAGTTATATCTACGCAAGAAAGTGTTCAAAGTGAGGAATCGCTTGAAGATTGTGATGATCAGTTGCCTGAAGACGATGACAATGAAGACAGTGAGGATGATATGCTTAACCCTGATTCTAAGAGTATCAGTGACATTGTCTAATAAAATTTTGTGCAAATGTTTGCTGGAGATGTATTTCACTTGAACCTGAATATATTCTTAAATATGGAGAAATTTACTAAACAAACGCAATTGCCCTTAATTTTAAATACATAATCCTTGCGCATAAAGATTTTTATGACTATAGAATGTAGATTGTCTACAATATCATCATTGTCATTGGCGTCTACATATATTGCAGATAATTCACGGAATTACGTCCGAAAGGTAAACTAAGGCCTATTGTGGCAGGTAAACCCTGCCGCATGTCTAATAAGAGTGCTGCGGAGTTTGATAACAAGCCGGCTTGGCACCTTATCGTTGTTAACGAGAGTCCCGAGTCAGACTTCGCCGCTAAACTTGTGACCCTCCAGGAAACGCTTGCGCCAAATCATCTGCCTGTCCGCAATTTCCTCCTTCTCACAGTAGTCCACCTCGAAGGCTACCACCTTACACTTAGCATAGTCTTCAAATCGTAGCAGTGGTCTCCCAGTATCTCACTGTATTTGCTATTGCGTCCAGAAGAACGCGGCATGGCAGACGAGAGGACTCCATCTTGTGTACATGTCCGAGAAGTCCGAACAAGCTAAGTAGCCGTGAGACTTCCAGAATCCTTTTATTAGTGACGCTTAATACAGCTAATACTCATATGAATAGACCTCGTAAAAGAAACTCCAACTGCTGCGTTTCATTTACTCGGTTAAAATTTGATGCAAGTGTGTTTGAGTGAGATTGCCTGTGTGTGTATCTGTGTAAATACGATTTCGATATTAGTTTATGAAGAATTACTGATTAGTCATGACACACTGCCCAAAAACCTGCATAGGCAGCACATGTAAAAGGCGTTTAGTCGACATTGTTCGATCTACAATTTGTTCATATGTATATAAGTGTACGCTTAACAAATAATCCACTGACGTAATATTAGTTATTTTAGTATCTGCATAAGACTTCAGGAATTTCACATACCTACCCAATTATAGCCATTTTTCATTATCTTCAGCTAACGGCAGTACACTACTGGTCTAAGACGCACCCTCTAGCCTGATCATCATTTAGACAGATTTAGATTCTGATAGCCACCCTGCTCATATTATCCCACCATCAAGGCGAGGGCAACCTACACTACGTTTGCCAAAACGCGGTCTCCATTACAGCGCCCGTTTTTAGTTGACCTAAATTTTTAAATTGCTTACTTTTCTATTTCTTGTTTGCACCTAAAATGTAAGTCATAGTTTATTTATATTATTTTCCTATAATAAGAAGGTAGCAAATGGAGTGTACAGGAGTGCCACTGTAATAAATGCGGTAACATACATGAAAGGTTTAATTTATACAAACTAGTGCATTCTACGACCGATTGGCTCAGTGGCGGGGCCCTCCGCCCGCGGAGTCAATGGTCGCGGGTTCGATTCCCGCATCGGAATAAATATTTATATGGATTTATAAATGTTTATTCCGCTTGTGGTGACCCCCCCAATCCGCATTTCCTTTCCTGCCCCCTTCCTTCTTCCCTTCCTCTCCGCCAATCCAATTGGTCTGCCGTGCCAATGGATGCGTGGCTAGGGGCGAGCCTAGTCGAAAGCATACCGATCGTCCCGGGGACTATGGTGCCTTACCTCAGCATGCAGGGCTCTGCTGGGGCTGACCTCCATCCTCCCTTGCGGCTTGTGGGATTCACTAAGACGAATTTAATATACCAAATTTGTCGAAAAATGACGGCGACGTGGTTCGCCACCCGTCACGTCCTGATTCTCACGAGGGCGAAAAGCGACCAATGACGAGTCGTTTCGCTGCGATGAATGGCAGCGGACGGAGCTCTGTGGTCTCTGCCAACCCCTGCGGGGGATAGGCGTGAAAATATAAAAAAAAAATAGTGCATTCTAAAAGTTTATCTGTACTATGAGTATATCCATCATGTTTTTGGGCTTGGGCCTTTGTGTTGGGCCACTTTTCCACTGAGCAACTCACATGTCATTTGGATGAATTGTTTACTGGACCTAAATGTGTAAAGGGGTGAATTAAATGACTAAATTCAAAAGTCAAATTTTATTACAATAGATTAGTACAATCTTTGAGGCGGTCCCATAGTAGACTTCATATGAAGTGACTTCACATTCTGCCAGTGTTTCTTTAACAGTGAAACCAAGAAGTTTATGGATAGATGCACATTTTGTGCTAATTCATCTGGTGTCATATCAACATGACCGACCGCTACGGAAAGACAGAGTACCTGTAAAAAATTTTAATATCGAAATTAATTTTTGTATATTTTAAAAATGGCTCAGTCAATATTGCAAATAATTTTTTTACTATCAATAATTTAAAAGTAACATGCTTTGCTAATCACACCTATATAAATTAACATTTATATTACTTTTTTGCTAGAATTTGGTCTTGATACTATCATTAATTATATTCCTAATAATTACCAGTAATGTTATAAGTAATAACCAGTAATGTTTCATACAGGGTAAGCAAAACTAGTTACAATTTGTTATACTAGTAATTCTCATATTGTATTATCTACAAATTATATGTTTATAGCTCTGAAGTCAGCAAAAATATCATACCAAACCACACCTTTCTAAAATTCCAGACGTTACTATGTAAAATTACAAAATGGTGCAACTTTGCCACTTAGTATCCAGATGATTCCTCATGTTGAGGAGAGAGAGAGAGAGAGAGAGAGAGAGAGAGAGAGAGAGAGAGAGAGAGAGAGAGAGAGAGAGAGAGAGAGAGAGAGAGAGAGAGAGAGAGAGAGAGAGAGAGAGAGAGAGAGAGAGAGAGAGAGAGAGAGAGAGAGAGAGAGAGAGAGAGAGAGAGAGAGAGAGAGAGAGAGAGAGAGAGAGAGAGAGAGAGAGAGAGAGAGAGAGAGAGAGAAGAGAGAGAGAGAGAGAGAGAGAGAGAGAGAGAGAGAGAGAGAGTGAGAGAGAGAGAGAGAGAGAGAGAGAGAGAGAGAGAGAGAGAGAGAGAGAGAGAGAGAGAGAGAGAGAGAGAGAGAGAGAGAGAGAGAGAGAGAGAGAGAGAGAGAGAGAGAGAGAGAGAGAGAGAGAGAGAGAGAGAGAGAGAGAGAGAGAGAGAGAGAGAGAGAGAGAGAGAGAGAGAGAGAGAGAGAGAGAGAGAGAGAGAGAGAGAGAGAGAGAGAGAGAGAGAGAGAGAGAGAGAGAGAGAGAGAGAGAGAGAGAGAGAGAGAGAGAGAGAGAGAGAGAGAGAGAGAGAGAGAGAGAGAGAGAGAGAGAGAGAGAGAGAGAGAGAGAGAGAGAGAGAGAGAGAGAGAGAGAGAGAGAGAGAGAGAGAGAGAGAGAGAGAGAGAGAGAGAGAGAGAGAGAGAGAGAGAGAGAGAGAGAGAGAGAGAGAGAGAGAGAGAGAGAGAGAGAGAGAGAGAGAGAGAGAGAGAGAGAGAGAGAGAGAGAGAGAGAGAGAGAGAGAGAGAGAG
>JASFAT010003694.1:0-15007 GCA_031353405.1 Baronia brevicornis
CTACTTTTCTTTCACGAAAATGCTTTCGGAACGAAAAATATAAATTCACAGCCGGAAAAATATAAATTTCATTGTTTTTTAAACATATCACAAATCATACGATGTACTTTGTACAAATTTAATAACATTTACCTATTTCCCGGGAATACAAGGATTTTCCGTTATTGAGTTTTGAATAAAGAGCATATCTACATTATGACAGCATGTTGTGAGTTCTTAAAATCAATGTACCTATCCAATCACTGTATATAACATTCCATATGTAATTCTGTATATAAATTTCCGTAATGGTTAGTACGTAATATTTTCAAGTTTTACGTTTATTTAAAGATCATAACTACTTCGAGATCAAAACACTCTTCTGGTATTGCCAGCCACTAGATAAATAAATTTAATTTTACTTTTAAACAAAGCTGGAGGATACTTACAAAATTCCAACCGGTAAGATAAGCAGTTTTATACGTATAAAGGGCCTGAATTTCCGGATTTATATTGCTTCTCAGATTCAATCCCATGGCGAACAAAGAAATATAAGTGTGGTGAAGGATGCCAAAGATATGAAAAACTGTTCTCCAATATAATCTTGCGTCACTTCTATCAAATAACTTCTCATTTTCCGTTATCAAGAAACAGAGGATGTTGTACAAAATGTTACTATCCCTCCACAAATCTTCCATTATTGGAGTTTTTAGCCAAAGATTTTTTTTTTAATTTACTGCAAATTTCTCTTTTGTAAATGCACTTAGGTATAATATATTATTTCTAAAAAATAATTAAATTCATCAAATAAAATTATAAAATTAAACTTAAAACTAAAAAAAAAAATGGACGCCCAATTTTATTATGGGCGACTATCTTTCTAAATAATGTGAAGGCAGTAGTTGCATTTAAAAACTATATTGCCATACTCCAAAAAATAAGTCCCAAAAAATATATATATATGTAAAAAAATTAATTTATCTTTATTTATTTCATGTGTCATTTGAAAAATAAATATTTTACAAAATGACTGAACAAAATTTTTACATAGATAGTTTAAACTTAATTAATGGTAGTAAATTTCCCAATTATAAACTCCTTTGCAAAAAAATATATTCATTGGCTTTTATATTGATACTATTAATATTTTTAATATGTCATTAGCTTAGATGAGAATGATGATGATGAAATAAAGACTAGGAATATTTTTATGGTACTGTAACATGCCCGCCGTTCTGCTTCGGCGACACATGGGATCTTTAAGGGGTTTTATCATCGATGTAATTAAAGTTCTTCCAATTCAAATTTTTTTTTTTCTATTCAATGTACATTTATATGTTATTCATACTTTATTCACACTTTTAATTTTACATTTTATATCTCAATAATATTCGTAAATTTCAATTTCATATTCGTGTCTACCCATAAGACGTCAGACGAACTAATGCTTTTGTTTTAATATAAAACAATTTATTTCTTTTTACGTAGTTAAATTATTTTTACATATTTATAAACAAACACTAAAATAAAACAATTTCCAATAAAGTGTGGACATTAAATTTTTAAATGGCTGGCAACTCCATTATATTATTCTTAGTTACCGTGCAACTATGTAGTACAACGGTCTTTGTCCCTTTCCTTATCTTTGTTTTATGATAAATGGCTGACCATAGACGCGCGACGATAAACCATAATAAAAAGCATGGCCAACTATTGGACCAACACACCAGTCATCTTCTATAACTTTTTTGGACCAGGGCAAAAATTTTGCATTGGATTTCTTACCAACAATTGAGATTTATTATTTCAAAAAATTTATAAAACAATTATACTGGATGAGATTTTCGTGACCGGGAAAAACAAAAACCCTTCATAAGCTAAAAAGTCGCCCAGGAAGCTATGCTCGGAAAATCTCTGGTAGATATGATCCGGAATGAAGAACCAAAGTCACCGTGACAGTCTTCCGAATTAGTAAACTAAAGTAACACGTTGTTCGGTGATCCAACAAGCGCTGGTGTGGAGATCGCGTCTTGGCAAACATAGTGTGGAACGCCCGCCGGCTAGATGGCGTGACGATCTACGCAGTGCGGCTGGTCGAGACTGCATGCGTGATCGGGCTAGATGGGGCTTTTTGGGAGAGACTTATGCCCATCAGTGGACTGCCGCAGGCTGTTGGTGATGATAATGATATATTAATAAATATTAAAAATTAAATTATAGCATGAATTAATTCGTTACATTTAGCTATAAAAGTATGTACATACCAATGCAAAACAAAACGAAAACTTACCACCAGAGACAAAAAAGTTTTTCTAAAAAACGATAACTGATCAAATATATAAGTATATACACACAAACACACACCTATATTTATGTGTGTATATGTATATACATATTACACACATAAATATAGGTTAACCGTAAATAATAAATGAATAAATATAAATATACATATATATAAAACATACCACAAGATGAATTGTAAATGATCAATCAAAAACTATCAGTTTCAACCCTGTACAAAATTTGGTTGTAGACCTGTGAGACTCAGACGAGTCGAGGCAGTATTTTTTCTGATCCGAATACGCAATATTTTTTTTTGTCATCTGTGTCAATTCGTTTTCACTTTATGCATCGATATGTGCGTGAACACGAGACTCTCGACCGAATCTTCGCTTATCACTGGATCTAGATTTATCGACTGGAACATCTCTCGTGCGGAACGATAAAGGAACTTTTTAAATATAAATTTATCGATACATTTGTAGAACACTTGAACATTATCTTGAACCACGTTGAACTAGTGTATATACACATAAAGTTCATACAGGAATCCGAGGGGAACAGTTTTTTTGTCTATTTTTTTTTTATTTTTTTTGATGGGATAGGAGGACAAACGAGCAAGCGTGTCGCCTAATGGAAAGCAATCAACGCCGCCCATGGACAACCGCGACACCGCAGGAGTCGCGGAAGCGTTGCCGGCCTTTACGGTTTATGTGCGGCGTGGATTTCTTTCCATTAGGTAATACGCCTGCGCGTTTGCCTTACTATTCCATATTTTTTTTTTATATTTAAAACTAATTAGTTTTGACGAAAATTACACACATATTATATTTAACACAATATATTTTTCCGACACGGGATAGAATCCGCACCCACTGACACCGTAAGCGACAACTTCGCCATTGGGGCAATTCGATAGTCATTTATTAGCGTTGAAACACACGAGTTTTTTATGTACATATCAACGCAAAAAAGTAACGTAATTAACCGCAAAATGCAATTGAAAACTTAGATATAGATAGATATATTCTTTATTATACACCAAAAACAAAGTTATCCAATTATTTATTTGAATATTTATATACAAATGGCGGTCTTATCGCTAATAGCGATTTCTTCGAGACAACCGTAGGATGGAAATCCAGGAAACTTTATCCATTCATTAAGCGTCCAACGCACACACATACAATCAGATATATACAATGTGTTAGCCTGATGCGTGTACGTAGGCAGCTGCGCGCGCATTAACTGTGTTTAAAGTATGTCTATAATTATACTCATCAAAAATATTCATTATTAGATATTCAAATTGCTGAAATGTGGAGAAGAACAAAAAAATAATTTTAAAATAAGTGTCAATAAGTTATTTACTTGAATAAAAATCACTGTTGCTATACAAATAAATTACAAAAAATAAAAGTAATTTAAAAGTCAACTAGATTAAATATAGCTTTATTTTCGATTTCAAATCTTATTTTTTTTTACTTTCTAGATTCCAATGTGTTAACAAATAGGCGGAGAACAATTTGAAATTATACAACTGTATATTCATATCATGTCAATATTGAATATACGAATATCCTGAGACTACGGAAAACTTATACAATTAATATAAAATAATAAAAAAATATTTTTCACAGAAATACATATGAATATATATTTTTATTTTCACTTAATGCATATTTGTGGGATGAAGGATGGTACGAAAATACGTTTGAAATCTTCATATAAAATTATAAATGATATGATATGATATATTTTGACCTCTCAGCATGATTAAACTTTTTTTTAATAACTAATATAAAACTCGTAAAAACCCAATAGCGATTCCTATGTTTTGTGATAGAGCTTTTGTGTATGAACATAATTAGTTGCCTGTACTTTTGATAATGAAAAACCCAAATCGAAAATGTATACAATATGTTTTGCTTCATACCACTTCTTCCTGAATTTGAAAAATATATTAAATTTATTTTATGAACAATTTGTTTAATTAATAATTTCGTTGCCAGAAAAAAGGTGATTCGGTGTTTAATATAGGTACTTAGGATTATTGGTGTTTTTCATATTTTAGAAATACACCGTGTCTTTTTAAGTACCCGAATAAACTAAAATTCGTGTTTGTAAAAATATGTGTCAGTAAGTAACATTCAAATATTATAGCGTTCATACAAAAATATTGTTTTATGGGACTTCAAAGAAATCCTGTAAATGCATCAAATACTTGTACGCCATCCTCGTAGTATTTGTTTACTAATATGCATGAGACGCATGTATTCATAAATTTGGCGCCAAAAGAGAAAAAACGTCTTTTGTCGGCAGGTTGCGCAAATTGTTTTCATTCATAGTTATCCCTTCCGTACGTGAATATTACGCCACCAAATTAGGTTGGTTTGGGTGCAGTTCATATTGGGATGATAATGATGTCTATTTGAATTAGCAAGATTTTTTGTTGTATAATTTTTGGTGTATATTAAGGACATTTTTAATAAATATTTCATAAAATAAATTTCAGAAAAAAGGTAATTAAAAAGTCACGGTGTACAATTAAGATAATTAAAAAAATATTTTTTATTAGATACTAAAACTATTATAATGTATGTGTTATTATAACTATTGTAATGTTGTAGTAGTAGTTGTAAATACATATACAACTATACATTAAACAATTACACAATGGTAATATAAGAAAATGTAAGAAACCAGTTCGTCATTTGACTGTCCTGTAAAATATCGTATGTTGCTAGATTTCAAAATGGCGGAACCCCAATATTACGTATATGTGTAATCCGTGTTCTTTCTTGTTTCTGGCAAATTGCTCGGTCGAAACGTGTTTCTCTGAATGCGAATAGTACCTACTGGCATTATCCACGGCACGCCATAACCAAGGCCTTGAAATTAATAATAATTGAACGATAATTGAGGTGTTTTGAACAATTTCTCTTCTGTTTATATTTTAAATCGTATTTTTATTATATATTTGTATATAGATTATAAAGTATCCTATCTTTCAAACTGGAACCAACCATACATACACAAAATTCTATTGAAATCCGGAGATTAGCGTGTAAGAACACGCGTGACAAATGATTTTATATATCGACGCAAAAAAGCGGAAACGCAGTAAACGGCAAAATGAAAACCAGACTCGAAAAATCCTTTTAACATTTCTGAACAAATTGTATCTAATCACTCAAAAACCGTCAGTTTCAACGCTAAATTTTCTATGAATCGTAGAACTGTGACACTCACATCATTCAACATGGTGACGTGGTTCGTCACCTGTCACGTCCACGTGATTGAAGCGACTAACGGAGAGCCGTTTCGCTACGATGAATGTGAGAGGGAAGGATGGATGAGTGTGGAGGAAGCAAGGAAGGTGTGCCGGGATCGTAGCGAATGGAGATCTGTGATCTCTGTCTACCCCTATGGGAAACAGAAGTAACGATATGTATGTATGTATATATATATATATATATATATATATATATATATATATATATATATATATATATATATATATATATATATATATATACATATAACGGTTTTTCTAACTGGAACTATGCCCTGTATAATGAAAACCGTTGCTCAATTGCGTAAAGATTAAATACATAAACAAGCGTAAATTAATTATCAGCTAAGTTACCTTGGTGTGATTAACTATATAAGTGTATGACTGTATGCAATAATGCAACAGCATTGTTGCATGCAGGAAATTGTTCGTCCGATTTCCATACGGCTTGTCTCACTGTTAATAGACCGATTGCCAAGAAATGATTCAATTTGTTTATATTACATTGCATGCCAGTAAATAAGGTTATATGGAAAATAGAGCTCGCAGAACAACTACTTTATTTATTAATAACGAAAATAAGCCATTAATGTGTGTCGACGTATTAGAATTAATGTCATTATTTAATTATTTTGTGTAATAGATAATACTTGATTTTATATGTCATGTGGCGCCATCTGTCAGCATGTCATGTAAGAATAATGTTTGTTTTTTTGTTCTTTTCTTTGATGGCAATTAGTTATAACTATTATGCCAGTGTCAAGTAAAACACAATAATTACAAATCTTTTTAAATGTAACTAGTCAGTCAGCTTGTCACCTTGATAAAATGTTGGCTATTATACCAAAACCATTTTCAATCAAAGTCTCAAAAAGTCACGATACACGCATTTATTTCATATCACTTCACATATACACCTTAATCGAACTATATTGTATAATACGCCACCACAATTAAACAATATAACTGATAATAATATAAGATTATGAAAATGAAATAAAAACACAACGTCACTGATGTAAGTTGGCGGAAAAAGACCTTATTGTATTTGTTCGTTTTCTCGATTTATTAACAAGAATTTTCATAATATGAAAAATTACAAGACTTTCTGTAAAACAAGAACGAAAAAGCAACTTATTAAAACGATCTTTAGGTTTTTTTATAGCAGGGCAGGCAAACGAGTAAACGGGTCACCTGGTGAACAAAAACACATCACCGCCGCCCATAGCCATGCGCAACGCCGGAGGCGTCTCAGATTCAATGCCGGACTTTTGTGAACACATACGCTCGTCTCCCGAATGCCCCTATCCTGAATCCACGTGGGAACACCCCAGGTGGTAAATTGCTCCACACTTGCACAATTCGTGGCTGAAAACTGCTAAGTTTCTTTAGGCCTTTTTGATAGATCTTCAAAGTATCGTCAATGAGGAAAACCAGCGGAGTTTCATTCGCCGTTTCTCCTCTATCTAGATTGCTAGCGGACTGAGGTTTTACAAAGGGCGTCTTATTCTTTTGTCGAAAATAAAAAAAAACATGAATTTGAAATGAGTATACTTTAAGTTTAATCCCCACCATCTGGATGCGTGGCGTCCAATTATGGTGCGTTTTTCTAGAAACTTCTATCCACGTACCGCTACACTGTAGAATCAGCTACGTCCGGCTGTGTTTCTGAATCGATACGACATTGGAACCTTCAAAAAACAAACTTACGCTTTTCTTAAAGGCTAGCATCGCTTCTGGAATGCCTATTGCACTGCGGATGTGTATGGGCGGCGTTGATTGCTTCCCATCAGGTGATACGCCTGCTCGTTTGCATTCATACATCGAATAACGTTTTAGTTAAAAACTGATGTTTCGAAGTGCGACTTCGTTCATGAAGATCTCCCCTGAGATTCGCGAAGGTCGGTGCGCAAAGAATTCGTGTGTGGATTTTTAAATAAAATTCCGGACGAGTGTTGCGAGAAAACTTGATTTCGACACCAGTTTGGACCGGTGACTTCACCAAACAACTTATCTTACGATATAAACCTAAGATATATGGAATATTTTTAATATGATACAACTACCCATATTGCGCAGTAAGTAATAAATAAATAACAAGTATAAATATAATTAACTTTGTGCTCCAGTGTATCTGAAATCAAAGTTGCAATAGCTTTGGGTTTCTAATTTACTACTTTGATCAAGACGTAACGTGACATGCTGTAGTCAGCATGTCACGTTACGTCTTGATATGGTGGCTATTTTACCAAAAACTTCTATTGACTTTTTCAGTCAACTTAAAAAGTTACGATACACGCATTTATTTCATATCACTTTACTTATACACCTTAATCGAACTATTGTATATTGTATAATACACCACTATAATTATATAATATACCTGATAATAATATAAGATCGTTTTCTTTGTCTTCCGTAGAGTCTACTATACCTGAAGATGCCTCGTGTTGGGGCGAAACATGTGTCGTTTACAAGATGGAAACGTGATAATGTGTGTTTGGTGTTGTGTATAGTGGTTGGTGGATGGAGAGTTGATGGCCGATTTTCGGTAAGTTTTTGGTTTAAGTTCCATATAAATCCACTAAACCCAACGGAAAAACACACATTATTAATTTTCTGTTATTGTTTTGCTTGTCGCGGATCTTAGCTACGTAAAACTTTTGACTGTCCATATAATATAAGATCGTAAAAAATAAATAAAAACACAACGTCACCGATGTAAGTTGGCGGGAAAGATTGGTAATTATAAATTTTATTTTTCTTTATTTTATATGTGTATATTACTTTGTTTGCTGTATTGTGAAGCGTGTAAAAAGGTTTCTTTCTTTCTTCTTTCAATACAAACTGAATAAACTATGTGACTACAAATGTCTATCAGTCCACCTGAACATAAGCTCGTTCAAGTTGCCCGAAATTGTTTACAGTTAGATTTGAATTGTCAGGCGGACATTTACTATTATAATTAGAGTCCCATCACTAAATAAGCAAAAAAGAAAAACATTTATATATGTCGTTCTACGGAAATGTTTGTTTTTGTATATTATCGTAGTGTGAAAAAGCCTTAAACGGTGTGAATGACCTTGAAAACTAAACTTCAGTGTCACATAACATGTAATTTGGCTTATGCGTTTCACCTTGGAAATGCATGCCTATTTAGATCTCATATTATTATATAATATGTTAACGTAATGTGATGTAATTTTTATATATATTATTTTATATATATATATATATATATATATATATATATATATATATATATATATATATATATATATATATATATATATATATATATATATATATATTCATGCCTATCCCCCGCAGGGGTTGGCAGACACCACAGAGCTCCATCCACTGCCATTCATCGCAGCGAAACGGCTCTCCATGAGTCGATTTTCGCCCTCGTGAGAATCAGGACGTGACGGGTGGCGAACCACGTCGCCGTCATTTTCAACAAATTAGGTATATTATATTCGTCGTAGTGAATCTCACGAAGCGCAAGGGAGGATGGGTCCAGCAGAGCTCTGCATGCTGAGGTAAGGCACCATAGTACCCGGGGAGCCGGATCCCGAGACGGTCGGCACGCACGCGACTAGGCTCGCCCCTAACCACGCATCTTCATCATTGGCACAGCAGCCCGCTGATTGGCGGAGAGGAAGGGAAAGGATAGAAAAGAAAGGAAAGGGCAGGAAAGGAAATGCGGATTGGGGGGGTTACCAGACTCGGAAAAAATATTAATTAATAATTTACAATAAAACGTGGAATAAGATCTCAATGCAACAAAGGACTTTTTTATGATATAGGAAACATAGTTTTATATTTATATGCGCACGTGTGCGCACGCAAATAATTATTAAACAAAGTGCACATGAGAAATATTCGCGCATACAAAAACGTTTACATACATACATACATATCGTCACGACTGTCTCCCGTAGGGGTAGGCAGAGAACATAGATTTCCATCACCTACGATCTCGGCATACATTCCTTGCTTCCTGTACACTCATTATTCTCCACGTGAAAGCCCGCCGATTAAGGATACTCTTGATCTGGTCTTTCTTACAAACTTCAGCAGTTTTGTCAAGGTATATTTTCCGTGGTCTTCTCCTACCGACCCTTCCATCCATAAAAAACTTTTATTCGTGCAGAAAAAAAAAATTGTTCCAGAGGATGCTAGTGCATGGAAACAAGCTAAGGATGAAATGTAACATACTGAATCAATCCTTATCAAGGTGCATCGCCAGATGGAAAGCAATCAACGCCGCCCATAGACAACCGCAACACCATAAGCATTGGAAAAGCGTTGCCGATCTTCGACTTCGTTTCGGCTTATTTTCTAAAGGTTACAATAGCTGGATGCATGGTAAACCATTGGTAGTAGTGCGTTGAAACTTCGAGAAAAATGCATCAACTGTCTATATACTACATAGTACTTGTCAATTTAATTTTCTAAATTGAGTTATTAAGCCATTTTGTTTTTAGTTTAAAAATAAATTTTTGTCTATATGAAGAAAGAGACATTAACTTTTTTTACGGGATAGTAAGGCAAACGAGCAGGAGTGTCACCTGATGGAAAGCAATCAACGTCACCCACAGACTTCCGCAACGCCATAGGCAGTGCGGAAGAATTGCCGATCTTTAAGTAAACTGTCATTATGGTAGTGTGAATGGGAGGGGGAGGGTGTTGGTCCTGCGGAACTCGGCCGCTCACGCCCGCGTACGAAGCGCGGTAGATAAGCTAACACTCAAACGCCGGTTTTCTGAGAAAGTGTGGTACTTCCCCGGGCGAGCCGGCCCGTTCATGCTAGAGACAAATATCATGCAGTTCATTACTGCATATAACTTTTTTCGAATCATTGCAAGATTAGTATCGTTACCTGTTTCTGAACTATGGATTTCCCCAAAGTAACGTCTGAATCGATTGATTTTTTGTTTAAATAGAACATAAGCAAAGTTTTTAATATTGCTATTATGGATTCTTTTTTTACAACTAAGCTAATAATGCTTGTGCTAAGAAATGATTCACATAAATAGTCCAGTGGAAGATACGAAGTCACGTTTAGAACGTCAGGCTGAGGCTCAGAGTACGAGCTACTGCATCATTTTGTTTTTGTAGTTTCAAATAAACGCATCTAGTGAGAAAGGCACTAAAGACCGAAACACAAGTTTTCCTATTGCGCTTTCAAAGAGCTTATTAAATAACCTAAATATCGGATATCGTGACAAAATATGTAATTGATTTTTATTAAATAAATTTAAATTTGTAATCTGATAAGAAAAAACACTTGATCTTAACAACGGCGTGTCAAGATCAAATGTTTCATCAAGATCAATCCGTCGTGACGTATGCATGACCAGATCTATCTATCAAGATAGAATAAGTCGTGCACACACAACGTTTCATTAAAATCCATTGCATACATATCATCACGTCTGTTTTCCGTAGGGATAGGCAGAGACCACAGATCTTCATTTGCTACGATCCCGGCACACTTTCTTTGTTCCATCCAAACTCATATCTTCATACATGCTCGTCAAGATATGTTCTCCTTGGTCTTCTCCTACCGAACCGTCTATCCACATCCGCAACGTAAATTCCTTTTATCAGTCGTCGTCGACCCCATTCTATGAAGAAATCCATTAGGCGGTCTAAAACTGATATTCTAAAATCATTAATATTCAAGTTCTAATTTAGAAACTTCTTAGTTCGGCTGACATTATTCTTTACGGTAAATGGCACAATATATTATTATCTTCCTAATATTATCGTATGTAAATTTTATGATTTCTTTGCATTAAAAACAAAAAGACTCGCTTTGTATTTCTCAATGATTCATTCGAGGTGTTTGAGAACACCTGAAAACTTAATATTAAAAATGCCTGCTCATCACAACAAATTCATAGACCAATCTTTCACAGTACAGGCTGTTCGGTTATGGAATTTGTTGCCGCTGGAATTGAGACAAGAGATGTCTCTACCAATTTTAAAACAGCTTATCAAAAATCACTACCTATCTTCATCTTTATATATTATTATTTACGGTTAACCTATATTTATATGTGTATATGTATGTATGTATATATGTGTGTGTGTGTGTGTGTGTATGTGTATGTATATTCTTTTAATTAATATTATCTTTTAATTCTATTAATATTTGATTATCTGTATTTATTAATATTTTTTTCATTCCTTTCTATCATTATAACGATAATATATCACCAACCTATATCAAATTATCTTTTTAACACTGTGTCCATCCTACGGTTGTCTGGAAGAAATCGCTATTAGCGATAAGACCGCCATTTGTATATAAGTATTAAAATAAACAATTATATAACTTTGTTTTTAGTGAACAATAAAGTATATATCTATCTTACTTTTACTATAAGATTAAAGTTCAAGGAATAACATAGTTAATCTGATTTTATCGATTTTAAGATTAAGTTTTTTTACAACTAGGTAAGTACATAGAGTAGGCAGGGGGCGTTTGGCTTCCCTAAGTCGGTCAGTGTACGCTTTAACTTGTATGGTATCAAGCATTACTTTAAAATTGATTACAAGGAAATCTTATTGCAACGATATGAGGTAGAGTAACATTTTTATTATTATATTAAAAGACTTCTTGCCTGGAATGACTTCCTCACTAACTACGTCGGAAGGACTCTCTGATACAGTTATGGCAAAACCGTATACTGTATATCTATGAATTGTTTACCATTTTTCAGAAGTGGTAGATCCACGCTGCAGACGAATACTTTGTCAAGAATGCCATATTATTTGTCTGTAGCATGAATGGGCCGGCTCGCCCGGGGAATTACCACACTCCCGCGGAAAAACGGCGTCTGTATTCAGCCACCGTGCTTCGTCTGATGAGCGGTTGAGTTCCAGAGACCCCGTCCCCCTTCCCCCTCCCGTAATGACACTTTCCTTAAGGGTCGACAACGCTTGTACACTGCCGATGGCGCTGCGGATATCCATGGGTGTTGATTGCTTTCCATCGCGTGACACGCCTGCCCGTTTGCCTTACTATACCATAAAAAAACAACTCTATGAAACCATCAACCTTCAGTGGTATTTCCTTTAAAGAGCAAACCTACAGATACCAAACACTAGCAATGCATCTTCTTTTTTTATAATATAGTAGAGTAAACGAGCAAGCGTATCGCCTGAAGTAAAGCAATCAACAGCGCCCATAGACAACGTAACAGCCTGGACATTACAGAAGTAAGCCTTTAACCCATTGACTGCCAGACATATTTAGAACGTCTTGCCCTAGATGCTAAGATTTTATTTTGAAGAATACATGAAAGTTTACAAAATATAAATAATTATTTTAAGTTACTGATATAATATTGTAATAGCATTGTAATAGCATAGCTGATATAATACAGTAATTTTTATTGAAAAAAAAAAATACTACGAGATAACTCGTAGCTGGCGTCACTAAATAAAATTCCTGTGCTGGTTGCCACTACGAGATATCTCGTAGCTGGCAGTTTTGATACATACGCTTAATACGAGATATCTCGTTGCTGGTAATCAAAGGGTTAAAATATGTGTGAACTTATTGGTTTCAAGGTCATATCGGTTTGAAAATACGTTCGAAGATAGCTAGTTCTATAAAGTGATGGTATGTAGTGATAAGTTTCTAGAAAAACGCTACGTACTGGATCGCCACTCATCCAGATAGTGGGGATAGAAGTTTCGTTTGAGGTCAGCGAATAATACGATGGTAGAAAAAACGAATTTGAAATTATAATGAAGTCATTACAACCGTACTGTTAACTTAGCAATTAAACAGGTTATATCTAAAAGAATTTATTATCTTCTGACTAATCCTCATTAGCTTTTTCCTGATCATAAACATTTGATGAAAAACATAGTCAGTCTTCAACAAAAAAAAATATTTGTTGTATAGTATGAATTAATTATTCTTGATCGTATGAGTTTATTCAAATAATAATTAATGTATGTGCATTATATATTCGCCGGAGAACCAGAGTCACCGACATAGCTCTTCAAGTTAGCAGACTGAAGTGGCAATGGGCTGGACACGTTTGTCGGAGAACCGACAATCGTTGGAGTAGAGGAGTGCTGGAGTGGAGACCGCGACTCGGCAAACGTAGTGTGGGACTGCCTCCTGCTAGATGAAGTGACGATCTGCGCAAGGTGGCTGGCAGAGACTGGATGTGTGTAGCCGAAGAGCGGGCTAGGTGGCGCGCCTTGGGTGAGGCCTGTCCAGCAGTGGACTGCTGCAGGCTGATATTGATATTGATTGATTATATATATATATATATATATATATATATATATATATATATATATATATATATATATATATATATATATATATATATATATATGTGTGTATATATATAGCTGAACCGAAGTTCCCTGGGTTATCTAATAATATATATTTTGAAATAAAATAAAAAAAAATATTATATTTGCCTATAAAGGCAAAAATTAAAATATATTTTTAATACACCTTCCAATTATCACGACCGGATCTTGATTAAGCAATATTTTAGAGGTCGAGGTGGTTCAGTGACCCAGCGAAATCAAGTTTAGGGTATAAAATAAAATTGCTTAATATGATAATTTGTTATCAATAAGCTTACAAGCTCGCCGATTGCGAAAGACAAGAATTTACTATAAGGACAAATTTCGTTTCGACATTACACGTACAGGCAATGGCGTTGGAAACGATTTGGACTCTGATGGTAACTCATACTCATAAAAAAATATTGTAAGAGACAATATATCGCCGCAAAAAAGTAAAAAAAGTTTTTAATAGCTCATATATGTCCCACTGCTGAGCACGGACCTCTCCAATTCTGGAGGAACGGACGTTAATCCACGAGGCTTCTCCAGTGCGTATTGGCGGGGTTACCAGACTCGGAATAAATATTTGTAATCCATACATATATTTTTTCCAATGAGGGATCGAATCCGCGACCATTGACTCCGCGGGCGGAGGACCCCGCCACTGAGCCAATTGGTCGCCAAAAAATGACACATACATACATATGATCACGCCTGTTCCTCGTAAAGGTTGGCGGAAACCACAGATCTCCATCAGCACCCGATCCCGGCACACTTTCGTTCCATAATCCACACATATTATCTAAATGACACAGATGTAAAAAAAAATATTACACATTCGGATTAGCAATAAAATACTTCGCCGAATGGTGTAAGTCTCACTGCTCTACGACGAATAGAACATGTAGTACAGCGTTGAAACTGACTGTTTTTCAATAATCAAGTACAATTTTTTCAGAAAAATTTTAAAAGATTTTTAAATTATTAAAAAATTGTTTCAAGCGTACTAGCCAAGTCTTCTACACGTGTAGCTTGTGGTATATTTACACGCAACGAACCATCAACGCCCTGCGGGTCCAATATAACAACGGTTTCAGAATATTGTTGGGGCTGCCC
>JASFAT010003494.1:0-13304 GCA_031353405.1 Baronia brevicornis
GAGGTGTCTTAAAATTAAAGTCTATGTAACAAACTCAACGAACATCTCAGCACTAAAAGAAAATATCGTCCGCGAGGTTAACGGCATCCCGACGTCACTACTTCAGCGAGTGGCACAGAATACTGTGGCTAGATTCCAAGAGTGTGCCTGACATAGCGGTCAAGATTTAAACGAAATAATTAAAAAAAAAACAAAACCCGCACTTTTTTTCATAAAGGTTATTGAATTTTAATTATATTCTACTGCGGGCTTCCAGCCGGCGGGCCCTGAATTCGATAAAGCTGTTAAAGCCAATAGGCTACCAGCATTAACATCTTCGAATCAATTTATATTCTTTGTAGATTTTTTATTGTTTATACTTTAAAATCAAATTCAGCTACCGGACAATTTGTATGTTAAACAGGAAAAAATTCTTCATGGCCCACAGGCATAGCGAAATGTGATTCGAGATTCGAGCAACCCCCATTGAAGGACGTTGGATGAGTTCAGAAAAAAAACGGAAACTTATAGAACATTCTCGAATAATTGGTACCTTTACCCGATGTACCGATTTTTCTGGACATATCCGGAACGATTAAAAATATTCTGGAACTACGCTCATTTGATAATTCACTTGAAGTTTATAATGTAAATAATGTGGAGTTTCTATACAAATTGTAACCAATACGAGATACTAACTACACTAAAAACTACACCGTTTGTAACACTATAAGAGATATTTTCTTAAATTGGATAGTCACGACAACGTCTTGCATTCCGTAACTCGACACAAACATATTTAACATCCACAGTTAATACTTAAAGTACACACGAACAAGCCGACTAGCAACAAATAACTGAAAAACAACTCATGCATACATCGTAGATAAACTTGAGATTTCTTTTTATAAGGAAAATAAACCTTCAATTCTATATTAAGAGATTTTTTTTTATTATTTATACATTTTCTTCATTATAGCTTCCTCAATAATTAAAATCGTATTTATGGTCAGGTAGTACTAAACTCTTTTTACAGCCCATATATGTCCCACTGTTGGCACGAGGTCTTCGAATTCGAACTAGACACTAACTCAACACGCTTTTATTAAGGAAAATTGGCGAGACATCCAAGCTCAGAATAACATGCATACCCTACATATATTTATTCCGATGCCAGAATTGAACTCATGACTGTTGTTTCCTAAGGCAGTAAGTTCGCCATTGAGCCATTTAATTGTCTTTATAGTCTTTAAAAAACAAAATGTTTAACACTAAATCTTGCGAAAAACAAACACAATACCATACGTATTAAAATGATAGTTATATTCGACATAAAAACCAGGTTTAAAGCGGAACATTTTCCGTAAATGAGCTACCAACTGACCCATACTTGTGTTGTATTTACGATAATTTTTCATGTCACTGTTCCAAATTGTTCCAAATAACAATCGAGCTTAATAAATTCAATACTATTTTCGAATAAGAGTATCATCCTTTAACATTGCATTTGAAACTTAATCAATGTCTTTTTTATCTCGAGTACCGTAATGTATACACGTGTTTACAAATTTACTTACTTAAGCATTATCATCTTTTATTTTACTCAAGAGATAAACATGGTCTTAGATGAATTACCTAACTGGTTATTTGATGACTTCCAGAGAAATGAGTATGACCTACATAAATTATCGGCAATAACTCGACTAAACAAAAGCTATACAAGCGATCTCAGCATCGTTAATTTGATTGCATCATACTTTAAGTCAAAAAAAATTAATAAACGTAAAACTGAGATTTCTGCCCTGCATGGGCATAGATTTTTAAAATTTTATCATGATAATAACTTCTATGATCTTACCCTCAAATAGAGAAAAACCAGATAAATTATACAGGTATTTATTCTAAGTATGGACTTAATACCTATAGGCCATATACGTATATAATTATTTATATCGATATGAAAATCGAAACCACAACCATTAACTCCAAAAACGATAGCTTTGCCACTAATCCAACTTTTTTTCATAACTAATTATATATTAAGCTAATGACTAATTTAAATTAATTCAATTAAAGTTACAACTTTATTTACTTTCTGATAGCGAAGTATGCAAAATATTTGAAATTAGTTAATAAGTTATTAAAAAAAGAATATATTAAATTGTAAAAAACAATGTTGAATGCACAATTACCAAATGTGAATGTATACAACCTATTTCAAAAGACTTATACATTGTGTATTTGTTGGTTTTTCTAAATAAATTTTAAAAAACCTTCTTAAATATTGTATTACAATTACGGCTTTCCCGGTCATATTTTACGCAGGGAACAGTATACAAAACTTACTGTACACTGCATAGATAAAGATATAACTAAAGATAACCTACATATATACTCCGGCATTTTTTGCAGTTACATTCACACGAAAACTATATGTCTTAAAACTGGCTAGGTGGGTTTTCCTTATCTTGGAAGTACAAGTCACAGCGCAAAGCCGTTATCTTCATGTGTATGAACTATGCAAGATCAATCAAAATGTCAGAAATGTTAGTCAAACTTTTTTCTTACGATAAAAATATAATTGTATAAAATTTCTAGCTGGTATTATTTTATAATATATACTTTTTTATAGTGTGCTTTACAAGCTTAGAGTCGACTAAAAGACTATTGAGAAAGCTATGCTCAAAGTATTTGTGGTGGATATGATTTGAAAAGAAGAAATTCCCCAGAGAATTAAAGCCGCCGATTGCGTCTTGACAAACGTGATATAGAACGCCCCTTGACCAGATAGAACGAGTATCTACGCAGCACAGATAGTGAAAACTGGATGAAGTCGAAGATCGGACTAAGTGCCACGTCTTAAGAAGGTCCAAGAGTTCATTCAGAGACGCAGTATATATATATATATATATATATATATATATATATATACATATATATACATATATATACATATATATACATATATAAGTACTATAAGTACTGAAGGTAATATAGGTATTATATTTTAGCTACTCTGGCCCATACTATTTGCAATTAAAGAGAAACACCATTGTATTGTTACACTATGTATATGTAATACATTACTGTATTAGAAACTCGAGATACAGCGCATTAGGAGTGGGTTGACGATTTTGATTGTCAACGTAACGAAACCATTTTTGACGACGGTACATTAATTCAATAATCTACCAGTTCGGACCGGATAGGAACGGGATTCGTCCACACCCTATATGAGAGGGGTGTAGGAGCATGTCTCTGATAATTGTGTCTGCACCGCTGTGTTGCCTACTTAAGGATATATATCCGTTACCCTAAGGTATTTAACTCAACTATAGTGCTCTCAATTAAAATGTTCATGGGCGACGGTTGCTTACCATCATCAAGGCGGGTCACTTCATAACCGCTTGTTCGTTTAGCGTTGCGTTAACGACTACAAAATTATAAACGCAAAATGATGACATATTTACAGTTTTTTCCTAATACATCAATGACAATGTATATGATAATACATTAAATAACACATAATATTAAATGTAGTTATGATTTATAGCTTAATATTTACACTTTATTCTACTAATCCTACTAACTCCTACTAATATTATAAATGCGAAAGTTTGTGAGTATGTATGTTTGTTACTCTTTCACGAAAAAACTACTGGACGGATTTGGATGAAACTTTACAGTAATATAGGTTATATATAATATAGATTTTATGTAATTTTTTTGGTCGTAATATAACGATACATGTCAATTAAGTCGGAAAAAAATCTGGCCTCTGAGAGCTATCTTGGCGTACGCTGCCTAAGCCATTGGAGAAACACAAACATGGTGGTACCGTAGGATTATTTGTCTTAAATAGTTCTAAATAAAAGTCCGCGACAGCATATATCTACCTTTTATGTGGAAGCCACTATGACCAAAATTGTGAACCATAAATTAAGTAAAAAAATATATTTATTTAAAATGGACTGTCAGAAAACTTAACGTGACAGACCAAATTCCACGCGAGCGAAGTCGCGGGCAAAAGCTAGTATTATATAATAATAACTAGTGGTCGATGTGTTGGTAATTCATTACATTTTTTATTTTTTTTTTATTCTTTTTTATCTCTACTTTAACTATGGTAAATCTCACACTCCTCTGTACGCATAGTCTACTTGAACAGCGGGACAAAACTTTTTCTTCACGTATCAATGTTTTATATATTTTACTTCCATAGTTCATAAACTTAACTATGATTTATTTCAAATTAGCCCGACATACGTGCTACATGTATTTTGTAAAGATAGCAAAAGTTCAAGTTAAATTTCATTTAAAAATGTAGAACTTTGTATAAAAAAAGAACCTTTGTATAAAAGGAAACTAGATTAATCTATTGATCGATCATATTAGTTATTTAAATAAAAATTATATATTGTTGTTTGATAAGCACGTCATTTGAATGGCAATAGTCCGGTAAGGTTTTTGAAAGAAAAAAAATGGCAAGAATATGGAAAATTCGTGAATAAATGTTTTCTGCAGGATGTTTGTTTGAACTCACGACCATAACTCGAAAGATATAAGTAATTATTTTTTGCTTTTGGCGCTGGAAGTTTGAAAAAAAAATCGGGAATTTTTCAAACTTCTTTAGTAATTGACAAAGTAAAGGGAAATTCAGACAAACTTCAAAATCATAATTTCTATATGCACTTTTGATCATTACTGACGATAAGAACAACATATTATGTTGATACTTTTTTGTTGCTTTTTAGGTGGAAAATCATTTTTTCCAAGAATTGACATTCGACATTAGATATAAATATTAAATACATTTATTCCACATTCCTAAATTAGGCTTAAGTATGTAGTAAAAAAGGAAGTAACAATATAAGAGACAGACGCAGGAGACAATTATCAACTCCCCCAAGTAGAATTATAAATGACGGCCTAAATGTGACACCTTGCAAGCACATTGCACACATGTGTAATTCGCTTCGAAATGTCTATCTAAATGATTGTCAGATATGTGTGGGAGTGAGAGTATACTTTAAACAATCAATAAAATGGACAATCTTTAAGATGAATATTTAGAATTCAGCATGCCGTATATAAACTTTTTAAGGCGATGCCGTACAGAATTTACACTCCACCTGATAATTTACATATATCTGTGACAAGTAGATATAATATTAAAATATTGTGGATAAAATGCATTTTTGTTGTACTCCCATTGCAAATACAAACACTTCTGAGAGTACTTGCTTCACCTTTACTACAATTTTAGTACGGCAGTATAAGTTCTTAATTAGATTCACCAGGGGTTGCGGCAATATCATTTCTGCCTTATTTTACTTTGGAATATGCAGTCAAATGACTTTTTGTAATCAACAAAACACAATAATAACTTATCATATATAGAGTGCTGTCAGTGTTTTAATGATAAAGATAATATTGGTTTGTCACTTTCGGTTTTTTAATATTTATTTAAAGCAAAATTAATTCGAAAATAAAAGCTTTTATTATTAACTATATTGTCCATTGCGAACAGCGGCAACCCGGTCCGGACTTAAACACTTGGAAAACTAAAGAAATGCAATGAATTTAAAGCATCGAGACTACGCCTTTTACATCCCACCAAATAAGACTAATCTTTGGCGATGTCTGAGGAGCCACTATCCTTTTTAGACCAAGATCTATGGTGCAAAGCATTGCTGTATAGTATACATTTTTCGTTGCCATATTCTGAAAAAATGGGTCTTCCTGGTTCTTTTTAATGAACTAAAAAACAGCTCATTAAAAAGAACCAGGAATTTTATTTTAATGAGAATATAAATTTTAATGAGTCAGTCAAAAACAAGCATATGTTGGATAAGTTGCGCTTATTCAAATCATGCGGAACCTATACATTAGCACGATTGACATAGCCTTCAGCGTGGAGGTGTCTTTGAACGGAACTAAGCGACACATTCACGACGTCCACTATCTCACACAGTGTAAAAATTTTCAACCACTACAGACATATCATAGCCCTATCAGTTGTTACAGGCCGCCCGGAGCGCTTGCAATCTTTAAGGCTGAATTCGCCGCTTCTGAACATGGCATACCACTTTTTTTACGACGCGATCGGTAACTGCAGATTTAGACCGTAGACATTGCATATTTTTTTCGCTGCTTGGGTTGCGTTTTTCCCTATTTGAAAATAATACAACATTATATGCCGAAAATGCTCATTTTGCTCTTCCATTTTCTATATACGAAGTCACAACCTAAGTAGCAAAATTAAATAAATTTTACATTAAAATGAAGCCACAACTATACACTACAACTCAGATTACTAAAATATCCCCTCCACCTAAATATTTTCCGTCCAATAAGCGTCAATATCTGCGCGGAAAAATACGAACGAATTTAATAATTTGATGTGTAATGAAATAAACCCCTATAATTAATTATAAGCGCCCCCTTTTATAGAAATGCGAACAAAATTTGTTAATTTCTGGTAAAAGACAAATATTTCAATAACTAGAGATGCGTTGCGCATAACAGATCTGGACTATGAGATACAAGCAATAAAGTTTGAGGCCTACCAGTTATCACTACAAAGAAAAGGTGATTTGAGACACACATCATATTTAATAATTGGATATCGTAAATGTTTTTCATTTATTAAGATATGGTTATATGCTGATAAGAAATATTTCAAAAAAGTTATCTTGTAATTGCTCCTCCTAAACAAATTGTCCTTTTAAAAACATTTCAGTAGGGAATATTTAAATTGTCACTTTATTTTTAATATATGTAATAAAGATGTGTATACTTTCTATGTACCACTTTGATTATATCATATCATATAGACATTAATTATATCATTTAGTAAATTGTAAATGTTTGTGTGTTAAAATGTTATGTGGACAGTCAGAATTTTAACTTAATGGTTGTCTTCCGTAGAGTCTACTATACCTGATGATGCCTCATGTTGAGGCAAAACATGTGTCATGTACATAGTGGAAAAGTGGTGGTATGTTTGGTGTTAGTGATAGTGGTTGGGAAGTGGAGAGTTGCTAACGGCCATTTTTCTGTAAGATTTAGTTTAAGTTCTCTGTAAATCCACTTCTTCCAGTAAAATACACATTATTATTTACACATTATTATTATTATTTTTCTATTTTTGTTTGCTTGTCAAGGATCTTAGGTAAGTAAAAATTCTGACTGTCCACATAGTGATGGATTTCCACAAAGAAACACCTGATACCATTAATCAAGTTAAAATGTTGTTTAATTAATTTTATATTTTCTAAAAATTGTTATAAAATTAATTTAACACTGAATTCACAGTGCCATAGGCAGTGAAGAAGCATTGCTCACTTTTATACAAAGTGTCATTATGGCTCCCATTGGAGTTGGGTGTTGGGCTTCCAGAACTCAACCGCTTACCGTATGAAGCACAGTAGCTATGCTACCACTCAGAAGCTAGTTTTCTGCAGGAGTGTGGTACTACCTTGGGCGAGCCCACTCATACTACAGACAAATAATATGCCATTCTTGGCAAAATATTCATTTGCGGCGTGGCTCTACCACTTCTTTTTTGTGCAGCCCATATATATTCTATTGCTGAGTGTAGGCCTTCCCTTTTCTGGACCAATCACCTCACCCCACCACATGTTCAAAGATTGTTGGGGCAACTAGACTCATATCAGAATAAATTCCTGTAGACCAATGGTTAACAACCTGCATTAAGAGATTTGCTTGGCAGTTAGGTACTATTATTTTACTTTTTCAATATCAATGACAGATACAAATAAATATGCTTTTCTTCTCACAGATGCATGTTTGAGAGGCATTCTATGAATTGCAACGACAAATATGAATACTAAACATTCAACAAATACCTTCTCGCATACATTGCTCCACAGCATAGAATAAAGATCAACTTATAATAAATTTTACAAATTACTTAGTATTTTATCTTATCCAGCAAATAGTTATTAAGTAATTGATGTATATATCTAACAGAATTAAAAAAATGCTTAAATCAATAATAATGCCTTGTTACTTACTTATAAATTATGTTTAACAATTTGAATTTATAAAAAATATATCAATCATATGGACATAAACTATAAAGGTTTTTTAAGTCTTATGGTGATTATTTTAATGACACTTAATTTAACATGAATCATGATTATCTGATTAATCAATTATAATAAATAACTATTATAATATAGTATTTAGTATATAATAATTAATATGTATGTATTAAATACTACATAATAACATTAAAAGAAAAAACTAAAAGATAATATGGGCCAGGGTGACAGGAATGAAATTATCATCATTGACTGGATATTTACGTAAAAAGTGCCTTAGTGATACAAACATTTCCCATTAAAGAACTTGAAAATATTAACATCTTATAAAAATTTGTAATAGTTGTGTAACTATTAGTATATAGTTGTGTAATGATATAAAATGGCTAAATTTAAAGATCGTTAAATTTATTTTTGAATAAAATTCCCTTAGTAGCAGTATCTTTAATATTTTAAAGTTATTCTATTACTATATACTAATGACCCCGAAAAATATATATTCAAAAAAGTAAGATGGAAATCATGGATTTATCACGGTTTATATAATTTAGTCACATGACTGTAATGTGGAGCATGTATTATAAATTAAAACAATTATTTTAAAGATTTTCTAAAAAGATCTTTTCCTATGTTAATATTTTCAAGTTCTTTAATGGGAAATGTTTGTATCACTAAGGCACTTTTTACGTAAATATCCAGTCAATGATGATAATTTCATTCCTGTCACCCTGGCCCATATTATCTTTTAGTTTATTCTTTTAATGTTATTATGTAGTATTTAATACATACATATTAATTATTATATACTAAATACTATATTATAATAATTATTTATTATAATTGATTAATCAGATAATCATGATTCATGTTAAATTAAGTGTCATTAAAATAATCACCATAAGACTTAAAAAACCTTTATAGTTTATGTTCATATGATTGATATATTTTTATAAATTCAAATTGTTAAACATAATTTATAAGTAAGTAACAAGGCATTATTATTGATTTAAGCATTTTTTTAATTCTGTTAGATATATACATCAATTACTTAATAACTATTTGCTGGATAAGATAAAATACTAAGTAATTTGTAAAATTTATTATAAGTTGATCTTTATTCTATGCTGTGGAGCAATGTATGCGAGAAGGTATTTGTTGAATGTTTAGTATTCATATTTGTCGTTGCAATTCATAGAATGCCTCTCAAATATGCATCTGTGAGAAGAAAAGCATATTTATTTGTATCTGTCATTGATATTGAAAAAGTAAAATAACTAGTACTACCAAAAATAGTACCTAACTGCCAAGCAAATCTCTTAATGCAGGTTGTTAACCATTGGTCTACAGGAATTTATTCTGATATGAGTCTAGTTGCCCCAACAATCTTTGAACATGTGGTGGGGTGAGGTGATTGGTCCAGAAAAGGGAAGGCCTACACTCAGCAATAGAATATATATGGGCTGCACAAAAAAGAAGTGGTAGAGCCACGCCGCAAATGAATACTTTGCCAAGAATGGCATATTATTTGTCTGTAGTATGAGTGGGCTCGCCTAAGGTAGTACCACACTCCTGCAGAAAACTAGCTTCTGAGTGGTAGCATAGCTACTGTGCTTCATACGGTAAGCGGTTGAGTTCTGGAAGCCCAACACCCAACTCCAATGGGAGCCATAATGACACTTTGTATAAAAGTGAGCAATGCTTCTTCACTGCCTATGGCACTGTGAATTCAGTGTTAAATTAATTTTATAACAATTTTTAGAAAATATAAAATTAATTAAACAACATTTTAACTTGATTAATGGTATCAGGTGTTTCTTTGTGGAAATCCATCACTATGTGGACAGTCAGAATTTTTACTTACCTAAGATCCTTGACAAGCAAACAAAAATAGAAAAATAATAATAATAATGTGTAAATAATAATGTGTATTTTACTGGAAGAAGTGGATTTACAGAGAACTTAAACTAAATCTTACAGAAAAATGGCCGTTAGCAACTCTCCACTTCCCAACCACTATCACTAACACCAAACATACCACCACTTTTCCACTATGTACATGACACATGTTTTGCCTCAACATGAGGCATCATCAGGTATAGTAGACTCTACGGAAGACAACCATTAAGTTAAAATTCTGACTGTCCACATAACATTTTAACACACAAACATTTACAATTTACTAAATGATATAATTAATGTCTATATGATATGATATAATCAAAGTGGTACATAGAAAGTATACACATCTTTATTACATATATTAAAAATAAAGTGACAATTTAAATATTCCCTACTGAAATGTTTTTAAAAGGACAATTTGTTTAGGAGGAGCAATCACAAGATAACTTTTTTGAAATATTTCTTATCAGCATATAACCATATCTTAATAAATGAAAAACATTTACGATATCCAATTATTAAATATGATGTGTGTCTCAAATCACCTTTTCTTTGTAGTGATAACTGGTAGGCCTCAAACTTTATTGCTTGTATCTCATAGTCCAGATCTGTTATGCGCAACGCATCTCTAGTTATTGAAATATTTGTCTTTTACCAGAAATTAACAAATTTTGTTCGCATTTCTATAAAAGGGGGCGCTTATAATTAATTATAGGGGTTTATTTCATTACACATCAAATTATTAAATTCGTTCGTATTTTTCCGCGCAGATATTGACGCTTATTGGACGGAAAATATTTAGGTGGAGGGGATATTTTAGTAATCTGAGTTGTAGTGTATAGTTGTGGCTTCATTTTAATGTAAAATTTATTTAATTTTGCTACTTAGGTTGTGACTTCGTATATAGAAAATGGAAGAGCAAAATGAGCATTTTCGGCATATAATGTTGTATTATTTTCAAATAGGGAAAAACGCAACCCAAGCAGCGAAAAAAATATGCAATGTCTACGGTCTAAATCTGCAGTTACCGATCGCGTCGTAAAAAAAGTGGTATGCCATGTTCAGAAGCGGCGAATTCAGCCTTAAAGATTGCAAGCGCTCCGGGCGGCCTGTAACAACTGATAGGGCTATGATATGTCTGTAGTGGTTGAAAATTTTTACACTGTGTGAGATAGTGGACGTCGTGAATGTGTCGCTTAGTTCCGTTCAAAGACACCTCCACGCTGAAGGCTATGTCAATCGTGCTAATGTATAGGTTCCGCATGATTTGAATAAGCGCAACTTATCCAACATATGCTTGTTTTTGACTGACTCATTAAAATTTATATTCTCATTAAAATAAAATTCCTGGTTCTTTTTAATGAGCTGTTTTTTAGTTCATTAAAAAGAACCAGGAAGACCCATTTTTTCAGAATATGGCAACGAAAAATGTATACTATACAGCAATGCTTTGCACCATAGATCTTGGTCTAAAAAGGATAGTGGCTCCTCAGACATCGCCAAAGATTAGTCTTATTTGGTGGGATGTAAAAGGCGTAGTCTCGATGCTTTAAATTCATTGCATTTCTTTAGTTTTCCAAGTGTTTAAGTCCGGACCGGGTTGCCGCTGTTCGCAATGGACAATATAGTTAATAATAAAAGCTTTTATTTTCGAATTAATTTTGCTTTAAATAAATATTAAAAAACCGAAAGTGACAAACCAATATTATCTTTATCATTAAAACACTGACAGCACTCTATATATGATAAGTTATTATTGTGTTTTGTTGATTACAAAAAGTCATTTGACTGCATATTCCAAAGTAAAATAAGGCAGAAATGATATTGCCGCAACCCCTGGTGAATCTAATTAAGAACTTATACTGCCGTACTAAAATTGTAGTAAAGGTGAAGCAAGTACTCTCAGAAGTGTTTGTATTTGCAATGGGAGTACAACAAAAATGCATTTTATCCACAATATTTTAATATTATATCTACTTGTCACAGATATATGTTGAGAAAAGCCTTGGAAGATTAGGGTGGAGTGTAAATTCTCTACGGGATCGCCTTAAAAAGTTTATATACGGCATGCTAAATTCTAAATATTCATCTTAAAGATTGTCCATTTTATTGATTGTTTAAAGTATACTCTCACTCCCACACATATCTGACAATCATTTAGATAGACATTTCGAAGCGAATTACACATGTGTGCAATGTGCTTGCAAGGTGTCACATTTAGGCCGTCATTTATAATTCTACTTGGGGGAGTTGATAATTGTCTCCTGCGTCTGTCTCTTATATTGTTACTTCCTTTTTTACTACATACTTAAGCCTAATTTAGGAATGTGGAATAAATGTATTTAATATTTATATCTAATGTCGAATGTCAATTCTTGGAACAAATGATTTTCCACCTAAAAAGCAACAAAAAAGTATCAACATAATATGTTGTTCTTATCGTCAGTAATGATCAAAAGTGCATATAGAAATTATGATTTTGAAGTTTGTCTGAATTTCCCTTTACTTTGTCAATTACTAAAGAAGTTTGAAAAATTCCCGATTTTTTTTTCAAACTTCCAGCGCCAAAAGCAAAAAATAATTACTTATATCTTTCGAGTTATGGTCGTGAGTTCAAACAAACATCCTGCAGAAAACATTTATTCACGAATTTTCCATATTCTTGCCATTTTTTTTCTTTCAAAAACCTTACCGGACTATTGCCATTCAAATGACGTGCTTATCAAACAACAATATATAATTTTTATTTAAATAACTAATATGATCGATCAATAGATTAATCTAGTTTCCTTTTATACAAAGGTTCTTTTTTTATACAAAGTTCTACATTTTTAAATGAAATTTAACTTGAACTTTTGCTATCTTTACAAAATACATGTAGCACGTATGTCGGGCTAATTTGAAATAAATCATAGTTAAGTTTATGAACTATGGAAGTAAAATATATAAAACATTGATACGTGAAGAAAAAGTTTTGTCCCGCTGTTCAAGTAGACTATGCGTACAGAGGAGTGTGAGATTTACCATAGTTAAAGTAGAGATAAAAAAGAATAAAAAAAAAATAAAAAATGTAATGAATTACCAACACATCGACCACTAGTTATTATTATATAATACTAGCTTTTGCCCGCGACTTCGCTCGCGTGGAATTTGGTCTGTCACGTTAAGTTTTCTGACAGTCCATTTTAAATAAATATATTTTTTTACTTAATTTATGGCTCACAATTTTGGTCATAGTGGCTTCCACATAAAAGGTAGATATATGCTGTCGCGGACTTTTATTTAGAACTATTTAAGACAAATAATCCTACGGTACCACCATGTTTGTGTTTCTCCAATGGCTTAGGCAGCGTACGC
>JASFAT010001118.1:0-47930 GCA_031353405.1 Baronia brevicornis
TAATGATAGTAACGGAATAACTTGCCAGTTTCCCATCGTGACATTACGGTGAGTCAGCGTAACAGAAAATTATAACCATCAATGTTTTGGTTTCAACACGCTCTCTATTATTGTAACTGACTGAATAGAATGTTTAGATAATGAATATGCGTTGGAGAGCTTTCTAGATTTTCTATAATGGCGACTCACACCTTTTCTGTGATTATAATTACAGTTTAAAATAAATTTTCCACATTATCGTTAATAACACAAGCTTCCAATAATCCACTGGTGGACAAAAGCTACGCCAAATTGGTCTCGCTCATCCCTATCTTCGGATACACCACCTAATACAGACCATGAGGCATTCGACACCACGTTTTTCTAGATATGTTCCCCACTCTAGATCTTGTCCATTAATTATCAAGTTTTACATTATAAGGAATTTAGAGGAAAAGAAAAGAAGATTATAAATGATATCAAGTTTGGGAGTTAGCTTAAGTTCCCTAATATTTATTTTTCAGTTTGAATCGTACCAAATAGACAAATTTTGAGTTTTTGAGGCAGGCAAATGGTCAGTATCCATGATAAGACTTTTAATCTAAATACAGACTGAGTACACTAATCCATAACTGTTGCCTTCGGTTGTAGGTATGGGCAACGAGAAAACTTAGACAAACCTTTCTAAATTCTATCCAGTCTACGACTTTCTCTTTTTTAATAAAATTAAACTTTAATTTATTTTAATATAGAACTATTTATTTTACATACATATCGTTACGCCTGTTTCCCGTAGCGATAGGCAGAGACCATATAGATCTCTATCTATATAACTGCTAAAATCTCAGTCACTCTCTTTGCTTCAACCACACTCATCCATCTTTTCATATAAGCTCGCCGGCTAAGGGTACTTTTTACCTGGCCTTTCTTAAGACATTCAGCAATTTGGCCACGGTATGTTCTCCTTGGTTCCTTACCGGCCCTTCTATCTACATCTGCAACGTAAGTTTCTATTATCAGTCATCCTTCATTCATCCTCTCTATACATCCATCTTCTCTATACATCCATCCTCTCTATACATCCATCCTCTCTATACATCCATCCTCTTTATACATCCATCCTCTCTATACATCCATTCACTCTATACATCCATCCTCTCTATACATCCATTCTACTATTTTTTACAATTGTAGGATTTTTTGTTTCTATCTCCTTAAGAAATGGAACTGAGATTGAGTTTTGATTTTAAATTGTCTTATCTGCTTTTGTCCATAGGTTCGAATATACAACGTGAAGAGTAACAAGGAAACGTGCTCAACTTATCCAATAGAGGTCCACCAGAACTGTGGATGCTGCGCCCTGTCGCCCGAGGAATGCGCCTCGCCCCGCGTGTTCAACCCTCGTAAGTGCACCTGTCAATGTCCCAACGTGGAGGCGAAGAGGAGTTGTCACAGGAAGGTTCGTGAGATGATGGATGTCTGTCTGTGCACTAATGATGGTGTGGAGCCGGCACGCATGTCACCAGCTGTGATAACCATACGCTTGATCGATGTTATATTTTTCTAATTATTTTTTAATTTTTTTTTTAATACTATTGACACAATCGCTTTCGTATCTGAACTCTCATCTGATTCTAACACTGCGCTATCATCATTAGACGATACAGTTTGGTTATGTACAACAGTTGTTCTGTTGTGTGTGTGCGCGCGTGTGTGTGTGTGTGTGTGTGTTTGCACGAAATTTGTAGTGATATTTACTTTTCAGTTGTGAAAAGCACAGCTTTATTATTGGTGATCAATGCGCTGTACTGACATCCGTTGTCTTACATTTCTTTTAACTAATACGTTCACCTTTATTTTTCTAATCGCTCTGTATATAAACATTATTTGTATCATGTTAATAGTGGTAGATCCACGCTGCAGACGAATACTTTGTCAAGAATGGCATATTATTTGTCTGTAGCATGAATGGGCCGGCTAGCCCGGGGAAGTACCACACTCCCGCAGAAAACTGGCGTCTAAGTGGTAACTTGTCTACCGCGCTTTGTACGGTGAGCGGTCTGAGTTCCAGAGGTCCAACACCCTCCCCTTCCCACTCCCCCTCCGATTCCCACTCCCATAATTTCACTTTCCTTTAAGGTCGGCAACGCTTCGCCTCTGCCTATGGCGTTGCGGATGTCTATGAGCGGCGTTGGTTGCTTTCCATCAGGTTACACGCCTGCTCGTTTGCCTTCCTATGCCATAAAAAAATCTTTAGACGGAGTCAGGCGTTGCTTTGTACAAATTCATTATATAGATGGACTTTCAAACTGCTTTTACTAAGATCCGCGAACACAGATCAGAAAAATACTGTTGTGTGTTTGCGAAGTGTATAGATGATTACAAATCTAGTTCTTGCTGAGGAACGGCAGTCAGCAAATCCTCCAGCACTTCAGTATAATCAATAACGTTAATAACATAAAACAAACACTACCATTTTTCACAATGCGTTTCACCTCGACACGAGGCATTAGGTGTTGTAGGCTATACGAAAGACAAGGGTACACTCTCTTAGACATTTGAATCATTATCAGCTAACGGTAGCGCACTGCTGGATGTAGATCTCTTCCGAGATGCGTCATCTAGTTCGATCTTAAACTGAATCCACGCATCCAGTTTCTGCTAATCGGAAACGACATGTACATTTGACAAGATGCGGTATCCTGTCCAATATTTGTCAATCAACAACCTGCAGCAGTCTACTGCTGGACATAGGCCTCCCCCTACAAGCGCCACCTAGCCCGATATTCGGCTTCACGTATCTAGTTTCTGTCAGCCACCCTGCGCAGATCTTCACACCATCTAGCCGACGGGCGTCCCACATTACGTTTACCAAGATCCGGTCTCCACACCAGCACTTGTCTGCTCCAATGATTGTCGGATCTCGACAAACGTGACCAGCCAATTGCCACTTTAGTTTGCTAATTCGAAAGGTTATGTCGGTGACTATAGTTCTCTGGCGAATTTATTCATTCCGAATCATATCTACCAGAGATCACCGAGCATAGTTTTCTCCATAGCTCTTTGAGCGACTCTGAGCTTGTGAAGCTGACGGACTATCAGCGTCCACGTTTCGGCGCCGCCGTCCAATATTTGTATTCTAGTATAGTTATGAACGCTTAAATCGTGTCAAATTAAGAAAAATTCTTTCAGGTTAAGAGACAAGTGTGTCCAACAGAAGTCTGTTTTGCTCTTGATGATGATAATATTTAATTGCTTATACGCCGATATTGAATGCATTTTCAGAATCGAATTTTCCATTGAGATATACAAAATTATGTCATAACTAGCAGTATGTAATGCATGCAAAATAAATCAACGTTTGAAATGAGCCCTTGGTACAGAAATCACTCCAAAAAATTACACTACATAAATCCCAAACTTTAAGCGTCGTTTGCGGCAAATGGTTTTTAACTATGTTTTCCGTTTGTTACAGAGGAACCAGAATATGCGGTGGAATCGGTATAAGTGCAGGTGTGAGCAGAGAAAAAGAAATTCTGGACGGGGATTCATCCCTGGACTCGATTGATTTAGAAGCTGCAACAAATGAGTTGATGCTAGAAGACTGTCGAATGAGGAAGATAAAAGGGTGGATAAATTTCATCGTAAATCTTGCTTGTGACGGAAGTGTATTGTGTAGTAAGTGATGAGAAATCAGGAAGATTAGAAGTCAGGAGGAAGAAAGGCAAGCGAATTGAACTTGTTGTTGACAAGGTGATGAAACTGACAGTGCTCGTGAAATAAGCTGAAAACGAACAATTAGTATAAATAAGCGACTGAATCAAGTGTCCTTAAATTAAAAATGTTATTGATGAAATCGAAACAGTATTATAGATGTAAGTAACTTATTGTATTAGGTTATAAGAGAGGTATGGGACCAAATAGTGCTGTGAATCGCTAGTGTAGTTCCATGAGACAGATTTTTTCGATGTACTTAAATTTCGATTACTGCTATTTTAGTTGATTTCCTATTTGCTTTGTATCCTATTAGTGTAAATTTAAATTGTGCGGACATCACTACTCAGTATTTATTAGACGTATAAGCGTAGTATTTCTGCGCAATTCCTAAATTGTGATATAGTTATTCCAGTAGATTACTAATTAGGAATTAGGTATTTATTTGATTAGGTTAAAGACTTTGCATCTAGTCAAAAAATTTTCACTAAGTGTATTTATTTGGTATGTCGATGAATTTAGCTCTCTTCTCTGAGATGTAATGACATGCTCCTCTGGATGTATTTATAAAATCTTCCTCTAGAAAAATTTATTTTAGTTTAATGTATAAGAGCTAGTCCAGATTGTGCCAAAGGCATCGAATCTCACTGGTCTTCTTTAGTTTCCTCTAATTTATTTTCCTATGATTTAATTTATTATTAGTTTTTAAGGTAAGCTTCGAAAGCTTTAAGTGATTTAATCACATGTTTGTTTATTTTTTAATAATTAAGTTGAACAATAAAATTTGTACTTAATTTTTTAAAACGATCTTTTTTTTTGAATTTTGAATGATAGAATAAGAAATGAAGATATAAGAGAGCGATGTGGATTAAAAGAAGGTGTGAAGTGTGAAGGAAGACAAAAGTTGAGAAAGGGATGCTTACATGGTTTGGGCATTTAGAGAAGATGGATGAAAGACGACTGGCAAAAGAAATTTACGTTGCGAATGTGAATGGAAGAAGTAGACCACGGAAAACATACCTTGACCAAATTGCTGAAGTTTTTAAGGCCAGGTCAAGAGTACCTTTAACCAGCGTGCTTGCATGAGGAGAGTAATGAGTGTGGAGGGAGCAAGGAAAGTATGTCGAGATCGTAGCAGATGGAGATCTGTAGTCTCTGCCTACCCCCATGGGAGACAGGTGTGACGATGGTTATGTATGTATGTGATCATTTATTTTTCTCTAACCAACTATTTTCTGTGACGAGTCATCCCAAGAGTTTTGGAGGAAATCTAACGGCAGTGTTAGTCACTGGTTAGCAGGTTATAATGAAAAAGGCCGCACGCTGTGACGTGTCACAACTGAAAAGGTTCGCTGGCAAAATACGAAGTGTCATAAATTAGCGACACTGTGTAAAAAAATATATATGTTTATATCAAAAGTATTGAAAATATGATCTCTCTATTTGCGAACGTAATATAATATGAAGAATACACAACGCTTAAGATATAGAATCAATAACAGATAAAGAAAAAGTGATATGAAAACAATAATCATTGTGAAATTTTTATTACATTTTTTTTTTATATATTCACGCCTATCCCCCGCAGGGGTTGGCAGAGACCACAGAGCTCCATCCGCTGCCATTCATCGCAGCGAAACGGCTCGTCATTGTTCGCTTTTCGCCCTCGTGAGAATCAGGACGTGACGGGTGGCGAACCACGTCGCCGTCATTTTCGACAAATTAGGTATATTAAATTCGTCTTTAGTGAATCCTACGAGCCGCAAGGGAGGATGGAGGTCAGCCCCAGTAGAGCCCTGCATGCAGAGGTAAGGCACCATAGTCCCCGGGGGAGCCCGACCCCGGGACGACCGGCACGCTTACGACTAGGCTTGCCCCTAGCCACGCATCCATTGGCACGGCAGACCGTGGATTGGCGGAGAGGAAGGGAAAGGATAGAGAAGAAAGGAAGGGGCAGGAAAGGAAATGGGGATTGGGGGGTTACCAGACTCGGAATCAACATTTAAAAATCCATATAAATATTTATTCCGATGCGGGAATCGAACCCGCGACCATTGACTCCGTGGGTGGAGGACCGCGCCACTGAGCCAATCGGTCGCATTACATTTTAAACAAAAACAAATTCCCGAAAGAAATGGCCTATCCTATCTCAAGCCCAGAACCACACAGGAAATAAAAAGAAATTAACTGCTGAAGGCGAATAAAATCAGATATTTCTAGTCACCTTTCACACATACGTATAACGCATCTTTATATTTACCTTTCATGATGATAACGCATTCCTTCCTTTCCTCTCCTGCCCCTTCCTTTCTTCTCTATCCTTTCCCTTCCTCTCCGCCAATCCACGGTCTGCCGTGCCAATGGACGCGTGGGGGCGAGCCTAGTCGTAAGCGTGCCGGTCGTTCCGGGGTCGGGCTCCCCCGGGGACTATGGTGCCTTACCTCAGCATGCAGGGCTCTGCTGGGGCTGACCTCCATCCTCCCTTGCGGCTCGTGGGATTCACTTAAGACGAATTTAATATACCTAATTTGTTGAAAATGAGCGCGACGTGGTTCGCCACCCGTCACGTCCTGATTGTCACGAGGGCGAAAAGCGACCAATGACGAGTCGTTTCACTGTGATGAATGGTAGCGGATGGAGCTCTGTGGTCTCTGCCAACCCCTGCGGGGGATAGGCGTGAATATATATATATATATATATATATATATATATATATATATATATATATATATATATATATATATATATATATATATATATATATATATATATATATGATAACGCATTTTACCGAGAGAAAATATTTTTTAATGAAAACTACGTTATGTTTCTTGAAACTGATAAAACCGACTCTTTTTCCCTACATAAAAAGATTTTTTCCCTACCCAGAGTCGTGTAACGCGGCTATAGAAGTTTTCACTTAAAAATATAATAAATATCTTCAGTTATATTTCCGAAGTGACACGATATTGGAACTTTGAAATAACAAACCTACTCTTATCTTTAAGGCTGGCAACACATTTGAAATGTCTATGGTTTTGCAAATGTCTATGAGCGACGTTGAATGCAATATTAAGCTATAAACTCCCTTGTTTGCATCCCTTTCCCATAAAAAAGGTTTACAAGAAAAATATTATAAATTTATAAGCAATATAATGAAAAACGTATCAATATATTATAACTAAAATAAGTTGATATCTTTTTTCACAGCCCATATATGTCCCACTGCTGAGCCCGGGCCTCTCCATTTCTGGAGGAACAGACGTTAACCGACCACGCTTGTCAAATGCATATTGGTGGGATTATCAGACTCGGAATAAATATTTGTAGGCCATACATATATTTATCCAGGTGCTGGGATCGAACCGACCGTAGACTCTGTGGGCATTAAGCCAATCGGTCATCGATGTTAAGAAATTAAACGATTCAGTTAAGAATGATTTCATAATTCGCTGTGTTTAATAGTTTTGTGATGCAAAAATGCACTTTCTCCGACATACTTTTCCGTAGCATACACGCTACATGGCTACGCCCGTAGCTTGCTTCATATCTATTTAAGTACTATATTTGTTTAAATTATTGATAAGAAATGGGGAGTAGCTATATTTCTGATTATTTCGTTATATTCACGTTTGCTTTCCATTAAAAAAAATGTTGTTTTTAATGTAAAACACACTGACTGTATGCATTGAAAAATAAATTAATTGAATTGTATTAAAACAAAAACATAGGAATTATAAAAAATTCTATCACGATAATATCAATTGTCGTTTGTATGTAAATTATATACACAATAAATCGATATTAAATAAATGTTATTATATTATAACTTGAATAGGAAACAATTATTTTGAAATTAAGAAGAGTATAAAGGATGACAAATGTAGACTTCTGAAAACAAAACGAAAAAAAATGCTCTCCAATACTGCCATAAAAATAAATGGTAATGTGCAGAGGATATTGCGAGATGTAGGGACAATAAGGTAGACCCGCAACATAACAAAATGGCCGGGTCCAACCGGTGAAAAGGGAGACAGAGTGTTGCAAGACAAAAGAACAGATGGGCCGACGACATTGTAGAAACAGCAGGAAAAAACTGGATCTGAATCTGAAGCTCTAGACAGAGAGAAGTGGTTAAAGATGGGGGAGGCTTTTACCCTAAAAAGGACCAGAAAATAGGAAATGGAAATCTAGCAAAACCTAACAAAGAGTGTGGTAAATAAAGCTATAATAATATTAACTTAAATAAAATAAAAATAATTCTTAATCCCGTAGAGTGTAGCTATATATATATATATATATATATATATATATATATATATATATATATATATATATATATATATATACATATATATACATATATACATATATATATATATATATATATATATATATATATATATATATATATATATATATATATATATATATATATATATATAATTTTCCTCAGGGAGTATCTTTGCCTAGCCGCCTGTCCGATAGTTATGGTATTGGTAGACGGGGACGCGACCCCGGCCTCCCGAGCTACTACCGTATCACTCCTTGTTTTCCGTTGCGGTAGTATCATATCCCTATCATTCTGTCAAAATCCATCTTTGCTTTCTTCTCTGTCCTTTTCCCTTCTTCTTCGCCAATCTACGGACAGCCGAGTCAAAGGATGTGTGGTTAGGGGTGAGCTTAGTCGCAAGTGTGCCGACCGTCCCGGGATCGGGCTCCCCCGGGTACTATAGTGCCTTACCTCAGCATGCGGGGCTCTGCTAGGGCTGACCTGCGTCTTCCCTTGCGTCTCGTGGAATTCACTATGACGAATTTTAATAAACCTAATTTGTTAAAAATGATGGCGACGTGGTTCACCACCCGTCACTTCCTGAATCTCACGAGGGCGAGAAGCGACTAACGGAGAAGCCGTTTCGTTACGATGAAGGTGAGAGGAAGGATGGATGGAAAGATGAATAAGTGGAGGAAGCAAGAAAGATGTGCCGGGATCGTAGCGGATGGAGGTCTGTAGTCTCTGCCTATCCCTACGGGAAACAGATATGACGATATGTATGTATGTATACATAATTATTAAATAAATATAATAGAAAAACGATCATTTGTGACAAATCTTTTTTTACAAGAAAATAAATATAAATTAAATTTAGCACAGAGAAAAAAATACTTTAAGCCTAAGGTATGCCACCAAATGATTCTCGGCGTAAGCCAAGCGCTCTGTTGGAGCACCTGGCGCTGGTTTTCAGAATATACTTAAGTGCATACATATGTACATGCATACCATAGACCACCGACCTCCGTCTGCTACGATCTCGGCACACTTTCTTTGCTTCATCTACATTGATCACTCTCTTTATACAAGCTCGTTGGTTAAGGGTACACTTTTGGTTAAGGGTTGACTTGATCTTTCTTTAGAACTTCAGCAACAAAAATCACCCTTCCATCCACATCCACCACATAATTTCTTTTTATCAATCGTCTTTCATGCATCCTCTTTGTATGTCCAAACTATCTTAACATACTTAAGTGTACTTTTTATTTCAAAATAATTAGGAAAATATTTTTTGTTATTTTATTATTATTAAAAAAATGAAGATGATTAATGGAGTCAGGTGTTACTTTGCGGAAGTCCTTGTCGCGGATCTTAGTTAAGTAAAAGCTTTGACTGTCCACATAAAAAATGAATTTTTTATTGCCTACATTTCTACGACAATTGTTTAGAATTTATACGTAATTTTTTTTTATTGCTTGTCGTGAGAAAATCGAATTTATATGAAGCTATTGTCAAAATATAATATACACACTGTAGCTGATACGGGCGCGTGTGAATTAACATCAGAAAAACCTATCACAAAAACTATGTGATTCCCCGAATGAGTAAACGCAATAGACAGTGATGGCTATATTTTGTACGGCAACCGGATTCTACGTGGAAACAATGTGATTTATTAATCTTTTTTTTTTTGATGTGGGGAAATCCTATAATACACCATAACGAAGACAACACAGAAAAGTCCGGTATACCTAATACCGGGCTCTAGAGTCTATCCAAGTAGACTAGTATGAAATTCTTTAGACATCCACAGTGCAGAAGCGTTGCCAGACTTTAAGGAAAGTGCCATTATGGGAGGGGGAAGGGGGAAGGTGTGTTGAGCCTTCGGAACTCAACCGCTCACCGGACGAGGCGCGGTAGCTAAGCTACCACTCAGACGCCGGTTTTCTACGGGAGTGTAGCACATCCCCGAGCGAGCCGGCCCATTCATGCTGCAGACAAATAATATGCCATTCCTGAGAAAGTATTCGCCTGCGGCGTGGCTCTACCATTACCAAAATGTTTTTTTCCGAAATTTGAAGAAGCTTGGAAAAAAAACGTCTTGGAGAAGGGAGGCTAGAGATAGAGCGAAGTGGAAGAAGATCGTTGAGGAGACCAAGACTTGTAAAGGGTTGTATCGCCGCAGGAAGAAGAAGAAAAATAAGAGAAATAATATTTTGTTTCTCTTTACAAGTAAAAATATTTTATTTAGATTTTATAAAATTATATAAAATATAGTATAGTAATATTTAATAAAATAATATATATTTTGAGAGCTTTTTATTACAATAAGAAGATGATTGCTTGCTTAGATGATGCTTAGATGGTTTGGACATATAGAGAGGATGGATGAAAGACGACTGGCAAAAGAAATTTACCTTGCGAATGTGGATGGAAGGGCCGGAAGAGGAAGACCACGAAAAACGTACCTTGACCAGATTGCTGAACTTTTTAAGAAAGGCCAGGTCAAGAGTACCCTCAACCGGCGGGCTTGCATGAGGAGAATAATGAGTGTGGAGGAAGCAAGGGAAGTATGCCGAGATCGTAGCAGATGGAGATCTGTGGTCTCTGCCTACCCTTACGGGAGACGGGCGTGACGATATGTATGTAAGAAGATGATATAGCGTAAAAAGAAGAATTAATAACATTATATACCCTTCCATCCATATCCACCCCGTACATTTTTTTGTCATCTCTCAACTTTTGACACGATACCTTCATTTACTCCCTATCGTTCTCTTATATCTTCATTATTCTACACATACTTCTTAATGCTTAAATTTTGTTTAAAGTTAACACATACAATCATATTTTGGGATAGGAGGGCAAACGAGCAAGCGTGTCGCCTGATGGAAAGCAATCAACGCCGCCCATGGACAACCGCGACACCGCAGGAGTCGCGGAAGCGTTGCCGGCATTTTAGGTATGTATAGGCTTGTTTTTTGAAGGTTCCAATGTCGTAACGGTTCGGAAAGACTTCCGAGGGTAGCTGGTTCCACAAACTGGTAGTGCGTGGAAAGAAGTTACGAGAGAAATGCACCGTAGTAGACTCATCCCCACTCATCCAGATGGTGGGGATGAAATTTTTCTTTACGGCGAGTTGTGCGGTTGTGGAATTCGGCGGTGGGAATTATTCTAAACAATTCCTCGGAGCACTCCCCATGATAGAAGCGGTAAAAAATGCTGAGAGATGAGACATCTCCTCGCAGCGCTAGAGAATCAAGCCGATCGGTGAGATCTTGGTCAACGACGGTTCGGATCGCACGACTTATAACAAAAATGCATATATACATAAATAAAAAGATAGTTATAAATGTATAAAGTAGGTTTTCACAAGATTTTAAAAAATCGAGATATAGAGATCATAGTATATATTATATAATCAGTTCAATTATCTAATTTCCTCGCGAACTGTGAAGCGGACTTGACAAAAAACCTTGCGTTGCTTTTTGCAATGGCAACAAGTATAATTGTGTCAGTGGGTTATTCCTCTTATTGTAACTAGCACTTGACGATGGATATTGTGTATTTGTTATATGCCGCAGATCCACTCGGCTATACCGCAATGAACTTATTTAAAGTTCATCTATCTAAAGCTATCTTTTTTTATGGGATAAGAGGGCAAACGAGCAAGCGTGTCGCCTGATGGAAAGCAATCAACACCGCCCATAGACAACTACGAAACCGCAGGAGGAGCCGACGCCAAAATGCAAGTATTTATAGTTCACTACCTTTTGCCCGCGGCTTCGCTCGCGTGGAATTTGGTAATTGCCACATTAAGTTTCATGACAAATCATTTTAAATAAATATATTTTTTTTTACTTAATTTATGGTTCACAATTTTGGTCATAGTGACTTCCACAAAAATGCTGTCGCAGACTTTTATTTAGAACTATTCAAGACAAACAATCCTACGGTACATCATCTTTGTGTAACTCCAATGGTTTAGGCAGCGTACGCATAGATAGCTCTCAGAGGCAGATTTTTTTCCGACTTAATTGACATGTATCGTTATATTACGACCAAAATTATATAAAATGATTACAAATTGTAGCCTATATGTTATTCCGATGTATAACCTATATTACTGTAAAGTTTCATCCAAATCCGTCCAGTAGTTTTTTCGTGAAAGAGTAACAAACATACATCCATACACACAAACTTTCGCATTCATAATATTAGTAGGTTATGTATTATAAATATATTATGTATCTATGTATTATTAATATAGTACCAAAAAACTAATATTAAGTAGGTATTTTTTAACAACCCGGGATCGAGCACCCCCGGGTACTATAGTTAAGGCACCACAACATGCGGGGCTCTGCTGAGGCTGACCTCCATCCTCTCTTGCGGCTCGTGGGATTCACTATGACGAATTATAATAAACCTTATTTGTTAAATATGACGGTGACGTGGTTCGCCACTCGTCACGCCCTGATTCTCACGAGGGCGAGAAGCGACTAACGGAGAGCCGTTTCGCTACGATGAATGTTAGAGGAAGGATGGATGAAAAGACAGAAAGTGTGGAGGAAGTAAGGAAGGTGTGCCGGGATCGTAGCGGATGGAGATCTGTGGTCTCTGCGTACCCCTACGGGAGACAGGCGTGACGATATGTATTTATGTATGTATTTTTTTAACACTGACACGAGAGCATCCTGTATATACTTGCAATATGTTACAGACACAACTTCAGTATTTAAATTACATGTTCCATAACGGATACGTTACACACTTACTTGTCATAACAAAAACATAATTGTAATTAACAAGCATAAATACAGCCCGGTAAAACCATTGTCGCGGCCTTGTATTAATGTGCAAGAAAAAAAATCAGTAAAACTGAGCTAAAAAGAACTTGCGAACTCATAGAAACTTAATGTATCTGAACATTTTTAAAACTCTCCAGTTATCACATTTAAAACCCTTAACATCGATTAGCAGACTTATTATACGTTAGAGTTATTATACGTTATTTTTTTAATATATATATTCACGCCTATCCCCCGCAGGGGTGGCTGAGACCACAGAGCTCCATCCGCTACCATTCATCGCAGCGAAACGGCTCTTCATTAGTCGCTTCTCGTCCTCGTGAGAATCAGAACGTGACGGGTGGCAAACCACATCGCCGTCATTTTCAACAAATTATGTATATTAAATTTGTCTTAGTGAATCCCACGGGCTGCAAGGGAGGACGGAGGTCAGCCCCAGCAAAGCCCTGCATGCTGAGGTAAGGCACCATAGTACCCGGGGGAGCCCGATCCCACGACGGTCGGCGCGCTTGCGACTAAGCTCGCCCTTAGCCACGCATTCATTGGCACGGCAGACCGTGGATTGGCGGAGAGGAAGGGGAAGGATAGAGAAGAAAGGAAAGGGCAGGAACGAAAATGCGGATTGGGGGGGTTATTAGACTCGGAATAAATATTTATAAATCCTAAATATTTATTCCGATGCGGGGATCGAACCCGCGACCATTGACGCGCGGAGTGGGCGCGGGCGGAGGACCCACCACTGAGTCAATCGGTCGTCTATACGTTATAGCTGTTGTAAAAGTGTCATAAATAAAGTTTTTTCTATTTCTATTTCTACTTTGCCGAAATCCAGTATTATGTGGACAGTCAGAATTTTAAATGTATTCTGACTTAACGGTATACCTGATAGTGCTTTATGTTGAGGTGAAAAATTCCTCCACTCTCCTTAACGGCAGGCAACGCTTCTGCATTGCCTATGGCACTGCAGAACAAGATTGCTTTCCATTAGGTAACACGCCTGCGCATTCAGTCCTGCGCATGCAGTCAGCTCCACACCAAATAACATGTTAAACAGCCATTATGATTTTCATTATCATAAACTTTAAAAATAATTAATTTTAAAAATTTTAATGTAAAACTTAATTTACATCACTTGTTTTCGTACCTACACAATATTTCTTCCATTAATTTTTCACTTTTAATTTCACTGGTAGAGTCTTTCTCTGAATAATATTGTAAATAAATAAATAATCGCACTTATACTGAAAAGATGAAAAGATGATCGCACTTATACTGAAGATATATAAAAAGATACGATTTACAATATAATAATGATTATTTTAATCCGCTCAACAATTATTATTTGATTGATGTAATAAAACAAAATTTTATCTTGAAATTAAACAATAAAAAAATTGAACTCGAAAAAAAAATCGTATCGACATATCTGTAAATTACTACTATAATTAAGGAGAGCTGGGATTCCCTGGTAAAAGATAAATGATTATAGATATAAAACGATAGAATACGATAAAAATTACAATAGAAATAACCTTCAAAGCTATAATATAAATGTCTATGGTATTGCGGATGTCTATTCACGTTTATTGCTTTCCATCAGGCGATACCCTCTTATCCCATAAAAACTAAAAATAAAAAACTTCCCTCTACAGGTATACTAGAGTCTCCTGCTTATAACTCTTCTTCAAATAAAAGCCCGTAATCTAAACAGAATTTGAAGTATGAGTGTATTTCTCAAACGAGTTTATATTTATGCTGCTGACAAAATTATATGTGCTTCACGCATCCACTTTCTGCCAGCCATCCTGCACGGTTCGTGCTTTATCTGGTCCAATGGTATCCCACAAAACGATCGTCAAGACGCAGTCTCCATACAACGTACAACTGATCAATTTAAATTATATCTTGTCACAGGACCGTGTATTTTGCTAACTTATAATAATTACTGCAAAAGAATTATTAAAATACAGCTCAATGTTCAAATTACACATTTATATGAATTTGACATATTTCTAAATAATTTATATTTACACAAATTATAATTACTCTAATTGTTGTACTTTATGTAAACCTACATTATTTTTACATAATTTACCAACAGATGGCACTACAATACATATAAAATTAAGCTTTCTATCGCATAAAGTAATTAATTAATGATATCTATACTAATACGCCGACATTTACGTAAAATCCACACAATTTAATAACTCTATTACGCCTTACACAGAACTGATTTGTTCCCATAGAAGACAATGTGGGGATGACGTCACAATCTTAGCGACGTCATTGCCAAATCCTAAAGATAAATACGACATAGTGTTGAGTAAGGAGCGAGGAATGTGAACCGCGTCCGTAAATGTTATAAAAACAGTTGTAAATCACGTAATTATAAACAATGAATCAGTTACGTGTGAGACCTGGTCAGAGGAGCATGACCAGTTTTACGATATTGACTAAATACTGCTGTTTGTGCAGGTCTTCCAAGAAAATGAAACGAGAGATTGGACTGTGGAAGAGAAAATTCTATAATCAATTAGGTAGAATAGGTCCAATCTATTTATTCCCGTGAAAATAGCCATAAATAGGCCTGAGTGTACGCCTGAGAAATAAAAACGAATTAATCATCACCAAACGACCAATTAGCCCTTTGCAAGTGGAGTCAATGGTCGCGGGTTCGATCCCCGCATCGGAATAAACATGTAACATAAAAATGTATGGATTACAAATATTTATTCCGAGTCTAGTAACCCCGCCAATCCGCACTGGACAAGCGTAGGGGGTTAACGTCCGTTCCTTCAGAAATGGAGAGGCCCGTACTCAGCAGTGGGACATACATGGGCTATCAACAAAAAATCCAGTAAAGAATGGCAATACATATTAAAGCATTTTCTAGAAAGCATAAACAGTGATGTGCATTATTAATCTACTAGAAGTGTTAAGTTTCGTCGTCCCATTGCAAGAAATACTTGCAATTAGATATTTATCTTGTCACTTTAATGAACGACCTAAAGAATAGAGCGCTAGAAAAAGATCTTTATTGGTAACATTTTTAAAACCTCTTTTATTTTCGTTTTTTTGCAAAAATATAGCAGATATAGACAGCTAAAGCATTCGAAAGAAGACAGAAAAACTGGATGGAAGAATAAGGACTCGAATCAGAAATGGAAAGTTACTTAATGTTCATGTTTCCAGAAATTGAAAGGTCTCTTCACTAGCAGTAGACATATATGGGTTGCAAAAAAATCTATGGTTTCAATAAAATATGTATCATCATCAGCAGCCTGCGGCAGTCCACTGCTGGACATAGGCCTCACCCATGGAGCGCCACCTAGCCCGATCTTCGGCTACACGCATCCAGTTTCTGCCAGCCGCCCTGCGCAGATCGTCGCACCATCTAGCCGGGGGGCGTCCCACACTACGTTTACCGAGACGCGGTCTCCACTCCAGCACTCGTCTGCTCCAACGATCGTCTGATCTCCGACAGACGTGACCAGCCCATTGCCACTTAAGTTTGCTAATTCGAAAGGCTATGTCGGTGACTTTAGTTCTCTGGCGGATTTGTTCATTCCGAAACATTAGATTTTTTTGCAACAGAAAATATGTATAGTAAACTTTATTTTTTTTTTTCAAATAATAAAATATCAATAGCTGTCAGAGTCAAAAATAATTTATTATCTATGCTTTGAATATAGTGAGCGAGCATTGGAATGCACAGACATTATGGCGCCTACAAAAAATGCGTTTTCTTAGAAATTATGTCGGAGACTAGCCGATAGTAGATAAGATATGAGGATGGATCCTGTCACTTTACGGAATATAATTTTTTTTCTAATTGACTAAAACATACAAAATTATGTATGCTTAAGACAACTTTTTACAGAAGTAAAAACTCTTGTCACGTTAAAAACTATTTTATTTATTGTTTTACTTATGTATATAAATAATTAAAAATGCGAAAAACATAAAGGATATAAAAACCATAATTAGAAATAAAATTGCACACACTCATAATATTACTAAATTTTATCACTTCCTTCAGATCAAATCGATTCCTTCGAGTTTATTCGATATCGATTAAAATTAATAAAATTTCAATTAAGGATTTTAACCCTTTGTGCTATAAAAAGTTCTTAATTAATAAAATAAATTTAAAAATATATTATTTTCGTTTTAATTGATTACAATTGTAATGTGTGATGAAATTCTAGTTTACTGTTTATTAAAAATATCTGACTAAATTATAAACTTAAAAACTTTCCGAGGATTTGCTATGACTTTCGATCTGAGGTGGGTACGATGTTACCATTGAATCATTGATATTTATTTGAACTTAAATCGATTAAAAATAATTCTAGTAATATCAAAATATTATATTCTTTGTGGCGAGATCCCGAAACCGACCTCGAAGAAGATGGTGCAACGACATCAAGGCACTACTTGGCGCCACCTGGACACGTCTTACTAAAGAAAGAGAACATTGAAAACGGATGGAAGAATCCTCTACCTGTTACTGGGTACCACTAAAATGATACAAGAGAAAGAAGCGAATACGATAATAGCTCGAAATAAAAGAAACAAACATACAAATAAATATACACAAAAAATGGATACATATACTACATATACAAATATGAAGAAGTGGAAAATTGAGGCTTATATACTTTATAATATAATATAACCTTTTTTAAGAAACAGAAATCAGATATATGAAAAGTTTATAAATAAATAATAAGATATAAATAATTAAATACGTTAAATAATTAGGAACGAAATAATTATATAAACTGTAGATAACCTAAAAAGGCATAAGGCCGCGTTCAGTTCACACGTCACTGCCAAGCGAGGCGGCGTACGGGAATTATTTTGGTCTTGCAACACCAGAATTAGCCCGCGAACTAAATATATTATAATAAAAAGTAAACATGTAGCTTTAATTAGGAACAGTTCAACGGTTACGCGCTGGTGTAGGCGTGGCAGAGCTTGCCGGGTTTGTTTGTTCTACAACATTTCGGACATGTTTGTTTTGTAATGTTCGATTTAGTGCAAATTCACTGGGACCGCTGAAAGGAGAAGCACTACAAACACGCCAGTACAAACATAACCAGCAGTTGATTGTATCTTTTATTTGGAAACCGGTGATTGTACCTTAAACGTTTCTATTTTAGAATTTACTTGATTATGAAAATTACTTTATAAAATTACTTTATCGAATTATATACTCATTTTGCGATATATTTTAAACTAGATAATTCAAAAATATAAAAAAGATTTGCATTCTTCTTTCTTTCTTTCCTTGATGATAATTAAGTATAACTATTATGCCAGTGTCAAGTAAAATATAATAATATCAAGTATCTTAAGATATAAATAGTCAGCTTGTGACGGTACGTCTTGATAAAATGGTGATCGATTTGCCTTAAACTTCTATGGACTTTCACAGTCAATATAAAAAGTTACGATACACGAAGTTATTTCATATCACTCAACTTATGCGCTTTAATCGAACTATATTGTACAATACGCCACTACAATTAAACAATATAATTGATAATAAAATAAAAAAACAATGTCACTCAATTCAGGATAACCATATTTGGGTGAGTAGCAATCCAGTACGGTGCGTTTTTCTAGAAACTTCTTTCCACGTATCACTACTCTTTGGAACCAGCTACCTCAAGCGATGTTTTCGAATCGATAAAATATTGAAACTTTCAAAAAACAAGCCTACACTTTTCTTTAAGGCCGGTAACGCGTCTGCACTGTGAATATCTATAGGCGGCGTTGATTGATTTCCATCAGGTGACACGCCTGCTTGTTTTCCTTCTGATCCCATAAAAAATAATTAAACTATATAAGTGACAACGACATAAGATTATGAAAATGAAATAAAAACACAATATCACTGATATAAGTTGGCGAGAAAAGTCAAGTATCCTTGAATATAGATAATAAAGAACGACATGTGATAAAATTACCAACCCATGGTCGCCTTGTCCTAAGGTCGTAACTAGGAACTTACTACATGGTCGAGCTCACTTCGGGGAGTATTCAGTTCTAGACCAAAGACAATAAGTAAGGACTTTATTTTAAAATAAGCGTACATAATTATGATTTTACAAAAATATAAATTTAATTAAAATTATTAACAATACCATTTCGAAAGTCAATAATATTTTAATATGTTTAAATTGGTGGGTTGATAAAGGTATTCCGAGAGTGGGATGAACCCCTAAAACCCTCAGCCTATTGCGAAAAATCATGGTGACAAAATGACAATAGTAAACAATAGACAATAGGCGACTTTTCCCGCCAACTGACATTGTCAAAGACAACATACAGTGACGTTTGGTTTTTATTTCATTTTCATAAAGGTGGCTTATTATACAATATAGTTCGATTAAGGCGTATAAGTGATGTGATATGAAATACATGCGTGTTTCGTTACTTTTAAGTTGACTGAAAAAGTCCATAGAAGGTTTTGGAAGAATAGCCACCATTTTATTTACTTGACACTGGCATAATAGTTGTAACTAATTGCTATCAAAGAAATAGTAAAAGACATTAGACACAGACGTCTTATATAATAATATTAATATAAAAGATAAACCTCTTCATATTTTCGATGTCACCAGCATACCTGTTCATGTGAGCAAACTGAAGTGGCCATGGACTGGTTCCGTTTGTAGGAGAACTGACAAACGCTGGAGTGGACGAGTGCTGGAGCGGATACCGCATCTTGGCGAACGTAGAGTGGGACGCCCCCCAATTATATGGTGCGATCATCTTCCCAGAGTGGCTGCCAGAAACTGGATGAGTCAAGCCGATGATCAAGCTATGATGTTCAGAGGACCAATGTTATTGTGACATTATTAGTGATCGGAATAAATATTTTGTTTATATGGACTTGCAACGAGCTGTCATAACGTGGACATGCCCTTTTTTCAACAAATCAATACCGGAAATTCCGATATTCACAGGAATTATAATAGATAAATATAATTAAAATTGTTTTACTCGCAAAAGGTCATACTATTCTATTCTATTCATCTGATATCGAAAGGTACATTAAAACCTTATAAAAATTATTCTTATTTAAAGTCTATTATACATACATACATACATATCGCCTGTCTCCCGTAGGGGTAGGCACTTAGGGCAGGCGACATTGCTCTCTTATATCTTCATTTCTTAATCTATCATTCAAGGTTACACCACACATACTTCTCAATGCTCTCATTTCCACCGCATTCAGTCTGCTTTCATGCTTCTTCTGCCAAACCCAACTTTCACTACCGTATATTAGCGTCGGAACAAGCACCCCCTGATAAACCGCCAGTCCGGCCGTTTTAGACACATTCTGACTTTTCATAAAGGAGTGCAGGGCTCCGTTAACCTGATTACCGACCGACTTTCACTCGTCTTTCAATGTCTCCTTCACATTTCCCATCTCTTGTAAACAGTGACCCCAAATATATAAACTCATTCACTTGCTCAACTTTTTCTCCTGCAATCAGCACCTCATTTTCTTATTAATTTGAATTAAGATGAATTTTATACTTTTCAGGGATTTATTTGGAGTTCCGGAACCATGTCCATATTAACATATACGTTTGAGATCATTGACCCTAAATCAATATACCTACTTCGATCACTGGTTATTAATCACCCATTTTTATATACTTGTCTTGTACCATTGAACTGTGAGATACATAGTTTTGGCAAAGGTAAATTACACAGAATGAAGGAAAAAAAGGTGAAAACTATAAACGTTCCGAACTGATACATGATTAAGAAAAATTCCACAGCATCGCGAAGGCGTGTTCCGCCGTGACCGGGGCAGCAACTCGCACTCCTTCGATTCCGACACAGCGGAAAATCCCTCGCCGGCATCCCGATCGGGCACGTAGGCACATTTTTTAACCCACGAAACATTTTTCCGTACTTACTCATTAGAGCGGAGCCGAATTCCACAGGTGAGTGCATAAACATGTTGCCGAAAAACAATTTCGGTGTGACGGCCCACGTGGGTAGGTACCGCGTTTGTGAACACTTACATCAAAACAAGTTGTTTTCACAGCCAAATACCTTTCACTGCTGAGCACGACACCTCTCCATTTCTGGAGAAACGGACATATAAGTTGGTATATTACTACCTATACCATTACATCCCCTCATACCTGAGTGTTTAAGTGTCACATATTTAAAAGACCCGTGTTTAAATGACACGGTGTTCATGTGTCACGTGTTTAAAAAACACGTGTCTAAGTGTGACAGGTTTTAAATGTCGCAGTGTTTAAGTGTCCGTTTTTAAAAGACCCGTATCTAATTTACACAGTGTCATTGTTTAAATGTCACTTGTTTAACCCTTCTTTGCATAATGGTGAAAATTTCCATCATAACATTGAATGCCCAAAAATTCAGAGCAACAACAAGTTCACTTTAAGTTGATCGTGTCTACCTTTTTACCATGGATACCTTTTTAATGTCTATTGCATAAAAAAAATAGTCGTCAAAAATAAGCAAGTGCTAAGTAAAACTGATAAGTAAAACGAGCTTAAAGTTGTCATTCCGCTGTTTGTATTATAGTTGCAATAAACGTATGATTTTGTTTTATTATATCTGAGTTTCTATTACTAAAAAAAGTGAAAATGAGGAAGAAAAGTTTGTAACATGTGTTTCTGTTATTTTTAGAGCAATTTCTGAAAACGTTTGCGTATAATTTAAAAAACACCACATGATAGAATTTTTCATCACTATGCAGTTACTTATCTCCTAATGTATGGAAAAAAATATTTTTATTTTTACTTTTTAAATTTTTACTCATTGTTTATTATTAATAAAAATAATAATTGTTTTGTTAATTATCATAAAGAATGAAAAATATCCAATGATATCCTCTTTTATTTCTATTTACTTTGCATGATGATGGAAATTTCCATCATATTGTTTTTTGCTAAATTTATACTATAAATATATACTATAATTTTTTTAACCATTTTTCCTTTTATTTTGAACATGAATTATATCACCTTGATTTATTTCACCAATAAAGAAAAAATCATGCAAAGAAGGGTTAAGTTTTGCAGTGTTTAAGTGTCACATGTTTAAAAGACCCGTGTCTAAGTGTCACGTGTTTAAAAGACCCGTGTCTAAGTGTCGCAGTGTTTAAAAGACCCGTGTCTAAGTGTCGCAGTGTTTAAAAGACCCGTGTCTAAGTGTCGTAGTGTTTAAATAACACGTGTTCAAATGTCGAAGTGTTTAAGTATCGTGTGTTCTTGTGTCGGCACACCATATATTCATCCTGATGCGGGAATTCAACTCGCAAACATTGCATTCGGAAGCGGTAGGTAGTTTCGCCACTGACCCAAGTAAACTGCCAGTTAAAAACAAGTCAATTATTTTTGTTAATCGTGTAATTGCAGAAAGAAAGAAAACTTTATTTGCCAGCCTATGACGCAGTACGGACAATATAAATAAGAGAGAAATAAAACCAAATAATACAATAATGCATTCATGTAGTATATACATATGTATATTATTCATATTTACATATACCAAAAGGCATGCGTTACGGAGGATTGTCTCATTCCTAAACATTGTTTTTTTGTTTTTAACATGGGGTTTGTTATGAAGTATTATTTTTAAATATATGGACAGTCAAAAGTTTTACTTAGCTAAGATCCGCGACAAGCAAAACAATAACAGAAAATTAATAATGTGTGTTTTTCCGTTGGGTTTAGTGGATTTATTTGGAACTTAAACCAAAAACTTACCGAAAATCGGCCATCAACTCTCCACCCACTAACCACTATACACAACACCAAACACACATTATCACTTTTCCATCTTGTAAACGACACGTGTTTCGCCCCAACACGAGGCATCTTCAGGTATAGTAGACTCTACGGTAGACAACTCGAAAAGTCCCTTTTCGGTTGTCTACCGTACCGTGTGTTTGGTGTTGTGTATAGTGGTTAGTGGGTGGAGAGTTGATGGCCGATTTTCGGTAAGTTTTTGGTTTAAGTTCCAAATAAATCCACTAAACCCAACGGAAAAACACACATTATTAATTTTCTGTTATTGTTTTGCTTGTCGCGGATCTTAGCTAAGTAAAACTTTTGACTGTCCATATAGTGATGGATTTCCGCAAAGTAACGCCTGACTCCATTAATAATTATTTTTAAAGAAAACCAGCAAATATTTTTAATATTATTAGAAGTCTTTTACCTATTCCAACTAAGCTGATAATAATTTGTAATATGGAATGTTTCACATCAATAGTATAATAGAAGATACGAACTCACGGTTTCAGAACCTAAGCTTGATTCTACTAACTGAGCTATTGCTGCTGATCTTCGAGGAATTTGGACACGTTTGGAACAACTCCCGCTGCTGAATACTGCAACTCACTACTAAGGAGGATCCATCCCCATCATTTTGATTTTGAACTTTAGACCAGCGGTCACCAAACCTGGACGTGGCTGATCACCACCAGCGAGGAAATTTCGCTGGTCCGCAGAAAAATGTGGAATATATTTAATTATCAAGTTATGTTTTAATATGAAGTATAAAGTATTTTTTTATTGAAATGTGTATTGAAGTTTTATTTTTCATTCATATGGTGTTATATGGTTTACGTTGAAGTAGGCAAAATTTTTACTGAAATTGGTGTTTCACTTTCCATCATGTGACATGCTTGCTCGTATGCCTCTATATCCCATAAAAAAATTTAAAACTGCGCAAGTGCCATTGACGTCAATTAAGAGGCGCCATACACTACAACAGATAATAGATCGAGTTTTTGAAAATGCAATAAAAGCAGAATATCGTTGTAGTTAAAAATAAGATTCCAATTATACGTAAAAATAAAATAAAAGTGTCACCACACCAGTGCATAGTAATTTTAAAGAGACGAGTAGTTACAAGTAGCATACCTGATTGTATGACGCACATATAAACATTAACAATTTGGAATTTTACAAAGTAATTATAAGATAAATTTACGGTTATGGAAAATTATCGCCGAGGAATTAAGCACAAAATACAAAGGCTCACAGCAACAGTATGTTACTTACTTATTTATCTACTTCGCCGGCACAATGACCCAAAATGTGTCTTGGCTTCCGATACGAGAACACGCCGCTGGTCACGATGATGAGCTGCCTCTTGCCAGTTGCCTGCCCGAAGCTCGCTCAGATCAGCGATCGCTGTTGTCACTCCATCGGTAGCTAGGGTGACCGACCGTACGGTATTGCTACGTACGCCCTTATGGCCGCACCATCCTCTCCCATCTTTTGCAGGTGACCTTGCTAACAATGTCTATGTTTTTTAAGGGACAGAAAGACAAACGAGCAGGCGTGTCACTGGTGAGCAGCAATAGTAAGCAATAAACGCAGCCCATAGACATCAGTAGTGTCATAGGCGTTGCGGAGGTGTTGTCGGTCTTTAAGAAGATATTGTATAGATTCGGAAACATCACTGGATCCACAGAGTAGTTGTGTATGAGAATAAGTTTTGGGATAAACGCATCCAGATGGTGGGGATGAAACTCTTCTTTGTTCATTAACTCTTTGCTTTGTAATTCTATCTGTAACGGACGGTAATTTAACAAGAGTATCAGTTTGTAAAATATTATATTATAATAATATTGTTATATATTATATTATAATATATTATTATAATATTAATATATTATTATAATAATATTGCTTGTATTGTTCACCTGCATACCATGGTAGCTTTAAATGTAATGGTACGACGTACACTGACAATTGGAAAGGATCCCTTACGACTTTGAGAAATTTATATCCAGCAAAGTAATGCAATGTAGTGCAAATGCATTCCTCTAAAGCAGAGGTCGCCAAAGTGGTCTATATAGTCGGGGTCTCAAATTACACATACCAAACTGCGAATGTCATTTGTAAATATTTTTTTTATAATTATATATATATATATATATATATATATATATATATATATATATATATATATATATATATATATATATATATATAATTATATAGAAATAGTAGTTTCTATATACAAAATAAATTAATAAACACATATTTATTCGAATGAAACACCCTTCTCTTCGATTAAAAATCAATAAATCTCTATTTACTTTTACTACAGATATTAATTTCGAGTCTGGTGACCCCGCCATTCCGTATTGGACAAGCGTGGTGGGTTAACGTCCGTTCCTCAAGAAATGGGGAGGCCCGTGCTCAGCAGTGGGACATATATATATTATATATTTCTATATAGAAAATTTCAACATTAAAATACCATAATATTATTGTGTAACAATGTAAATTACTTTAATAAATCTTTAAAATCATAAAATAAATGTACCAACACCTAACTAATAGACAGTTTAATGTCAATTAAATGAAAGTTACTTTTATGGGGTTGGATGGAGATTTCGAAAAATTATTTAGGGGTCGATGATCAGAAAAGTTTGGCGACCTCTGCTTATGCTTATACTTTGCAGGTTATATATCCCGCAGTCAATGAACGGTAACAAAGGACCTGGATACGATGCGATGAGCAGCTGCGCGAATTTCTTGGCGGTCATTCAAACGGAAGCCAATGGAATTCCTCGCGCTCCTGTGGGATATCTCACTAAATTTAATATACTAACATTTTTATCATTGGCAAAGTATTCAATGTATTATTGAGTTGTTTATAAATTGTTTCTGCAGAACAGTGAAAGAATGTATTTACTGTGTACGTTATTTACAAATCTACCTAACTTTATACATGAGAGATATGAGCGAGCTCGCAGGTGCGCTATATATGTGCGCTGACAATGGACCACATATTCACTTAAACAAATTTGTCCTAGCAATCGCGTCCACCCGAAGGACGCCCGCTTCCACGTGAGCTCCTCCAGTCGCCGCCCGATTCCCAAGGGGGGGGGGACACATGAGCGATGGACGCGACTCGAATGATTCTGCCTACTCCAGAGACGACGCAACTTCAAAATTCAGGACGCTTAAAAAGAAGCCGCTGGAAACAGTGGCACCAGTGACCAGGAGGCTGTCGACCTTTTAGATGCCGCACGATTCGTGGGGTTTACCCCCGAGGCTCGTTTCCAGACCCCTCAAAAACGCGTAGGATGTAGAAGACCCGTTTTGCTTGCCTGCTGATCCGCAATGAGTCGGTGGCGGTCGCGGCGAAGAGAACTAGAAGCTTGGCGCTAAGTGCCGATGGAAATCTTGATTATATCCTAGTTTCATTTGATAATAAGTCTGCAGATAAATAAATATTCTTGTTTATACTCTGTAGTATGCGTATATCCGGAACTTATTGTTTGCCCTTGTATCGAAATCCACTGACCTCGCTTTTTAAATGGAGCATAAATTAATATTATTTTTTTTCTTTTTGTAACGTAAACGTTTTGTAGAATTAAAAGTAAAAATAAATAATTCGCGGGTTAAAAAACTGCGACACATATCTTGTAATCGCGTCTTAAAAATTTATTAATTCACAGCAGCAGTATTTGTTTTCTGTTCGCAAAATGCAATGGAAACATTTTGACATGTCATTTACAGCGTTTTTGTTTTTTGTCTTAATAAACACTTTTTAGCTTAAATATTAAAAAAAACACGTTTTTAGCCTTAATATTTAAAAAGAAAACACTTTTATAGCCTATATATTTTAAAAAACAATTTTTTAGTTTAAATATTTTACAAAACACATTTTTAGCCTAAATATTTTAAAAACCACTTTTTTAGTCTCAATATTTTACAAAACACATTTTTAGCCTAAATATTTTAAAAACCACTTTTTTAGTCTAAATATTTTCTTTAGAACTGTTAAGGTGGTTTTATTTTTTGAATAATAATAATTGGTCTACTTGAACATTGTTGATAGTCGTATTTATAATACTAAGTCTTAATAGTCAACGGTAAGATGTTTAAAAGATCTAAACATCTCATATTTCCTTTCGAAGTTGAATCTACTACTGGACAAAAGCCTTTCATCACATATTTAGGATGTTTTCACAATCCCTAATGTTGGCAGATGAATCGGGGATTGCAAATCGGTTTTTAACAATTAGGTAGTCATTGTTTCGTACTTATTGGTATTTGCTTCTATAGTACACGCATATTCATCACGCCTGTTACCTACGGATAAGCAGAGACCACAGATCTGCATCTGCTACGATCTCATCACTTTCTTTGCTCCATCCACACTCATCAATCTCTTCATACAAGTTCGCCAGTTAAGGGTACTTTTAACCTAGTCTTTATTAAGAAGTTCAGTAATTTGGTATATTCTCCTTGGTCTTCCCCTACTCACCCTTGCCATCCACATTCGCAACGTAAATTTCTATAATCAGCCACCTCTCATCCATCCTCTCTGTGCCCAAACCATCTAAGCATCAGTATATAGTATTATGTAAAGATATATTTAAAACAATATTTATCTAAATATTATTATAAGGACAGTCAAAAGTTTTACTTAGCTAATATCCGCGACAAGCAAAACAATAACAGAAAATTAATAATGTGTGTTTTTCTATTGGATTTAGTGGATTTATTTGGAACTTAAACCAAAAACTTAGTAGACTCTACGGAAGACAACCGAAAAGACTTTTCGATTGTCTTCCGTAGAGTCTACTATACCTGAAGATGCCTCGTGTTGGGGCGAAACACGTGTCGTGTACAAGATGGAAAAGTGATAGGGTGTGTTTGGTGTTGTGTATAGTGGTTGGTGGGTGGAGAGTTGATGGCCGATTTTCGGTAAGTTTTTGGTTTAAGTTCCAAATAAATCCACTAAACCCAACGGAAAAACACACATTATTAATTTTCTGTTATTGTTTTGCTTGTCGCGGATCTTAGCTAAGTAAAACTTTTGACTGTCCTTATAGTGATGGATTTCCGCAAAGTAACGCCTGACTCCATTAATAAATATTATTATATTAGCTGGTTAACAAAACCAAAAACCTTGTAATTAATGTCCTGTAAAAAAAACAAAAAAATGTATTAAAAAGAAACAATCAATAAAATAGGAAACTTCCTTTATTTCTCTTAAAGAATTCATTATATTATAATTATATATAATATATACAAAAATAACATGTAAAGTGTGTACACCAACAGTTTCAACCGCAAAAAACGTTGTGTGGACAGTCCGAAGTTTTACTCAGCTAACATCCGCTAGAAGCAAACATAAATAGAAAAATAGTAATGTGTTTTTTTAACTGGAAAAAGTGGATTTACAGGGGACTTAAACTAAATCTTACCGAAAAAACGGCCGTCAGCAACTCTCCACTTCTTTGGAGGAACGGCCGTACGAACGGCTGAAAAACGGCCGTAAGCAACTCTCCACTTCTCTGGAGGAACGGCCGTACGAACGGCTGAAAAACGGCCGTAAGCAACTCTCCACTTTTCTGGAGGAACGGCCGTACGAACGGCTGAAAAACGGCCGTAAGCAACTCTCCACTTCTTTGGAGGAACGGCCGTACGAACGGCTGAAAAACGGCCGTAAGCAACTCTCCACTTCTTTGGAGGAACGGCCGTACGAACGGCTGAAAAACGGCCGTAAGCAACTCTCCACTTCTTTGGAGGAACGGCCGTACGAACGGCTGAAAAACGGCCGTAAGCAACTCTCCACTTCTTTGGAGGAACGGCCGTACGAACGGCTGAAAAACGGCCGTAAGCAACTCTCCACTTCTTTGGAGGAACGGCCGTACGAACGGCTGAAAAACGGCCGTAAGCAACTCTCCACTTCTTTGGAGGAACGGCCGTACGAACGGCTGAAAAACGGCCGTAAGCAACTCTCCACTTCTTTGGAGGAACGGCCGTACGAACGGCTGAAAAACGGCCGTAAGCAACTCTCCACTTCTTTGGAGGAACGGCCGTACGAACGGCTGAAAAACGGCCGTAAGCAACTCTCCACTTCTTTGGAGGAACGGCCGTACGAACGGCTGAAAAACGGCCGTAAGCAACTCTCCACGAAGTAGAGAGAGACTCCTCCACAATGTACACGACACGTGTTTCGCCTCGTGTTGAGTATTTAATATTTTTCTTTTACTTGTCGCGAATCTTAGCTAAGTAAAAATAATGACCGTCCACATAGTAATGGATTTCCGCAAAGTAACGCCGGACTCCAAAAAAGTAAAAGTTGTCCGGCTCCAAAAAAAATTCGCCCAGTCAAGGAATCTGAAGAGCTGATAATTGTTAACAATAAAGTTTATTATAATATAAAGAAATTTCTAGATGGAAACAAATCATAATAATAATTATTAAGAAAGGCAGTTAACCTAACTATCAGAAAAATTAATTTTCATTAAACAATATAATTTAACCAATGTAAAAACCAAAATTGCTATACATGCTAACCTTATATTATTTCATTTCCCAAAAATCAAACAACAATGTTCAAATTGAAAAAAAAATACAATTTTAATAAAAAAATAAATTATATATCAATTTCAGACTATATACTTGTCTAGCGTTGAAATTGAAAAAAAAAAAATTTATCAAGAATTGTTTTGTTCTGTTATTGATCTGATAAAACGAAACAGGGAGACAAGAAATAAATCTACGCCTTGGCAGTTTTATGGCAGAAGTACATTTTTTACATTTGTTCTTCTTGGTGAGTGGCAATATTATGGTTGTGTCCAGTGAAAATTGATCATTTCATCTTAAAAGTAAAATCTAATCACACAACCTATAAACATGTTAGTAAAGTTTTATGTGATATCTCGGTAATATGGTGGCCAAATGTCATGTGATATCACGATCAAGTGGTGACCAAATATCACGTCACATCTAGGTAAAATGGTGGCCAAGCTAGTCACGCTACATTTTAATAAAATGATGGCCGAGCTGGTAACGTGACAACTTGATGAAATGGTGACCAAATATCACGTCACATCTCGATAAAGTGGTGACCAAGCTAGTCACGCTACATTTTAATAAAATGATGGCCGAGCTGGTAACGTGACAACTTGATGAAATAGTGACCAAATATCACGTCACATCTCGATAAAATGGTGGCCAAGCTAATCACGCTACATTTTAATAAAATGGTGGCCGAGCTGGTAACATGACAACTTGATGAAATAGTGACCAAATATCACGTCACATCTCGGTAAAATGGTGGCCAAGCTAATCACGCTACATTTTAATAAAATGGTGGCCGAGCTGGTAACATGACAACTTGATGAAATAGTGACCAAATATCACGTCACATCTCGGTAAAATGGTGGCCAAGCTAATCACGCTACATTTTAATAAAATGGTGGCCGAGCTGGTAACATGACAACTTGATGAAATAGTGACCAAATATCACGTCACATCTCGGTAAAATGGTGGCCAAGCTAATCACGCTACATTTTAATAAAATGGTGGCCGAGCTGGTAACATGACAACTTGATGAAATAGTGACCAAATATCACGTCACATCTCGGTAAAATGGTGGCCAAGCTAGTCACGCTACATTTTAATAAAATGATGGCCGAGCTGGTAACATGACAACTTGATGAAATAGTGACCAAATATCACGTCACATCTCGAGAAAATGGTTGCCGTGATAGTCACGTGACTCTTAATGTATTGGTGGCCAAATATCTCGTCACATCTCAATAAAATAGTGGCCGAGATAATCGCGTGACATTTTAATGAAATGGTGACCAAATATCACGTCACATCTCGAGAAAATGGTTGCCGTGATAGTCACGTGACACTTAATGTATTGGTGGCCAAATATCTCGTCACATCTCAATAAAATAGTGGCCGAGATAATCGCGTGACATTTTAATGAAATGGTGACCAAATATCACGTCACATCTCGAGAAAATGGTTGCCGTGATAGTCACGTGACACTTAATGTATTGGTGGCCAAATATCTCGTCACATCTCGATAAAATAGTGGCCGAGTTAGTCGTGACGTTGTGAAATCTTAATCAAATTGTAGTTGTTCTTTACAGACTCTGTGTTATGCACATAACATTAAGAAAATGCTGTTATATCGTAATTACAGACACATTTTTTTATCATACAAATTGATAGTAATAATTTTATTTTATAATATAATTGATTGTTAATGACGTTGAATAAAAAAAATAACTTCTTAACAGTCATAAAAAAATGATCGCTATTTACATAGTCTATGGAACAAAAATCACATATAATATGAGACGCAAACTCATTAATATCGCCAACTGATTTTAAATACATTATCGCAAATATACAAAAAAATGCACCAAGCAACCCTTAATATGTTTCATTAAATTATATTATACTTAAAACTATTTTTATATTACTGCGGTGGATGTCTTTAGTTCATTGTTATTTATATAAAACATTAGAGCAAAAAAATAAAATAAATAGATCAGTAAGTACACCGATCTGTTTATTTTTTTGTATTATTGTAGTAATACAGTTGTATCGTTATATCACGACATATATTTCACCCAACGATTATTAGAGACCTTGTTGCATTTGTAGAGTGCTATCTCTGTCATATATACGAGAAATACGAGAAAGAGACAATGCTCTGAATGTGATTCGAAAGGGAGGACTCTCTACAACTAATGTAACTGGTGATGGTATAATAACGCTCATCAGAAGAAATACTGATATTTTATCGAGAAAAGAGAATGTAAAGAGAGAGAGGAGTGTGGGCAAAGAGAAGGAGAGGGGAGATGGGGGACGTAGAAGAGAATGAGAAGAGTTGGGGAATAGGAGCAAGGGGGAGGGGAAGAGGTGATGAAAGGTACGTAGAATGTAGAAATAGTGGTAGTGCCACGCTGCAGACGAAGACCGTCGAGAATCGCATATTATTTGTCTGTACCATGAATAGGCCAGCTCGCCCGGGTACACACTCCACTCCCACAGAAACAGTACAACACTCCCACAGAAAACCGGCGTCTGAGTTGTAGCTTAGCTACCGCGCTGCGTCCGGTGAGCGGTTGAGTTCCGGATGACCATCCCCCCTCCCGTAATGACACTTTCCTTAATCCGGCAACGCTTATGGATTGAATATGGCATACATATTAACCTAAATGGTGGGATAAAGTGAGGGTAGACGATTTAAGGAATGAAGAACGTATGGTTATATACATATGTAGTACCTTCCTTGCATTGCAATTGTAACTCACAAGATGGATTTCTTCCTGAAACAATATTTTATATGGGAGGTAAAAAGGGGGTCTTTTAACTTGATCCAAGATTAAATTATTAATAAATTAATACTATTATTAATATTATGCTTCAACGGCTACAATATAACATTATTATATCTATAAATATACAAATAGAGGATCGGTTAGTTATATATATATATATATGTACATTACATATGCTCGTACATCTATAGTAAGTAGTTTTTGGTACCTTAATCTAAGTACATTTGAATAATTAAACGTAATTTTTAGAAGAGTCCACGGCCTCTCAGTGAAACACTCACGCGTGAAAGGGATCCGACTATGCGAAAATATGACTATTTTCAAGCATATTCGAATAAGACTGAACTTCACAAACAAATTAATTTTACCATTGATCGATACACAATAGAACATACAATTTAGAATGTCCATTTTATCTAAGGCACTGCTTTTAAACAAAAATATCTTATTTACAACCCGTAGAGAACTAAGCTTTCTCGGGGTAAGGCAACACCCATCGCTTATATGTGGCAAACATTTTTAGAAGCTTCTTAAAATATAAACAATCGTTTTTCTCACATATAAACTTTAAATTCAACTTATTAAACTTTACAACTACAACAGAGTTTAATTTGTCAATAGCAGAATTCATAAATAGGACTTCACAAAACCAAAGAAACACAAAGTATTCACAAGATATCTTCTTTCCTTGGATCCCTTACATTATCTTCGTATATAAATTCCATTTATAAATGTGTGAGACTATGTGATTAATATATTGATACACATCAGTAGCAATAGGTAGTAGGTAGGTCTAAGGTAAGCCTCGGCCTTACCATCTGAACGTTTTGGACTATTGATGTGAACCACATCCTTCAACACATACGCACACATTTCATCCAAGCATTATTGGCTTAGATGAAATGTGTGCATATGTGTATATATGTATATATATATATACATGTTTTTTTATATATATGTAGTAATGAAGTTAAATCAATGTTAACCGCTTTACATTTGTTATAAGAATAGAAAATGCCTTTTTAAAAATAACTAACACACTAAATATACAGTAAACCCTCCTATAACGCGGTAGATTGCTTCCGCGTTATATGAAAACGCGTTGTCTTAGGGATAACTGTATTATTTAAAGGCAGGCTAACGAGCAGACGTGTCACCTGATGGAAAGCTATCAGCGCCTCTCATAGACACCCGCAGTACCATAGGCATTGCAGAATCAAATCTTTTCCATCACTCAATTGCGTTATTTTAACAATATTATAGTTGAGTGCTCCGATGCAAGCTTTAAAACATTTATCGGTTAATAATGATACGAACAGACAAAACATCAACATTTTAAAGTCTCAAATATCCTCTGAGATAGTTTAATAATCATCGTTTGTTTCTACATGTAGAAGCTTGATGTGCCTTATGTAGCAAAAAAAAAATACTAGTTAATCAGCCACAATTGGTCACCTATTCACGTCTGAGCTAGCCTTGACACTGCTTTTGTTCTCTGCTTAATTCTTCTCTTCTTAACTGCCATCGTTTTTGTATTGTTATAACCATTGAACAATTCTAACTAACCTTACACTAACTTAGCAATAGTATACATATAAAATTCACTATTTGGTCCTCAAAAAATGGGAAGTACTATTTTCACCACGATTCAAATTGTTTCCAGATATTAATCTGGCCTCCTCTTAGTGGCGCTTGTAAACCTTTTTCAAACTGCCGTCAAATTGTACAAAGCGTTGATTTTTTCAAAGAAGACAGTCTCCATACTCTCGCCGGTGAGTGAATCGTTTCTTGGATCTCTATTCATATCTCTATCTGAATGTCTTATATCGTTTAATGGAACCGTATGAGGATGTGAAGTCACAACAGGAACATAATCTTTGTTCTTCTCTATATGAGTGAACACTTGGAGCTTTCCGTCTGTGTTCTCGGGCCTTAGGATGGGCTTTTCTAAATCTTCCATTTGTGGACTAGTTCTGAACATTGGTCTAAGTACGGCTAAATCTCTTTCTTCAGTCAGTCTTTCGCTATCTTTGTATGTGACTATATCGTCTTGATAATTTTTTTTGTACTGCTGTACCGCTTCATCTTTTCTGTATTCGGCTGTAGGTGAATAAATGTCTTTATATTTATATTGTTCTGCCGGTCTTGTGTCAAAGACCTCAACGTTGTTTGTGTATTCTGTATTTATTTTGAATGGGCCATCTCTGTTAGGATTCACTGTTACATTTGGAGCACCTTTCTTGGCTGTTTGTTGTTTTCTTGTGGGTTTCTGTGGTTGCTTTTTATCCAGAATATTTCTTAATATTGGCACTCTCTGTGTTGTTTCTTTCTTTTCTGATTTCATATCAAACTCCTGTTCAACATTTTGATCCAATTCGGTTTTGATATCATTGACTTTAGTCGGAGATTTTTTATCTTTAACATCTTTGGGTTTTACTTTTGTATCATCCACTTTCGGGCGCACCTTGTCGTGAACGAGAGTGTGTCTACGTAGGTCATATGCATTTCGGAAACATTTCTCACATTGAGCACATTTATATGGTTTGTTACCTGTAAATATAAAAAACATCAGAGTTATCGCCAAGAAATTAAATATTTACAAGCTAAAGAGAGATCATTACAGTATTTTTCTAACATGACAGCCCGCGGCAGTCCACTGCTGGACATAGGCCTCACCCAAGGCGCGCCACTTAGGCCGATCTTCGGCTATACGCATCTAGTCTCTGCCAGCCGCTTTGCGCAGATCGTCGCTCCATCTAGCAGGAGGGCGTCCCACACTACGTTTGCGGAGTCGTGGTCTCCACTCCAGCACTCGTCTACTCCAACGATTGTTGGTTCTCCGACAAACGTGTCCAGCCCATTGCTACTTCAGTCTGCTAACTTGAAGAGCTATGTCGGTGACTCTGGTTCTCCGGAGAATTTCTTCATATCGAATTCTGTCCATCAGAGAAACCCCGAGCATATCGCACTATTTGGCCAAGTATCGGTGGGACGGATGGGACGCGAATAACAGGCAGTATACAGTGTAGACCGATGTAACATTGTACAAACGTCTATTATTTTCAGTGTTCCTATTTAAATTTAATGATGAAGCAATGAAAAGTCTTAAAATTTTCGGATAACGCTTGAATCTCGAATGACTTTTGTGTTATATAGATTTTTTTAATATTATTACAATTTTTAAAATCATTAAATTAAGAAAATAATATGTTCGTCATTGCAAAGTTATGTCGATCAGAAAAATTTACATCTGTCAAAAAGATCAAGCTAAATTTTACGGGGTATAGAAAATTTGTTTTTTCTCTGTTAAAAATGTTTTTAACACTTAAATCCTAGAATCGGAGTTTTAGTCAATGTAAACAGAAATCCGAAAAAAATTCTAAAACAGATTTTGAAGTCATGTAAGCTAATGACACACTTAAAATATTAATGTGGTCCATTAGAAAGCCAATGACTGTAAGGTTTTTGTCTTTTTTGCAAAGTTGTTGATGTATAAGTATGTGGTAAAATCTGGTTTGTCAACGACCCCTTGCCCCAACCATAATGAGGCTAGATGGCTAGAATCGAGGACGACTTAAGGACAATCGGTGTGAGAGGCTGGAGGGAAAAAGCTAAACGAAGATCCGACTGGAAACATTTACTGGACCAGGCTAAGGCCCACCCGCGGTTGTAATGCCTTGATGATGATGATGATGATGATGATGATGTTTATGTATAAGTACATCACACTATTTGAGTTTTGACTCCACGGCGTGATTGTCACTGAAGACATTTCAGTTTTTAGAGCATGTTTTTATTTTAAAAATTTAAATATATACATATAACGTACCCGTGTGTGTCCGCATGTGGGTGAGTCTATACGAGGAGGCGCGGAATGTCTTGTTGCAGTATTCACACTTGTAGTTCTTCTCACCGGTGTGGATTCGCCTGTGCACGTTGAGGGAGTACCGTCGGGCGAACTCTTTGTTGCAAAACTCGCATTTGAAGTGTTTCTGCGGACCGTACATTGGTATTTATTTAACCCTTGTTGTGTCATTTGTACACCATATCAAATATTCAAATAATTTGACAGATATGGTCCTCTGTATCTGAATGTAATCTTATATTGATTATACAAATATAATTTTAACTATATATAAAAAAAAAACGAACGTTGGCGCAGCGACCCATAATGGATCTTGGCCTCCAAAGAGATCTTACGCTACCGTGCCCTGTCCAGCGCCACCTCCTGCCAGTTGCAGATTTGACGGTTGCGCAAGTCATCGATATCCCGTCCCAGGTACCGCTGGAGAGACATCCATCCATGTCTCTCCAGCGGTACCTGTGACGCCCTACAGGACGTCGTCCAGTTGAGCGACCCACATACGCTCTCATAGAAAATATGGCGTAGTCATAGATATTTTTATGATTTTTTTTGGTAGTTAACATGGCAGTTCGATAAGATTTGTGATTTTCAGTTGCTGTAAGGCAATACTATATTTTTTAACTATTTTTCCCGTGCGTTATAGACATTAATATAATTAAAAAAAATATTTTAAATCAATATCAAAATTCGTGCATTTAAGGGTTAAACAAAAAAGCGACGAGATAAATAAAGATAGATAAATAGATAGAACGATAGATTAATTTATTTCCCTCATGTAATAATTTAATGTGTATTCATATGTACTGCCCCAGAGGGAAATAAATTATTCCATCTGTCTATCTATAGTGCATAAAGCTGTTTGTTGTATGGTTCCAGAATAGAAAAGGAGCCACGCCATTTCTTCCTGCGGATGCTTACGAGGCAACTATGGGAGCAATTACGCTATTCATCAATAATAATTAATTATATTAATTTAAAACTACCTGAGAATAAAAATTAATCTGTGAAACGTCGGGATGTTCATTTAAAATATACATCGACGGTTTTTGCGATGAATCAATCGGAAAAGTTGAATCGATAAAACATCGATGAATTAAGAATGAGAATTGAATTTTATATTTATATGGGACATTGAAATCAGAAAAATGAGACGCAATCTAAAATTTAAATTGTCTTATTTCTATTTTTTTATATTAATAATACAGGGCAGGAATGGTTGAAAGAGATTGCTTGAAAAGTGCTGCAAAACCTTCGATTAGTTTATGTATAAATGATTTAGATTATTTTTTAGACGCATTGATGAAATACATCGATATATCGTAAAATATCGACTGTAACCGATGCATCGGTATCATTCGATACATCGATGTATAACGAGCAACCCTACCCCAATCCGCTGTCAAGTTTGAAAGTTATACCACACCCCTTTTAAATTATCATATTGCTGATGATTACAATGATGACGTAAAGACATAAGAAACATCTTGATTATCTCACTTTGTCCGAATGTATGGACGCCTTGTGGTACTTGAGGTCGCTCCACTGGCGGAAGTTGCGTCCGCATTCGTCACACTTGCACGGCCTGTCATCATTGTGACCCCTTCTGTGGATCTGCAATAGAAATAAACTCATATATTATTTTTCCACAGCCCATAAACCACCACGCTTATCCAGTGCGGATTGGCGGGGTTATCAGACTGGGGGTGACAGATGGGGGGATCGAACCCGCGACCATTGACTCCGGGGGGTGGGGGAGGGGGGGGGGGCACTGAACCTTGAAAATAAATTTGTATGCAAGATGCTTAAAGAACCACCATCCGTCACCTCCCAATTAATGTCAGAAGTCGTACAAGTGAAATGACTTAAACCTTGGGTAGGTTTTTACACCCTGATATCTAAGAAATATTTTCACAAACCAATAAACAATGTTCGCTTTAGAAGTTAATCAGAATGGGTTACAATTTTTCACCATAAGACAGGATTCCTTGTTTTGAAGAAACTTCTATTACACTGAGTATACTCAAACTAGAGAATTGATGTCAGTTTATACAGGTGTCCTGTGACAGAATTAGGAAGGCGTGTAGATCGGTGGATAAGAAGTAGGAATTGAGTTTAATTTTTTTTTATGGGATAGGAAGGCAAACGAGATGGCGTGTCACCCCATGGAAAACAATCAACGCCGCCCATAGACTTCGGTAGCGACATAGGCAGTGCGGAAGCGTTGCCGAGCTTTAAGAAAAATTTTATTATGGGAGTGGGAATGGGAGGGGGAGGGGTAGAGGGAGGCGGGAGGGTGATAGGCCTCCGAGCCCCCCCGAGACTCGGCCCCTTGTCGTTCGAAACGCATTAGGTAAGCACTGAGTGATAGCTTACTTACTGCGGTTTTTATATAACTTGTTCGAAAACCTAAATGTGCCACTGGACACCCTGTATTATCTCATATTGTCAGGGGTAGTGGGCTTACCTTCAACGCTGCCGCTGTATAAAATCCTTTGTTACAATCCTTGCATATGTGCTGTTTACCTCCATGCATCAGCATGTGATAAAGCAGACTGTTCCTATGTTGGAACACTCGACCGCATATAGGACACTCGAACTTTTTTGTTGGTTTCTTCTTCTCTGTTGGGACTTGCGTCTCCCCTGACTTCTGTTCTTCTTCGTGAGGTAGTTCCGGAGGTAGAGGTGGTTGGTCTTCCGGCATTATGTTCTCTGTAAAATTGGTGGTCTCCGAATTTGGTACTTCATTTTCAAATATCCTTTGTAAGACTTCCTCTGTGAAAAAGATGTTGTTATTTGAAACTTGATGAAACGAAAAAGCAATATTAAAAAGAGACAAACGCATACATATATAGGATTTAAGCCTGCCAGAGAATAAGATAGAATATATTTTACAGTGTTTCCTGGTGATAAATTAACCTTGCTCTGGTTCTCTTTTACCATTATATCTTTTACCATTATATCTTTTACCATTATATATTATAGAAAGGCAAGTGCACTAACATTTAATAATAATTATCGTTAGAGCAGTTTTAAAACGTTTTTTTAATGTAACGTATGATGATGACGGCGAGTTGCGGAAATCAGCCCGTTACACCATTTACCATCTTCCTCTCCGCGTACCTTTCAGATGTCTGGGTGGGGACTGTGGCACGGAGACCGGCACGGACATTGTGCACGAGACGGGCACCGGGGGCGGGCACACGGGGCAGTAGCCGCCCTCGTTGTTACACGAACACACCGGGCTCGCACCACTGCTTCCGTTACGCATGTACCTATAACAAGGACGTTGATTTGATTTTCCTCTATGTCATCGCATTCAATTGTATCTTACACTTAATGCCATAAAAACTTATGTTAGATTGAACATAGTGACCATATAGCCTACAGATATTTATTCCAAGTCTATTAACCCGCCATATCACACTGGACAGGCGTGGTGGGTATATGTCCGTTCCAGGTCTCTTTCCGATTCCGTGGGCAAGCTGAAAGTGCTGCTGCAGTCCTTCAAGGAGCTGGGGTGGCCAAAGTAGCAGTTATTAATCTATCAAACAACTACCAGCCAATTCTAATATCTCCCATCCATCTATGGCAAACATTTAATTTTTTTTAACTTACCAATGTCGCACATGATCCTGGTGAATGTGGCCATTTTCAACGATGAGGTGAGGTAGCATTGTCGGTTCATACTGTTCACCATCCTCCACCGCTACGTGAATACCCTCCATCAAGTCTTCTGGTTCACTAAACTCACCCATGTCGTCCAACTGAAATGTAAAACAAATTTAAAATAACACAAAAACATGTCTATTGCCGACCGTTCAGTAGGATTTGGATTACATTCTCCTTAAATCCACTCCCTCCAGTAAAACAACACACATTATTTTTCTGATTTTGTTTGCTTGTAGCCGCACTTAGCCAAATAAAAATTCTGACTGTCCACATATTAATAGATTCCTGCAAAGTAACGCCTGACTCTATTAATCTTACATATAGTTCTATTCGCCTTTTGGCATAAGTCCCTTCATCAGTCCTTTCATCAGTCCCTCCAGTCATTGTATAGATATATATATATAGATCGAGTTGTAGATATTTATCGTTGGTTGTTGCGGACTATACTTAATAAACAGATCATTCAACCTAAAAGTATATATCAATACCTCCAAAGAATACTACGCCAAGTAGAAAATCGTAGGTTTACAGGAGAAGCTTCTAAAGAAAAATGTCGTTATTTGCTATATAATTAAAGCTATTTTAATGAAATTTACAGGTGGAGAGTTCTATTATTGTTAGTTAAAACTGCATAGTTTTTATTATATACATTTTTTTTATGGGATAGGAAGGCAAACAGGCAAGCGTGTTACCACCTGATCGAAAGCAATCAACGCCGCCCAAAGACGTATGCAGTGCCACCATAGCGAAACGGCTACGATGAATGTGAGAGGAAGGTCTCCGTTAGCGGCTCCTCGACCTCGTGGGAATCAGAACATGATGGGTGGCGAACCACGTCGCCGTCATTTTTTAACAAATTGACTTTAATAAAATTCGTCATAGTGAATCCCACGAGCCGCAAGGTAGGATGGGGGTCAGCTCTAGCAGAGCCCCGCATACTGAGGTAAGTATGCATACCCAAACATAAGTTGCGTGGCACTCCTTGGAGGTGTCGAATGACAGACAACATTACCTTAGAGTTGGAGTGAAATTCCTTTATATGGTTCTCGCACTGTTTCTGCTTCCTGAATGATTTATTGCACTTTAAACAGTTGTGAAATTCTAATTTATCCAACGAATCATACAAGTCTGACTTGATGCTGTCTTGAGGTATGTCTTTATCGCCGGCCATTGTATACTGAACCTTATTGGTGGGGCACGAGAGTGTTTTATCACTCGACGTGTACAGAATGTGCTTGTCTATTGACTGGTACATAGACTTGGGAACTGTATTCTCCAATGACAGTTCAACTATAGAATCGGGGAGTGTTGCAACATTGTCTACTATACAGGTATTGGTCATCTGAAAAAATGGATAAAGCAAACATATAAAAAAGAATAATTCATTTCTATTTAGGAAACTATGTCAGGTCTTCTCGTCGCCCACACCCCAGAGTCTGAAGACTAAAGTCTTCAACAAGTGTGTCCTACCTAAACTCTCTTACAGCGCCGAAACGTGGACGTTGACAGTCCGTCTGCTTCACAAGCTTAGAGTCACTCGGAGACCTATGCTCGGAGTTTCTCTGGTAGATAAAATTTCGAATGAACTAATCCGCAAGAAAACTAAAGTCATCGACATAGCCTTTCGAATTAGCAAACTAAAGTGGCAATGGGCTGGTCACGTTTGTCGGAGACCCGACGATCGTTGGAGCAGACGCGTGCTGGAGTGGAGACCGCATCTCGGTAAACGTAGTGTGGGACGCTCCCCGGCTAGATGACGATCTGCGCAGTTCTGCTGGCAGAGACTGGATGCGTGAAGGGGAAGATCGGGGTAGGTGGCGCTTCTTGGGGGAGGGTGTTGGGCCTCCGGAATTCGGCCGCTCACCGTACGAAGCATGGTAGGTAAGCTACCGCTCAGACGCCGGTTTTCTGTGGGAGTGTGATACTTCCCCGGGCGAGCTGGCTCATTCATGCTACAGACAAATATTATGCCAAGTATTTGTCTGCAGCGTCGCTCTACCACTATTGAAATTGAATTACAAATATTCCTTCCCATCATTAGATATAAAAAGGAGTATCCAGCAATACCTTATCAATTCCCAAGTCAGACACGGGGTTCTCTATGATGATAGTGGAATGGGGCTCGTAGTGTTGCTTGAGGTGTTGATAGAATTTGAGTTGTTCTTCACCGTAGTACTCTCCGCACAACTGACAAATTAGTACCGACCGCACTGGACATTGCTGTGAACAAGCAAAATTTAATTGTATTGTGGTGCTCACATACAGGAGAATAGAGCATCTGCTGCTGCTCCTCTGCTGTCCTCTGGACAGAGAAGAAACTGAAGGAAACTGCACAGCTATCCTATTTGTATTTTACTTATATATACCTATACATATGTACATATACATATATAAAAAACAAGACCTCGTTGGCTCAGTGGTGGGGCTATCTGCCCACAGAGTCAACGGTCACGATTTCTACACCCCGCATCGTTATAAATATATGGCCATACATATATTTATTCCGATACAGGGATCAAACCCATAGATATTTATTGAGTCTGGGAACCCCGGCAATCCGCACTAGACAACCGCGGTGGGTGGGACATATATGGGTTGTGAAAAAAAAATTGACGTACTACTTTAGGATAGATATGAGATATCGGGAAGCCGAAAGGCGACACGAAACCAATTCAGTAGGGCAAAACGAACACAAACAATAATATTCATCGGCTCAAAATGTATTGGCATGATATAATGGAGATACAGTTAACAGTGTAGATGTATTACATGGGCTAGTTCTCTAGCTAGTAGTAGCTGATCTCTGTAACACATCTGATTATAGTCGCTAGATTGATTGCAGATAAAACTTAGAAGGAAAAAAATGTATGGAGGGGTGATCAGCACAAAAACAAACTCGCTTCGCTACATTCTTTGGAACTTATTTACTCACTAGTGAGTCTGTCCGTGTATCAGTGTACGTATATTAACCTCGTGGCTTATGTGGTGCGTCTCCTCGGGGATGTGTTCCTGATGCTGCACATCCGTCACAAAGTTATCGGGCAGGATCTCCTCTTGGGACATGTTGTTGCAGTGGATTACTACTATGTCCTGAAAATAAGATAACTGGGAATAAAAGAGTTATTTATTGTCTTTGGAAGGGATATAGGTATATATATATATATATATATATATATATATATATATATATATATATATATATATATATATATATATATAGTCATTAATATAATAAACAAGATTATAATATTATTATAATGACTGCCATACTAGGGTAACCTATACTACAGTATACAGTTCCATTATATTATATATATATATATATATATATATGAGCTGATGAACTTTGTTTCACCTATATTCCCCTGTATTTATCTTCTCCTGGTATGTTAGTACTTAGAAATGCAATACTTGTCAAAATCTAACAAAAGAAACGACAGTTTTGTATAATAACACATCCGTTAGACGATAAATCCCTTACAAATGCCATTTATTGAAAGTAATTGGAAGTAAAAGGAAGAAAAAGAATTTGTCATTTTTCAAACTGTCCTTTTGTGTTTTCTCCAAATTTTTTTTATTCTTAAACCTTCCCTGTATTATTGCAAACCAAATAGAAGAAAATAAATTATCCTAATCGGTCGAACTGTTTTTGAGTTTTAGCAAGACAGCAACAGAAGAGGACTATTCTGTTGGTCTCGCTAAAACTCATAAACAGCATTTTTATATATATTATAATAAATAACTTTATTGACTCAACTGTCAATCTTACATGCAGGCAGTATATATTATTGTACATATTTCATAGCAAATTTAGTTTTGACTGATAGTGGTTAAATCACCTTAAATTCTTATATTCACGTGCTGTGGATTTAGTTAAAAAAATAAAATGACATTTTTTTAGCAAAGCACTATTAGCTTAGTTGGAATGGTTAAAAAGAATTCTATTAGGTGTACAAATAAGTTTCCGCAGTTTTTTATAAAAAATTAGGAATTTATTGTAAAGGAAAAGTACATTACGTTTTATTCAAAGTATTTTCCATCATTTGCCACTACTTTTCCCCATCTTTCTGGCAACATTCGGATACCCCGTCGAAAAACTCTTCATCTTTTGACGCTATCCACAAATCTACCCAATTTTTGGTGTCTTCATATGATGTGAAGCGCTGCTCAGACAGACCATGTGCCATCGACCGGAACAGGTGATAATCAGAAGGGGCTAAGTCTGGTGAATACGGCGGGTGGGGTAAAACTTCCCAGTTGAGTGTTTCCAAGTATGTTTTTACCGGCGCCGCAACATGTGGACGAGCATTATCGTGTAAAAGAATAATTTTGTCGTGTCTGGAGTAGTAATGGGCGCGTTTTTCCTTAAGTGCCCGACTCAATCTCATCAATTGTGTTCGGTAGAGAGCTCCAGTAATGGTTTCGCTTGGTTTCAGCAATTCATAATACACGACACCAAGCTGATCCCACCAAATACACAGCATGAGTTTTTTTCCATGAATATTCGGCTTAGCTGTCGATGTTGATGGTTCGCCGGGCTTAACCCATGACTTTCTCTTCTTTGGATTATCGTAGTGAATCCATTTTTCGTCACCAGTGACTATACGATGCAAAAAACTCTTTTTTTATTCCTGGCAAGCAGCATTTCACTCATGCATAATCGGCGTTCAACGTCTCTCGGCTTTAGTTCATATGGAACCCAATTTCCTTGTTTTTGAATCATTCCCAACGATTTTAAACGATGTGAAATTGCTTGTTGAGTCACTTGTAGAGTAAGTGCAAGTTCTTTTTGCGTTTGGGACGAATCTTCCTCCAATAGTACTTCTAATTCCATGTCTTCGTACACTTTCGGCCTTCCACTGCGTTCTTTGTCTTTAACGTCAAACTCACCGTTCTTAAACTTTTGAAACCATTCCTGACAACTTCTCTCACTTAAAGCAGCTTCACCATATGCTTCTAGAAGCAATCGATGCGCCTCAGCTGCAGATTTTTTCACATTAAAGAAGTAAATCAAAAGTTCCCGCAAATGATGCTTATTCGGAATAAAACTTGACATTTTTGCACGAAAAAAATTACGTGATGCTGATACGGAATCACTAGTACTTTAAGGTTATGGTGTTGCCAGATGACTAAACTTGGGATATTACGTTTTACATCTGACAATTTCTCCATAACCTTCTGGTGGGGCCATCTTTTGACAAACCGCGGAAACTTATTTGTACACCTAATAGAAAAAAGTAAATAAAAAGATTTTATTGTGAAGCCAATACCGTTGTCACAAAGGTTAGTTATGTAGGACACAAGACGAATGCTAATTAAAGTGGCAATTAAAAAATGATAATTAACTTAAGTTTACCTGCTGCGGAGTGCTGTTACCAGTATTCCTCTTAAGCTTTCTGGATATCCGTTTCTTGTGTGGCAAGCTCTTCTTGCTTTGTTGTTTGTTCTGCAACGGAGAAGCACTTGCACCCAACTCTAGCACTGGACCGTCGGGTTCGGCCAGCATTGTAGTATCATCCTAAAAAAAAATTAAAACCTTTTTTTTATGGGATAGGAAGGCAAACGAGCAGGCGTGTGTCACCTGATAGAAAGCAATCAACGCCGCCCATAGACATCCAGGGTGCCATAGAAGCGTTGCCGCTTTTAAGAAAAATCAAATCAAAGTCAGTAAACCTTTAATGTTCCCATTTCTGGATGAATGGACATTAACCCACCACAATATGTGGTCAACTACTGGACATACATAGGTCTCACATCACTAAGCATCTTGGCTTCACACACCCAGTTTCTGTTAGTCACCCCTGTGTAGATTGTGGCTCTATCTGACTGGGGAACAGTGTACACATTATTTAAGAAATCACCTGAACATCAACACTTGACTATTTGAATGCTTGTTTTTGAAATGAAAACTTCTATAGTCACAGTACTACGTAGGGAAAATATTTATGGATTCGTGTCAACAACATGCTAATAGTTAATATATTATTTAATATAATTAAAAAAATTATATTAAACATAAGTTTTATATATTATTAAAATTTATATATTATTTATTTATTTAAATTATTTATATATTATTAGGACTTCAATTTTTATTTACTTATATAACAATTACTTTGGAATTTCAAAATACAGTTTTAAGTTTATACTTCTATCGGCAGTCGTCGTGGCTGCCTCTGATTTTTTTTTAATTTCTTTTCAGTCTTTTTTTTTCAGTCCATATACATGCCACTGCTGAGCACGGGTCTGCCCATTTCTAGGGGAACGGACGATAAATCACCACGCTTATCCAATGCGGATTGGCAGGGTTAATGGATTCGAAATAAATATTTGTAGGCTACATATATACTTATTCTGAGGATCAAACATTGACTCCGTGGGTCCGTACCGCCACTGACCCAATTGGTGACCGATCTTTTAAATTAACATAAATAAGTTGTATGGATGACATTAAAGTTAATATAAGTTAAAACAAATAAAATATACCTTTAATGTTGTTTTATCTTTATTATTGAACCAGTCTGTTTCAGAGCACCTTTTTATATTTTGCAATGGTGGCAAAGGTGGTAGCGATGGAGGTACTTGCACCACAATGGGTTCTGTTTGTTGGTCCTGTAATAACACAGATTTAAAAAAGGTAACACTAGAAGTATAGTATAGTCACTAAATAGTTTTTTCAATGATTACAGTCATCTTAGCTAGATTCAGATTTCAGATTCAGAGGAATAAGATTTAGTCAGAATATAGGGACATAATTTTTTTCTTTTCTTTAATGGCATTTAGTTATAACTATTATGCCAGTGTAAAGTAAATGTGATAACATCAAATATCTTGAAATATAACCAGTCAGCTTATCACATTACATCTTGATAAAATGGTGGCAACTCCATTCAAACCTTGTGATAATTAAAACGTTATGATATATGCATTTATTTCATATCACTTCACTTATACACCTTAATCGAACTATATTATAAAATACTCCACCACAATTAAATAATATAACTGATAATATAAGATTATGAAAATTAAATAATAACACAATATCACTGATGTAAGTTGGCGGGAAATGCTGACATAATTGATATGTACCTTTGATTATATTAATAATAATAATAATATTCTTTATTCAAGTGACCAGTGACTCATTATGGTTAGTAAATAATATTTCTTATAGACTAGGTTAGTTACATGTTGTATGTTACAAATACGCACAAATCACCGCTGTACCGTCCCGTTTGCGACGGAACAACAATGATTCATGTATATGCAATCCAGTCTATTGGATATCATGCTCACAATTCTGTTGGCACTACACCGTACCCTTCGCACCAGAGACCCGCATCTTTTTCTCATTCTCATTCATATTATTGGAACATACACTTTTTTAAAAAAAAGTAAACTCTTAATCACTTAGAAATTTAAAAAACACATTGAATTTATAAGGACTTTTTACCCATTCCTCTTCATCAAAGTGGATAGAAAAAGTAAAGTTTATAGAGGCAATCTCAGTGATTCTTGATCATCACATCATTGATCACTTACCAAAGTGTTCCCATTAAACAATCTAATTGGTGTATCTAAAATCACTGATGCATCCACATCACTTCTTACTGACTGAATCTGAAAATAGAAACAGTGCTAATGTAATATATAACCCCTCAGTATGAAATCCTGTCACTTTTTAGTTGTGTAAACTGTATGTGAAAATATCTTTCCTTCTGCATATTGCTTCCATGATAGATATAAATATTTTTGAGATAAAAACTTTACTAAGTAAAAAGCTCTAGTGCAGAGATACTCAAACTGCACTGTACGAAAAACGGCCACAAAACAAGCAAAGGCACAAAAAAGTGATTTTACTGCATGACAATGTTTGGCCTCATATTGCCAAACCTACATGGAAATGCTCAAATGGGAAGTCCTACCCCACCTGCCATATTTCTCAGATATTACGCCATCCTTTTATTATTTGTTTCGTTTGGTCTGGCTGATGAGCAATTCTGCTCATATGAAGACATTGAAAAATGGCTTGTGTCGAGGATAGTCTCAAACGACGAACACTTTTATTGTAACGGCTCTGCCAGAATGATAGGCTAAAGTTGTAGCTAGCGAAGGGCAATACTTTGAATTATATGTAAGCATTTTTGCACAATTGAGTTGCATTTTTATAAAAAAAAAGACAGCAATAATTTAGTTGCACACCTAATACTTACCCATTTAACAACTTTGTGAGGATCGACCCCAAGGGGTCCATATTGACCCCTCTGGGAATCCCAGTTCTAGATGTATAACTCCTTTTCCATATCCTTTCTTCCCCTCTCATTACTTTCTTTCCTATTCCTATCATTACTCCTATCCTTGTAGATTAGACAATGCATATGTAGTGCCCTTGGTGTTCTGGACATCCATGGTTAGACATAATTATACAATACACAAGTCAACTTTCTTACCTTATGATGAAGACTAGAGGCA